>JAQFVV010013068.1:0-282633 GCA_028023455.1 Epiperipatus broadwayi | reverse complement strand
AAAAAAATTGCTACAAGATCGATATCTGATTAAACAGATTTCCTCTTTTAACAAAAAATTGTACAAAAAAAATAATTTAACAGATTTAATACTTCCTTTTCTTTCAATATTTAGGAAATGTAAAATTTTGTATGTAATGTACACACATCCTTCATTCTTTCAAATCATTCATAAACTAACCTTAAATACTATAATTGCTAGCTTAGTAATTATAACCCAATTATTTAATTAAATCTGTAACTTTTAAATCCCAATTATAATTAAAGAAAAGCAAAATAAAAGCATAGAATAAAATATTAGAATTGATCAAGCATAGGTTAGTTTTAAAAGAAAGTTAAAATGTTTAATATTTGAAATATAAAACAATTAAATAATTTACACATACATTGCCTATATGTATGCATTATAACTTTGCTTTTTAAAGAAAAATTAAATTTTAAATAGTTTAAACGTGTGTATTACCTTTCTATCAACACACAAACAAGTAAAGCATGTAATTGTTGACCCATTCTTTCTCTGTTTAAAGCTTTTAGAACTGGACCTTGTAGGGTTTGAACTTGGATGCCCTACAGCTTCATTTATGATTATATAAAAATGTGATGATGATTTTTGGTTTACCTTTTTTACATGCACATTACTATAAATTTAGCTAGTGACTAAATTGTAATGGCACAATATATTACCATTTTTATTTATTTATATTAATCTTGCAATTATAAATATCATATATAATGAATCGAAATTATAGATTCAATGCCTAAAACGTTGCACAGCAGATAAAACGCAGTCTACAGGGTATGAGATTTAATTAATCGAAGCCCCTAACGTTTGGTCGCCAGATATAACGGGACAGCCTATTTGATAGCCTTAGTTGAGGCACCAAATATAATGGAACGGCATTTAATCATCCCAGTTGATGTATTAATTGTAATATAATCAATTATATTTAATGTTTAGAAATCATTAACTTAATGCTTCATAGTTAGGTTCACCAAATATAACAGAATGGATTATATTTAAAATCTAAGTTGGTCTTGTTAAATATAAAGAGATGATTAAATTCCTTAGAAAGAGGATACGCATTTCACTGCAATCGGACTTTGGGTCTTCAAGTAGAATGCTAGAAATGAATCGATGAAATTCTAAATCCATAATTATACATATCTTTATTATGCTAGCTCAATAATCTTTAAATAAGTTTAAATACAATTTAGACCAGGTCATCCATCTTTCATCCCTCTTTCAGTCACCATTATGCCACGATATTTAAACTCACGGAGAATTTGCAATTAGCTCTTTTCAGGAATAATTTCAAAACAAGTTATTTCATATGCCTTTATATAAGCATTAATTATAACTATTATTCATATGATATTTATAATACTAGCATATATATAATATAATTCAATAATGATTAGACAAAGAGATCACGCTAACAAATCAATATTTAATAAACAATAAAAAATATAATAGAATAGATAATAAAATATTAATAAATAAATACGGATGAATTTTATCATTTTAAAAGAATATTAATAAATGATATTTTTTTATTTAATACCCTATGATAAAACTCAATACTATAATAAACTTTCAAAAATTAAAGAAAATAGCTTAAATTAACAGATATATAAAAACAATATCTGGGTTCAAAATTAATAATTTATGTAACTTATTAATTTATTTATCGTTCTTATTTATATGCTTCACAATTACCCATATATAAGTATTATTTGCCATTGTATAACTTATATATTATATGTATTTTTAATAAATAAAAATACATTAAACTTTACAATATTACGTAGTAAACACAATATAATCCTGTTTAAGATATCTGTCAATAATAACTATTTTTTTATATCCCTCATCTAATTTGATGAATTATGTTAAGCTTTCAATTAATTATATTTAATAATAAATATAATTTTCCTTTTAAGATATATATGATGCGATGCCAAATTTGAAATAAAGATAATAATAATAATAATAATAATAATAATAATAATAAACATATTAAAATAATATAAGCATTATTATAATATATATAAATAAATAATAAAGGAAACTTATTTATAAGAGAGTTGAGAGTAGATATTGAAGTCTATAGTTCATCATCCCAATGAAGATCTCTAGATCTCGAAGCATATCACCAATCCATTGGTATCTTGATGATTCCATTTATCCTTAAACGATAAACTGTTAATAACATCCAATGACCGGATTAATGTGAAATAAAATAAATATTCTTCGAATGTAGATGTTCTTAATCTTCATTTCTCTATTATCACTAGACGTTCTATATATTCAATATTTCAAAATATTTTAAAATAGCATGCAAGGTTGGTTTTGAAACCTTTACGATATAAAGCTGTTTTACTCAAAACACATTGTTTTATCCTATATATATATATAATTATCTTAAATTTATATATATCTGAAGAATCACGGGAGTATTAAAACAACGTAGTTTCCAAAAACTTAAACAGACGTTCTTTTTTTTATATATTGCTATTCCTTTAAGATTGAGTAGAAAATTAAATATATTTTCCTTGCAGACTTTTAATCCACAAATTATTTTAATTTGGAAAAGTTAATATTTAAATTCCAATCGTTAAATAGTAGTATTGATAAAAGAAAAATGCTATTTTTAAAGAGAAAAGATTTTCTTTTTCTTTCGTTTTTTTTTATATCCAGAGAACGAACGAATCTGCTCGTGTGTTATATATAAGTTCATGCTTAACTCAACTATCAATTGTTCCACTGACATTAAGATTTAATAATAAAATAAAAAAAATATATAAGTATTTATTCTTAACTTCAAATCTGGCATTTTACTCAAAAGCTTAAGGTATGTATTATTTAAAACTTAAATGTATATATAAATAGTACATATATGTTACATAATAAAATAGTCAAATAAAAATTTATATTTATAAATAATTTTACAAGAGATAAAACACGTTAGACCAATAATAATAACTGTAAGTTACTATTATAATATATATATATATATATATATATGAGATTATGAACTGATCCAACTAATGAATGATGGTTCTGCACAAAATACATTTATTGGGGGTCATTTATCTTTTTCACATGTTTGAGATGAAATGGAGGATGAATGTAGACTGAAAATCTTAAGTTCAAATCCCTTTATTTATTATAATAAATATTCAGAACACTGAATGAATAAGTTCATAATAATAATATAACAACAAGAAGAATAATAATGTGAAATATCTGAATCTTTTTTTCTGGTAAAAAAAATATCTCAGTCAATTTTGAGACAGTTTAAAACTTATTAAAATAAAATATTCAAATGATTAATTGCTCCAGATGCCATAAGACATCTGAATACCAAAAATGATAGTTTTGAAGTTTAAATCTGATTTAAATTTTTAATAAAACATTCAAAATATTGCAATCTAGAAATTATATTTAAGTCTTCAATTAAATGATTTTCAGTGTTAAAAATAATTTAATAAAAATATTTCTTTTTCTTCTCTCTCACTATTAGAAACCAGTCAGCACTTAGACAATCCCCATATAGATAACAATCTCATAATGTTGTCAAGGCAATTTATATCTATTGGCATAATGTTGAAATAGTTCAAAATTGTTAAAATTGGTGTTGCTACTTATACTATAAGCAGTGTATGTGTATATTTGCAGCTAATAATATTGTGGAAATACATAAATGATATTAATGGATTTCAGCATGCAACAATTTATTGTAAAGTAAAATAAGATAGATATTTTCCTGTTAAAAGGCTGAATAATAAAAAGAAAAAAATTTAAAACATTTTTATTAAACAATTCTTGAATTATCATTAGAAAGTAGACTTTTTCAAAAGTGGAATTGCATTAGGCAAAAGTAAGATGTTTAAAATTATCTATTCACTAAAAGCTACAGACATTAGCAAGAAATTAAAGAAGAAAATGGATACTATAAATAAATTATTGAGCAAGTAAATAGTTTATTTTATCAATTTTTAGTAGTAAGAAATAAAATTTCTAACATTATTCAAATTTTTAATCAGCTAGCTTTAATTTAAGCTTTTCTTTCTAGTCATAATTATGTGTTGGACTATTTCTATCATCTAATATTAATAGTAAAATGTTTTTAGAAAAATTCAACTTTTAGTAATAGCACACAGGTTACTAAATAACGAAGTTTCAAGTGGCATTCTTCTCTTCTTCAGCTGTTTCTGCTCTGATTAGTAACAATAGTAGCAAGGAAATCAAACATGAAACTTTTAGACTCCTGAATATTGAATTTAAGGCAACACAGTAATCAATTAGGATAATCTGTCATAGCCTAATTTTTGTTAGAGTATTGCCTTAAATTCAACATTCATGAATCTAAAGACTCAGGTTTGATTCCTTTGTTAGTAATGTCACTGGTCAGATTAGCAACACTCATAACAATGTATTTGAGAAGTTTAAATAAAGTTTGATTTTTTTTTTAAGAAAAAACACTAAACTATTAATATTAGATAATGGAAATAGTTCAGCATATAATTACAATTACAACACTATCATCACAATACTCTCTTTCTAGTCTTTCATAAATGGATAACCTCCATACTGCAGCTACAATGCTCAACATAAGCATAAAATTATTAAAATTCTTCAAAATCTTAAAACAAATATTTAAATCAAGTTTAGACAACTGCATAAACAAATTTTTGTAGTATTATTCCATAAATGCATTTACTTGTGCAAGGCATGTTTATTGTTAGCCATTTCTTTTTTTAATAAGATTTCATTTTTTTATTAATTTCAAAACAAATTGATAAGCTCAGTATTACTTAGTCTATAAATATGAAATTTATTTAATTCTTTTATTGCAACTCTTTAAATATAAAAATGTAATATACTAAGTCAATTATAACATGATTATTTCAAAAGACAGGCTAAATATAAACTGATCCTTTTATAATTGTCAAAAATATTACTTCATTGTAAATCGAAAGATTTTGCGTTGTTGATTTAGAAATAATATGTGATGAATTAAATGTGAAGATGTTTAAAAGCTTCATGCTCTTAAGTCAAAATGTTTCAGATTGGCTTATTTATATAGAAATTTAAGTAAAGAAGAAGGTGGTTCTACCTTTTTCTTATAAAATCTTTGTCTTGTGTTGCGACTTGAGAGCTACCTATACAGTCATCATTACATCTTATTGGCTGTTATATAAGCATTTTAAATGTGCATACAAGAAGGTTTCAGCCTTTCACTTTAATTATGAACTGCTCGTGTTTAGTAAATTAATATTTACATACTTTACTATCAATTTCATAAGTTCTGAAAATATTATTTCATTGTATATCAAAAGATTTTAATGTTGTTGATTTATAAATAATATGCAGTGATATAAATGTGAAGATGTTTAAAAGCTTCATGCTCTTAGGTCAAAATGTTTCAGACTGGCTTATTTAGTAAAGAAGAAGGTGGTTCTATCTTTTTCTTATAAAATCTGTCTTGTGTTGCAACTTGAGAGCTACCTATACAGTCATCATTACATCTTATTGGCTGTTGGATACACATTCTAAATGTGTATGCCAGAAGATTTCAGCCTTTCACTTTAATTGTCAAAAATGTAAATTAATTTTCCATTTATTCTTTACCTGAAGCACTTCACTATTAGTTTTAGAACTGACATAATGGTGATTCAATTAAAGCTAAAAACAAATGGGATTCATGACACATTGTTGCATAATCATCTCAGGATGTTTTATGAAGCTGCAACAATCTTCAATAGTTAGAAGAAGAAAAACATTTTATGTCAAATAGTTCTGAAACAATTATAGTAAGATAAGTGAACAACTTTTTCTAAATTTTAATTTTTATAATCATTTAATAGATACAATAAATAATATGACCAAATCTTGTTATTGGAAAAAAAATTTAGATTTGGAAAAGCTGACATTTCTAGCTTACTTCAAATGTAAAATTAATAAGCTTCTAATAATTTTATCTTAATCATCAAAATCAATTCATATTATTATTTCATCACACTTCTGTAATAAAAAGTTATATAGTTTTAGATTTAACAATTTCAATATATAATAATAAAACAAAGGTCCAAAATTTTTTTTTAAAAAGCAGTGATTTTTAAATGATTTTATTTAATAATTGTTAATTTGCATCAAATATTGTAATTGATTTTTAATATACCTTTCTCAAATGAATTGTCTTCAGATTTTATATATGTATTAGGTATACAATTTAAAAATAATCAATTTATAAAACAAAATTGATATAGACAACTCAGTATAAATAAAAAATTATGTAATATATTAACCCAGCTTTCATTCCTTATCAAGATATTTCTTTTTTTAAAATCACATATGATGCGCTATGGATTCTCCTTTATCCAAGTCAGGAATCTCTCGGCCATAATGCCTTACCTTCCCTTTCCATTCCCATATTCTTCTTAATCCTACTTCATCCCATTTCCACAACATCATATTTGTCCACTCTATGGCCTTTATATCTAAATCTCCCTTATTTTTTCCCAAACAGCATAAAAACCAAGAACCCATCTTCTGTATAATCATTTTGTTTACATTTATTCTCCCACAACTTTATTACTTGCACCCTTTATGCTTGTATGCATTTATATTCACTTAGCAGATGTCTAATGTTTTCCATGCTTTCATTACATAACTTGCAGACTAAATCACATGCATTACTCCATTTGTGTGTATATTTGCTTATTGCTAATGATCCTGTTTGAGCCTTAAACAGTAAATTACTTTCCTTATTATTATCATAAATTAACTCACCCAATATTTTGTTTACTTCTATATATATTTAATCTTTTTTTACTCTCCATACTAGTTCAACATCTCTTTAACTCCCTATTTTTTAATAATGCCAATATTTTGTTTACTTCTATATATATTTAATCTTTTTTTACTCTCCATACTAGTTCAACATCTCTTTAACTCCCTATTTTTTAATAATGCATCTATTCTTCTATCCAGTTCTTTGCCATTATAGCACTCAAGAAACCTCCTAACATAATCATTCCATCTTTTGTACAAATATACTGACATAAAGTCTTTATCCAAATCTTCTGCATACCATACTACCTTTCTCACCCATCTTGTTGCCTATCCTTTACTCATAAACCAATTAAATACTACTTTGGATAATCTCTTATTATTTATAAATTACAATCTACTGAATATTTTCATTTTGCTTTTTGCATCTCTCATATAAAAACTTGATCCTATTTCTCCTTAAATTGCTTTCTTTGCTGTTCACACATCTGTAGCTAATGCATCTCTTCTTACTTCTCTTTGTAATTTTTCTAAGCAATCTAATCCCTCTTAACTAACACATAATCCATTGCTACCATAGGTTAACCTTGCTACTGACACTCCCTTGCATACAATTCTTGTTTCATCATATTTATTATATGAAAACACTTAATTTCTTTATCGATCCTTTTCTTTTCTTTGCCTCATTTATCAATGTTTTCTCCCATTCATCCAAGCAATTTCTCTGATTACTTAAGACAATTCCCAAATAATTATACCTATTTACCACATTTAACTTTATATCTCCCAATAAAATTTCTTTTTCTTTTCTTTCCCCAGCATTTATCATCATTACTTTGGATTTTTCTTTACTAAATCTATTTACCTACCCTTGCATACCTCTTCAGCATAGTTCCATATCTTCCTACTTCTGTGCACAAGAAGATAAATAAAAGACCTGATAATGTATGCACTGCCTGATCATCTATTAATGGTAGCTCTACCCTCTTTCTAGTCTTTCTATTGCTCTCCTATTTCTTTCAAATAAAACAAAAACAAAATAGGTGACATAGGGCATCCTTGCCTTAGTCTCACCCCATTTTAACTAACTGATTTTATATTTCCTAATTAATACATATAGTAATTATATTTCTAAACTTATCCATAATCTGTTTCTTTTTCATTCAATCATATGCCTCTTTATATCTACAAAGGCTATACATAACATGTCTGTAGTCCTACTCATATTTATAAGTTGTGTGACTACAAATAAACTATCTTCTATATGCATATCCACTCTAAAATCTTCTTGCATTTCTCCCACTGTATTATTTTCTTCTATTCATTTTGCCATTCTTCCAGCCACCATATATGCAAAAACTTTACATAACACTGATGTTACCACTCCTGGTCTATAATTGTTTATCTTTCTATGGTTCTTACCCTTTTCTTTAAATAATAGTCTTACTCTTGTATTATTTTGGCTATCTGGAAATTCGGTCTTCTGTACCATTATTAAAACATGATAATAGATTTAATTTTGCCCTATTTCTCAAATTCATCACCATCACTGCAGCCCATTCATCTAAATTTTTTGCCTTTCCACTTTTCAACTTCTTTCCTGCCTCATTCAATTCATTTTCTGTAAAACTAATATTTCCATTATTATGTGCTTTTATGTTTGTTATCTTCCTTCACATCTAACATTTTTACTATATCTATTACATACTTATTTAAGATTGTCTAATTCTTCTTTAGAGCTACACTCTTTTTCCTCATCATTTAATAATGCTATTTCTTCCTCCCCTATATTCCTTCTTTTAATATTTTTTCAAAATTTTTTACTCCCATATCTTCCACTTGTATTAATATCCTCCAAAAATTTACTATTTAATTTCATTCTCTCTATATAATTATTTATTTTAGCCAATTTCCATTTGATATTAGCATCTTTTTGACTTTCTTTATTTTTAATAGATCATTCATATTTTCTGCATGCTTTTTTTTTTCTCATTTACACTTTTCTCATTTTTCTGTTATGTTTATTCTTCTGAATATTCTCACCTAAAATCCTATTTGCCATTTTTTCTACTTCATTACACCAGTCCTTATATTCATCTCCAACAAACTCATCCATCATTTCTTCTACTTTTATTTTATATTCTTCTAACTTATTCTTATCATTCATTCTCCCTCCATATCTTTCACTATCTTTTCTATTGTTATTACTATTTTCCATCACATTATCAACCATTTCTTCTATAAAAAAAATTATCACTATTATGTACTTTCTCTTCATTATCAAACACTTTAATTTTCCATACTTTATTCAATTCCTCTTTCTCTTATAATACATAATCTATTGTGTGAAATATATTATTTCTAAACTATGTGTATTGTCCCTCATTTGATAAATTTCCAATGCTCAAATTCATTTTCTGACAAAAAATTTCAAGAACTGTCCATTTTTGTTATCCACAGCATCAATTTCTTCAATATTCCCATTCATATCTTCTATAACCATTATTTTTTACCCCTTTTTTTTTGAAACTCTGTATATATTTAACCAGTTAATCATAATATGCTACTGTTCCACTCCATTATAGTTTGACTATCTCCAGTGGCCATATACACTATAACCACCATACATTTTTGTCATCCTATCTTTATCTCAAACCACAAATATTCATGATACTTTATAGTATTTAAATATTTTTTTAACATAACTCCTATACCATCATCCATTTTTTCTTTTTCTTTTCTATTTATACCCTGACATTTAAAATTTTCCAGTGTATTTCTTCTTTTCTTAGATGTGTTTCTACTACTGTTAATACATCAAGTTCTTTGTTTTTAATTGCTTTGTTTAATTCCAATCACTTTTCTGATATCCTATCACCTTGCATATTCAAATATCCAATTAACAATTTCTTTTCTTACTACCCTTTTACAAATTCTTTTGATTTTTTTTTCTGTATTAAATTTATAATTAGATAGTTTATCATTAGTTTTACAGACCCATTTCTCTCCACATCTACATTTACATCTGAATCAGCTATTCTTTATTTACTTTTTACACCCCATCCATTCTTAACCTTTTTAATAATACTGTAATTTAAAACCCTATCTCCCTTTATAAGTTTCCAATATTTTTCATAAATCAAACCTCCTAATGCTTCACTTCCTTGTTTTGCTAAGTGCAATCAACCTTTACTGTGATGTGATGTGATATGGCTTCTCCTTTTTTGGAGTTGGGAATTTCTCAACCACTATGCCCAAAGAAACTTGTTAGCCACCTTACCTTCATTTTCCATTCCCACCCTAAATTTTTGTCATATTCTTCTCTATCCTCCTCCATCCCATTTCCACAAGATTATCTATGTCCACTCTATGGTCTTTATATCTAAATTCTCCTTATTTTTTCCCAAACCCAGCATAAAAACCAAGAACCACTTTCTGTATAATCAATTTGTTTATATTTATTCTCCCACAACTTTATTATTTGAACCCTTTCTGCTTGTAAGCATTTACATTCAATTAACAGATGCCTAATATTTTTATGCTTTTCTTACCTAATTTGAAGACTAAATCATCCCACCTTTCTCAATTTGTGTGTATATTCCCTTATTGCTAATGACACTGTTTGAGCCTTAAACAGTAAACTACTTTCCTTGCTATTATCATAAATTAACTCACACCCACTATTCCATTTACTTCTATATATATTTAAACTCTTTTTACTCTATACTAGTTCTCCAACTCCCTATTTTTTATTAATGCATTTATTCTATCTCATTCCTTGCTTCTATAACACTCAACAATTCTCCTAACACAATCATCCCACCTTTTTTATAAGTACATTGATATAAAGTCTTTATCCAAATCTTCTGCATACCATACTATTTTTCTCACCCATCTTATTATCTGTTCTTTATTCATAACCCAATTAAATACTAATTTAGCTATTCTCTTATTATCCATAAATTGCAATGTACTGAACATTTTCATTTTGCTTTTTGCATCTCTCATACAAAAACTTGACCATCCCATTTCTCCTTGAATTGCCTCCTTTGCTGTCCACCATCTGCATCTAATGCATGTCTTTCTATTTCTCTTTGTAGTTTTTCTAAGTAATCTAATATCCCTTTACTAACATGATGCATCATTACCATAAAGTTACCCTGCTACTTCCACTCTCTTCCATACTATTCTAGCTACATCATATTTGTTATATGAAAACACTTTGTCAGCTCCTTTCTTTTCTTTGCTCCATTTATCAATTTGCTATATATATATATATATATATATAACACTACTGCACCTCCACCTAATGGATATTATTTACATTACATTACAATAAATGTAATTAATAAAATACATACATAAATTGATAAAATACATGTATGTAAAAATGATTAACCTTCTTCTTCTTCTTCTTCTTCTTCTTCTTCTTCTTCTTCTTCTTCTTCTTCTTCTTCTTCTTCTTCTTCTTCTTCTTCTTCTTCTTCTTCTTCTTCTTCTTCTTCTTCTTCTTCTTCTTCTTCTTCTTCTTCTTCTTCTTCTTCTTCTTCTTCTTCTTCTTCTTCTTCTTCTTCTTCTTCTTCTTCTTCTTCTTCTTCTTCTTCTTCTTCTTCTTCTTCTTCTTCTTCTTCTTCTTCTTCTTCTTCTTCTTCTTCTTCTTCTTCTTCTTCTTCTTCTTCTTCTTCTTCTTCTTCTTCTTCTTCTTCTTCTTCTTCTTCTTCTTCTTCTTCTTCTTCTTCTTCTTCTTCTTCTTCTTCTTCTTCTTCTTCTTCTTCTTCTTCTTCTTCTTCTTCTTCTTCTTCTTCTTCTTCTTCTTCTTCTTCTTCTTCTTCTTCTTCTTCTTCTTCTTCTTCTTCTTCTTCTTCTTCTTCTTCTTCTTCTTCTTCTTCTTCTTCTTCTTCTTCTTCTTCTTCTTCTTCTTCTTCTTCTTCTTCTTCTTCTTCTTCTTCTTCTTCTTCTTCTTCTTCTTCTTCTTCTTCTTCTTCTTCTTCTTCTTCTTCTTCTTCTTCTTCTTCTTCTTCTTCTTCTTCTTCTTCTTCTTCTTCTTCTTCTTCTTCTTCTTCTTCTTCTTCTTCTTCTTCTTCTTCTTCTTCTTCTTCTTCTTCTTCTTCTTCTTCTTCTTCTTCTTCTTCTTCTTCTTCTTCTTCTTCTTCTTCTTCTTCTTCTTCTTCTTCTTCTTCTTCTTCTTCTTCTTCTTCTTCTTCTTCTTCTTCTTCTTCTTCTTCTTCTTCTTCTTCTTCTTCTTCTTCTTCTTCTTCTTCTTCTTCTTCTTCTTCTTCTTGTTGTTATTATTATTATTATTATTATTATTATTATTATTATTATTATTTACAATGAGTTGTCTATATTGATTATTTTAAAATTATATATATATAAAGCAACATTATGGACAAATTTCAAAATTGAAATTTATCATTTAAAGTATTTGTGTGTTAAGTATTGATGACAGTACAATAATTGTCCTATCTAACAATGTTGGTAAGTTGAATTTCAAACCACATTAATATCAGTTTATTAAGTTTTTAGTCATGTGCAATAGATAGTGGTATGCTTTCCCTGAATTTTATGACAAATTCACTAAAAAGTATTTACGCTTAATTAAAATAAAAAGAAAAAGGAATGAAGAATGAAATATTAATTTCTCTTGACTGTTTAAAACTTTTTTAAAAAAAAACATTGCCTTCAAAACACTAAAATCTTGTAAATGATTTTTAAGGCGAGTGAATTTCATTTCAAATACTCGAAATACATTGATATTGTTTACATCCTCGGATTTTTAATGTGAATATAAATAGTTACAGAAACTTGAATAGTAACAAAATATATTCAATAAATATTTTTTAAAAACACTTTTATTTACATTGATGAGTCGTGCACTAAAACCAAAAAAAATTTTTTATCACAATTTTGATGGTTGCAGAACCAAAACTGTTCTTTTAAAAGTAGGGTACTTGTGATTTTTGGCCCATGTGGCCACCAGAGGTGCTGGTCTGGGTCAACCACCGAAATACTTAGAATAGGGGCCCAAATGCAGCAATGCAAATTCCAGCTGATAGGTGGTGCTGTTCACAATGCATAAGCACAGGAACATTCCACCAGCTGGCTGGCAGCAAAGCTGCCCACTTGGTGGCACTGGTCACAATTCATAAGCCCATTTAGCTTACATCATCTGCTACCAGCAAGTACCAAGAACCTAGGTGGCTTTTTTAAATCTTATCTAAAAAACCCTCTCAAAACTACATTCCTAATCTATAGTTTTAAATGTATATAAAACTTTTTTAAATAAGCATTTATTTTTATAGCGTCTGTATACAATTTGTAATTACATTCATATCGGCCATTCAAGCCAATTGTGCAAACGCTTTGCGAGTGTTAAATAATAAATGAATACCAGATATAGAATTTATGCAGGAATAAAAAGAATCCCTCTTATTCCTACGACTCAAATATTTATATATGAGCAAATCTGAAGTACTGGCACAGAAGGTGTGACAATATAATGGTCACTTTAAATTACTATAGACATTGTATATAGTAATTTAAAGTGACCGTTATATTATCACACCTTCTGTGCCAGCACTTCAGATTTGCTCATATATAAATATTTGAGTCATAGGAATAAAAGTGATTCTTTTTATTCCTGCATAAATTCTATATCTTGTATTGGTCAGAGGGTATTATTTATTATTTAACACTCGCAAAGCGTTTGCACAATTGGCTTGAATGGCCGATATGAATGTAATTATAAAACTTTTTTAGTAAATTTGTAAAAAAAAATTTAACAATTTTTCTAAACCCATTTAAACATTCCATTTTAATTATACATTACTTTACATTCCTTATCTACTCCATTAATTCTATTTAAAATAGGATTGTATTTTTTTACCATCCTTTCGCTGTAATTTTTAACCCTTTCCAACATTTTAATATTAAATTAATTAATTTACAGATGATTCATGCTCTTATTTCAAGTGAAAAAAATTGTGGTTGAAGAAAAAAATTTTTTTGGTTTTTAATGAATTATTTGTCAAATCAAATTTTTTTTATAAAATATTTTTATATATATTATTAAAATTATCCTTATTCAATAAAAAAGACAAAAATTGAATAATTAGAATTATTATAACTTTCAATTAAAATGAACCAATATTTTATTCTTTCGCATATTTTTCTAAATTACATTGACATTATTTTCTACATTTTAAAAAATTAATTGAAAATATTGACTCTAAAATATAAAATTTTGCAGCAATACATTGACAAGGAGAATGACATTTACATAAATTATCTAATTCTCTACATATTCAATTTTTTGTACACACTGCATGTACAATAATAGAGCTACTGGTAGTGAGAGTTAATAATAGTAGGCACCAACCCATTTCAAAATGGCTGTAAAATTAATTAATTCAGCTATTATAAAAAATATATATAAATGCACACATATAATATTTGGCTGGGAAAAGTACAGATGTGAATTATTTTATAGTTTTTTTTTCTGTAATAAGTTGTTTTTCCATGATTTTGTTAATGCATAAATATTAACTAATTACAAAAAGCTGAAATTTTTTTTTATTTTAATTGTTTGGGTTGAGTGACTTTTAGTAATAAATTTCAATGTATTTGTGAATATAGTCCTAATATTATAAAAACTCAGTTAAAGATTACAAAGTAAGTGGGGTTAACAGGATGGCAAAGAAGGGCAAACTTCTATCGACAATGTTCAAGTGTATCATTTGGATCAGAATTATCTATTAACTAATTACTTTGCCCCTTCAGACAAATTACTTAGCATATATAATTTAGCAAATCAAAATATAGTGGGGTGTTTTGTAAGATCTGGAAAAAAATAAAGAAAAATGAAAAAAGTTCTGCTTTTTTTAAAACCCAGAATGAATTAATTTAATTTGATGTGTGCTTATTTTTGTAATATATTTAAGGTTATCAGAAATACAGAAAATAATTTTAAAATATATCAACCAAAAAGATATAATTATAAGAAGAGAGAAATATAACTAGCAGAAGATTTTCCGTAAAACATTAAAAAAATGTACACAAATACCCGAGGAAACAATCAGGAGAGAATAAGTCTATTTATTTAGCTTATATGTTCATTTTTTTAGATAGTTTAACTATTAAAAAAATATCGTAAAGAAATTTGTAGAGATTCTAACCACTAGATACATTAATAATTTTTATTAGTCATTCATTAGACTAGAGATTATCCAATAATGAATAATATTTTTGCAGTGGAATTTTCACTACCCTGCCTTCACACAAGTAGGTTCACTAGTAGTTTTATTAAGATCTTGAATTCTGCCAGTGCAGCCATGGATTTGAGCATTATTATGTGATTCATGAATTGGGTTTCTCTATATTTCCATACATTTTGTTATTTTATTTATAAAATAAATGTGCACAATGATCATGAGTTGTGCTGAATCTGATGATGAGACTTCAGTTATAACGAAGAAGATCAAATCGATCTGGTTTTATTAGTTGATCTTGGGAAAGATATTTGTTTGGAATCTTTTAAAAAATATATTTTTAAAGCCATAATTCTTTCATTGTAGATTGTTCATTGAATACCCAAAAAGAGAATTAATTTAACTCTCAGATGTGAAACTATATTTTGAATTATTAGCAAGAGTAATTTATTTAACAACTTTTCTGTATATTTTTTGTGATGCATCTTCTCTTATAATATATGGCAACCAAAGATATCAAGGAATAGAAAACCATTGCAAAAAGTATATTTGAATGGGTCAGTAATATTTGTTATTGTAATATTTGAGTATCCAGAATTTTAGTGTGGGAACTTTCTATAATTTGAAATTCAATTTTCATCAATAGGATATTCTAGTCGTAATAAGGATATCATTAAAGTATTTGCATCATAACTCTAAATAGTGCCAGCTAGCTGTCTAAGAGATTATACTAGAAATTTTCTATCTAGCTGATCTTCCTAACACATTCAAGTCAAGTAGAAGTTGAGAAACTCAAACATATTATATAATTTAAAATAAAAAAAACTATATTTGTTTATAAACTTTTTTTAAAAAAAAAAACTTCAAATAATAAATATTTCAGGTACAAAGTTATAAAGTTAATTTATTTGCATTTGAAATTAAAATTATAAGAAAAAATGAATTTTAAATACTAAACAACATATTATCTATGAAAATTCTGCTCAGATATTTAAGAACAAATGAAAATAATATGAAATTAATTATAGAAATTAATGAAAATTGTGTTTCTTGAAGGAATTGGAGGTATTAAATTAAATTATATTACAAACATATACATCCAAACACACGGTAAATCTACTTTACTATTCATAAAAGTAAAACAGATTTAGTATAGTTAATATAAAAGAAATAAATTACCACAACATTTTAGAATAACAGCATGTACAATACGAAGAAATTATAACTAGAAAAAATAAAATAAAACTCATGTATACAGAAACATTTTATTTTTAAATTTAATTTGCATATCTTCATAGTGTCAGAGCTTTTTAAAGAATTGAAAAAATATAAACAAATTATATTTTATTTAATTTAGCGCATTATTATACTATATTTTTTAAATATTAAAACATAAATATTAAACATTACTTTATTCTAAATTCAATCAGATGAGCGGTTTGCACCTAGAGAAGGCAGAAATGCGATTAGTTTTTAATGATCTTTAAGCAGTATTTGAGTGAGTTAAATGTTCATATTTAGAAAAGTGATAAGCGAGGAAATTTATCGTTTAGTTGCTGTTTATATGTATATATTTTCTTAATAGCTTTTTTTTTAATTTTTGCTTTTTTTAAGGATTACTTTTGATTTATTTGGATTTTGCTGATTTTAAATTTTTTATTCCTAAAAATTTGTAGACGTTTAAATTCTGATAAAAATATTTTATTAATATTATTTTTACTTTCATTCAAAATTCATTTAAAGACTTTTTCTTCATTACCAAAAATTTTTTTTAAACGGAAAACTATTTCATGAAGCATTTGAATATGAAAATCTTATTATGATGATATAATTTAAGGCAAATTATTTGTGTCAGGAAATTAAAAATTATATAGTCCTTTTTTTTTTTTTATCCATACATATTTTTCATGGTTAAAGTTTCTTTAAAAAGCAAATATAAGCTAATATTTTTGATGTGGAATATGTCTATCATTTTTAACTTGCATTAACCCTTGAGGGGTCAGATAATTTAAATAATCGAATAGCACGAGAGTTCATAAGAAGTTTGAGCGCTAAAAGTCCCAGCACTGGAGTCCGTCGATAACTGTACGCTCTGGGGTCTGATCCTTTACCACTGCACTCAATCATGCAGAGCAGATAGTCTAAATGATGTGATTTTTTTTTTAAAAAATCGAAAAATATCAATAAATTAATAGTTTTTTCTTTGCTTTTGTTGAGATGGCATTTGAAATTCTAAAAAGATGTAATTGGATAATTGACTATCCTGAAACTGAACTCTTCTAATGGAGATATTAGCTTTAGATTGTAAATTAATTTTTAGAGGAATTAGCAAAGATGTAAAGTAGAATATAATGTTCATTTAATTTTTTTATTATTATTATGAAGCTGGTTTATGCATTGAGAAAAAGAGATCATTATTCCAAGTGTATTAATTATTGTAGAAAAATTTGTTTTAATTTATATTAACTGAAACACATATTGTGCTTATATATCTTAACTTATATTGTATGTGGCAAAGTGAAAACTTTAGCATAATAGAAAGTTTATTCACTGGTAATAGAGATAATAATAAGAAAAAAACTATAATAAATAGCAAAATTAAATAGACTGGCAGTAAGAATAAATTATTATTTTGTGAGTTATTGAAATTGGAAAAAAGAAAAGGACATATAAAATGTTTTGTTTGACATGTATTTTTGTTTAGAACAAAAACTTGTTTAGTTAAAAATCATGAGAAAAAATATTTAGTATTTTTTATGTGAGTTATCAGGGGAAATTTAATAAGTTTAGAAGTTAGAAAATATGAAAATAGTATGGAAATTAAGATAAGATAAAAGAATTATAATTTGGCATTTTTTTAAATTAAGAGAATTTTGAAAAATATAGTATAAAGTAAGATAACATTGAAAAGAGAAAGCAACAATAAGTTGATAGATAATCCAAAACAAAGTTATATTGAAGAAAAGAGCAAAATAAAAAAAGAATTGGAGTTGAATCCTAACTGAAGAATCTGCCTGATAATAGATCTATTAGAAAAATAAAAAAAGTGAGATACGCATGAAATATTCCAAGTATAAGAAACAATAGCAGTTATTAAAAAAATATGAGTTTAAAAATCTTTTTATTGTTTTTGGTTAAAAAAATCTAAATGAAAATTTTCTGAACAGAAAAAACTAAAAAATTTAAAAAAAAAAAAAAGCACAAGAAAGATTTTTTAAAATAAATAATAATAGTAAGCAGCCATTTATAAGTGAATCCGACATTTCTAACTTCAAGAAAAAGAAAAAAGACAGAGAAAAAAAAACTTCTCTAGATATCAGTTTTACAATGATTATATATAAACACCACAAATATATCCACATATTGAATATGTAGGTTCATTTTTCTGTTTACTTGATATTTTAGGATGTTATCATTTATCTTCTTTAGCAGAAAACTTTTTTTTCTGAAATACTTCAACATCTTGTCTAGTTGTAGCTCTCTGATATATTCAATTTTCTGCCATATCTTCCTAATGAAATAATTGACATTATATTTCTTTAGAATGATTTTGAGATAATCATTATAATGTAGATTGAGTTTAGCTCTCCTATGGAAACCATGCTTATATTTACCATTGAGTAAACTCCTTTAGGAAGACTTATTTTGTTTATATGTATTCATTTTAATGATGTGATTTTGTACTAATGGTTTCTATAATATTGTCCAGCAAATTGAAGAACGTAATGATTGTTTTTATTATCTTGCCATTGTATTTTTAAAATTTTAAGGTGCATCCTTACAAAAAACTTTTCTAATGCCTTATAGGTAAAATGAAAACTCTATATGCAGCTTGGTTGCAGTAATTATTTTCCTGTGATTAAATGCCAAAAAGAATGAATGCTTGATAATTAAATTGCAAAAGTTTGCTGTCAAACCTAATTATTATTGAAAGCATTTACCAAAAACAAACTTATTATGTAAAATGTAATGACTACAGCTATGAAGCAAAATATTTTTCTAGCATTGTATTTTTGAACAATTGAATATTGTATGAAACAGTAAGAATTGCAAGTAAAGGGTTTTATATGCATATGGACATTGCTTTAAAACCTGATGAATAATTACTTATTTTTTAAATCTAAATTTGTTAAAGAAATAATTTAATATAGTGAGAGAGAACTTACATATATAAAATTCTCTTAAAAAAGAATATATAATAATAAAAAAAAAACAATGGAGAATTAATTTATGCTAATATCACATGCAAATATACAATATTTATTGTCATTATAAATTTATTTAAACGCACATTGATTACGTAAATAATATTCATTAAGGCTGTAGCCTCAAGCACATGCGTATAAACTGTAGAGGTCCCTACTATCGCAGTTTATACGCATGTGCTTGAGGCTACAACCTTAATGAATATTAATATTTATTGTCATATATGAAATTTTGTCTACGGTACAGGCTTTTTCATATCTGCACTCCAATATGTAATATATAGGGGATTTGAACTCAGACTTTCACATGACCCTCAACTGTCCATGCTATATCATACTGCTGACACATTTGATCACACATGTCAAAAAGGTAAATAATCACCAATATATGTATTTCATGCTAAACCAGCACTTGTCAGTTGGTCCAGATTATCATCTCCACACACATATATATACAATCAATGCTCATCTTATATTAAGATAGCCAATCATCATACTTTAATGGTCAGGCTTCAAACCATTCCACCTCACAATTCTTCAGCCATGATGGAATGCTTAAAGCCCACATTGTTGCCAACCTTCTCATCTTACCCATGTTGAGTTGGGAGGTGGATTGGTTTGAAACCTGTCCGTTAAAGTATGAAGATTGGCTATCTTAATAAGCTGAGCATTGATTATGTGTATGTGGAGATTGATAATCTGGACCAACTGACAAGTGTTGGTTTAGCATGAAATACATATATTGGTGATTGTTTATCTTTTTGACGTGTGATCAAATGTGTCAGCAGTGTGAGATAGCATGGATAGTTGAGGGTTGTGTGAAAGTCTGAGTTCAAATCCCACATTACATATTGGAGTGCAAGTATGAAAAAGCCTGTACTGTAGAAAAAATTCATATATTAAAATATAGAGCTCTAAGGTCTGCCCATTTCTTGTATATGTATGTAAATGAATTATATCCTGTAAATGAGGAATCAGAGTGACTTATGGACAACATGGGTAGGATTAGAAGGTTGGCACCAATGTGGACTTTGAGCATTCCATCATCAGATTTTTATTGAAAATGGATGGCTGAAGAATTGTGATGTGGAGTGTTTTGAAGCCTGTTCATTAAAGTATGAAGATTGGATATCTTAATATAAGCTGAGCATTGATTGTATATATATATATATGTGGAGATGATAATCTGGACTAACTGACGAGTGGTGGTTTAGCATTAAATACGCGTAGTGGTGATTATTTATCTTTTCAGCATGTGTGTGATCAAGTGTGTTAGCAGTATGAGATAGCATGGATAATTGAGAGTCGTGTGAAAGTCTAAGTTCAAATATTTATTGTCTTAACTCAGCTTCCCTATCCCCATATCAGTTATATAAAAAATATTTAATATTGTATTTGTAAACAACTACAACTAAGTTAGTAATTGTATATAGATTTACTATTTAATCTAATTTATTGTATGGAAGTGAAACTTGGATGTATTATTTGTGCAATATAAAAAATTAGAAAGTTTCATTTAAAAATGCTCCATAAATTTTTAAATATATAATGAGAAGATCTTAAAATAATCATCATGTTCTTTATCTTGCTGAAGGTAAAATCACACCATTGGATTGGGCATATAAAATGAATGAAAAATGCAAAACTTTGAGTATGGTTTGGTTTTTGTGGAATAGGTAGATCTGATCTACATTATAAGGACTATCATGTCAATTATTTTCACTGGGGAGCTATGGCAGGGAATAGAATACATGGGAAAGCTACGATTAGACGTGATGCTGAAAATTTTCAGGAAAAAAGGTTTTCTGAAGAAATTAAGTAAAGAGAAAAATGGATCAACATATTCTATAAGTGGCCATATTTGTGATTCACAGATTGATTTGTACAGTTATTGCAAAACTCGTTTCTAGAGTATATTTTTTTATCTCTTTCATTTTTACTTTTTTTTTTCTTGGAGTTGGAATAGCCATACTCGTTTATGACTGGTTGTTTATTAGTATTAAACTATTATAACCTTCTTAGATTAAATTATTTTTAATAAATGAAAAAAATCTTTTGGTTGTGTAATTTAAAAGTTGAGGGAAAGTTTTCATTTGATTAATAATGACATATTCAGCTATCATAATTATGTGCTTTTATTTATAGAATAAATAATGACATTTATTTTTATCGTAACTCAGTTTAATTTCACAGTTAGTAGATTTGTCTAAGTGTTATAATGACGAGTATATGTTAAATATTTATCAATTAAGTTATTAGCATCAAAAAAATCAAACTTTTCCGTATAAAAAGTATAGCAAAACCTTCAATAAATACTTATGATAGTATATAATGTATTAATAAATTATTTGTTAACAAAAAAGCATCTGGAATATTTATTTAACTACTGGAATATGGGGCGGGAGGGCGGTCCTCATGTTCTATTTACGTAGTGGCATTCAATTGATACCCACTAATATGGTTGGAATTGTTTAAAATCTTCTATTGATAAGATATGCAAGTTGTATGTATATATTTTATGTGTTTATACTTTACATAAAAAAGTTTAATTACATAAAACATATTAATAATAACTCGGAATAAAGCACCAATTGAAATACAAATTGTATTTCATTGTCAGAATACTTATTCATTACAGGTAGTTTTTCTAAATTCATAAAAAAAAAAAGAAATGCAACAAAAAAGTAGATTTGTTTTGTGAAGATTTTGTAGTCTATTTTGACATGATTTTATTTCATAATTTTTTCTGCAGCAAACTTTTTCTGAAAGACTTGTCAACATATAACCTATTTTATAGTTTTCTATCTTTGATAATATATTGCCAATGAAAGCAATCAATATTGTATCTTTCTATACTATTTTTGAAAAACTCTTTATAAACCATGGTCCAGTTCACCATAAAATATTTTTTTTAAGTTTTCATTTTACATGCTCAATCTAATGAAAGTGTATCTTTGAAATAATAGATTCAATATCATTATATTCAGAAACTGAAGAATAAATCACTTGGTCTCTTGCCATTATATTTTAAGAATCTTCTGAAGTACTCGTGAATATTTTTTTCCAATGTCTTATATAGATTTTACAGAATAACAGTCCTACATATAATGCAAAGTTTAGTTAAATAATGGCAAGTAAATTAATTAATGGAATAACAAATCAAGAATGGACGAACTTGATTTTTATAAATCAACTTTTTTCTTTGATTAAATTTAGAAATTTAGTTTTTAATTTTATATTAAGACCAAAAAAAATTGTTTGATATCATAGGTTGCAAGAAAAATATTATTATGGATCTAAAAAAACATAATTTCAATTTGTTGATCAACGAACACTTTATATGTAAGGATTCTGAGAGCATTTTGCCTATCAGAATCTCATTTGGTAACATGCCAGGATATAAATCTCAGTTAAGCATAGTTCCAGATTCTGGTGTAGCAGAAAATAGGCCATCAGTGAAATGAAAGAATGAAATAGAGAAAGATATGGGACAAAGGATGTTGTTTATAGTAAGTGATGGTTAACCCATCAAAAGAAAACTTAATTGAACTATGGTAATGGAAGAAGATTTCTTCAAAATTCTGTTCAGTCATTATGGGATCCCAACTTTTAATGAAAGAACTTCAATTTGAAATGATGAAGTTAATAAAACCAAAAAACATTTTTACTTCAAAGGAGCTGATTCCATTCCTGTGTTGCTGATTGGTAGTTTCTAGTTCTCAAGTGTAAGAGAACCCTAGCAAGAGCTTTGAGTCTATTCATTCTTAGTTAGATTTCAAAAATAGAAGCATGTTTATCATAATTATTTACATATTTATAATTGTTTTTGACAATATTTAGAATTTTAAAAAAACATTTTTTTTTTTTAAGAATACTATAGCTAGATTTAAATTTTATTTAAAATACTTATTTTTAGAAGAAAAGTTAAGACAAATCAATGACATTCAATAAACACTAATTGTAATTGACTGAAAATATTTTTTTTATTTTTACCACAGGCAATTTTTACCATTTTCTTACGATTATAAATGTTGTTTTAAATTTGAAATAGAATTTAAAGTAATTTAAACAATAATTTAATCAATCCTGACAAATTAATTAAAACAATTCTAATTATTTTATTTTACTATTTTTATGAATAAAATCATAATAGATGATTAAGAAAAATAGTAATTTAATACAACCTGTCACTAATTGATGAATCACAAAATCAACATTTAAAAAATTGAATAATGTAAAGATGGCCAATCTATGCCCCAAAGTAGAGCTGCTATTTATATCTTTTGGGATTTAATGGGCATATAAATATGATTACTAATTTCCTGGTAGTGATATTAAAAATGATCATCATCTAAAATATGAATTACAGTAATGATTTAACCAATCATGAGTGGATTACTTTAAGTTTGACAGCCATTAATGAAGTCCTCAGGAGAATATCAATTCATTTTTGATTAATTTATTCACCAATCCCCAGACTATTTTTCTTTTATGTGTATGAGCAGACTTATTTATAGGAGAACAAGAGATTCATATAATACTCAAAATAAGAGTCATAGATCACATGCCCCTATTCTCTTAAGCTTGTAAGTTATAAACAATGAGGATTGCCAATTCCTCAACAAGCTTTTGTGATAAATGCTTAGCCAGAGCCAGCATTTAAAATATCTCTGTCATGAACCCCCCCCCAAACCCCTGACTATGGTTTCGTGCTTTGGAACTCCTCAGAGAGGTGCCAGTATAGGTTCAGACACTAGATCTAAAAATACCAACCCAAAGCCAAGCACTTATCTAAAAGTTATCTATTGAGTGGAATCTGAAATTTTCAGACCCCTACATGTCTTTAAACCCAGCTATCCAACTCAAATAGCTATATGGGGTTGATAGAGCTTCGGCCATACCATATATTAGTAGTCTTAGCTATTTGAGTTGGATAGCTGGGTTTGAAGACATATATGGGTCTGAAAATTTCAGATTTTCCACTCAATAGATAACTTTTAGATAAGTGCTTGGCTTTGGGTTGGTATTTTTAGATCTAGTGTCTGAACCTACCCTGGCACCTCTCTGAGGAGTGCCAAAGCATGAAACCATGGTCATGGGTTTGGGTGGGGGGGTCCTGACAGATATTTTAAATGTTGTCTCTGGCTAAGCATTTATCACAAAGCTTGTTGAGGAATTGGCAATCCTCATTATTTATTCATATAATACATTTAATAAGTCTAATATAATATTTAAAAAATCTACAGATCATTAAAAACAATTATCAAACAAATATTATGATGTGGATAATAGTAATAATTCTTAATAATTTTGAGTCATGAAATATAATTGCTTAATAAATAAATACATAGATACTATTGATTAAATTAATAATTCTGATTGAGTTATATAAGCAAGATCAAGTTTACAAGTTTTTTTAAACAATTAAAATACAGTAATGATTTCTTGATTATTTACATGCTTCTAATTAAAATAAACTTTTAATATAAAATTGGTAAAAATAATTATATATTTTCGAATTAATTACTAATTTTGACTGCTCATATATGATCAGTTTACAAAGTTAAGCAATAAATCAATCTTTTTTTTTGTTTAAATGTGAAGCACATTTGTTTTCAGTAAATGTTGCAAAAAAATAGCATAGACAGTAAATGCACATGATATACCATATTGTAAATAATTGATTCCTTTTTAAAATAATATTTTCAAAATGATATGTCATAATTTTTGGGGGGAATTTTTTTTTTTTTTGCAAGTGAAGTTTTTACAAAACTATTTTTTATCAGAAAAAAGCACAAAGGATTACTTATGATGATTTTAAAATGAATGTATAAATTCTTTCAGTGTATGTACAATATTAATAATTACGTTTTTACTTTATATTGAAAAGAATTGTCAAAATAAATTATTTCAAATCAATTTTTCAGAAAGTAAAATTACTTTTGATTATAAAAGTAAAAATAGGTATATTAGTACAATATTTCAAATTACATTTTTAATATTGCTTTGTAAATGAAATGTGTGTTTGGATTAGTAAATTCTGTTATTTCTCTTCCAATATTTATTTTTTTTAGAATATTTATTTTTTTATTTGAATGAAATACAAAATCTTCTAATTTATATAAAAATAGACTACAGTATTGTTAATAATGATTGGGAAATGCTATTAAGTGTCCTTTTATTCAAAATTTTATGTAAAATAATTTAAGTTTAATAAAACAAATTTTATAATTTTAATACTAAAATTAACAATTTGAGAAAAAAATTAAAATTAACAATTTCTAAAATATTTAATTTTTTTACATTTTATTTTATTATTATATTTTTAAGCTTTATTGTTTTTTATTGTATGTGATCTTTATGGAATACATAATATATATTTTTATTATTATATCTAATGTTGATATAAAAATTTTATCTTCAGCCAATTGGCAAAGCAGTAGGCAATAGGTTAAACGAAATTGTATCATAGCTATAAATATTGTATTGACAAATGCTTTTTTACCAAAGTCCAAATAGATATTTCTTTCACTCTGATGCTATAAACTTTTAACAATTGGATTCAATTATTTTCTGACATGACTTCAATAATTTTCCAGGACAGGTAATTGTTAGTTTATAATTTTGGCTAATGAAGCTTTAAATGTTTCTTTAGTTAATGTAATAAAAGGCATGATGATGAAAAAGCTCTTCTCCATGCATTGAATTCAATTCTTAGTTTATTTAGTCTTATATGTCCAATGAGAGTATAAAGCTACTTAGCTTAGCTATCCAACTTTTATCTAAGTATAACTCCAAGTTTAAACTATCTGTAACTGAAAATAATTTAATTTATTCTGCCTTTTATATACTTACTTAAAATGCATTATTTATTTTGTAAAATAATTAATTAAAATATTACCTGCTAGTATAATAGTTGTTTTTATTTTTGTATTTATTTTGTAAAATAATTAATTAAAATATTACCTGCTAGTATAATAGTTGTTTTTATTTTTGTATCTTAGTTTTAAAATAAAAAAGAATAAAATATTTCAAAAGATTTGATTTATTTTTTAAAATTATAACGATATGAATACTAAATTGAATATTTGCAGATAAAATTTTTGTTTATTGATCTTGCCAAAATCTCACTAAAAAATTATTTTTAACTATCTTTTTCTCTTTTTTAAAATTTATACACAAATTTAATATAAATGTCATAATATTATAAATATATTTTAATGGTTTATCTTGGTATGCATTTGCACTTATTTGAGTATGTATGGTTGTATAATGATTAATCTTTTATTCTTTATATTTTTGTTTTTGAATGAAATATGATGCAATAGAATTTATTCACATCTCAAATCCTTTGAAATTTTGAGTAAGAAACATAATGATCGTCATAATGAAAGCCATCAAAAACTGCATAAAACTTGGAATAGTGTTAACATGATGAAATATCTAAAGATTTTTCTCCTTTGTACTTAATTATATATTTTATTTGTAAGAAAATAAATTATAGGAATCTCATGATCAGCATCACTTTTCTCTTGACATCAAATCTTTCACCATAATGAGCAATGTCCACCATGTTTTACACCATATTTTAATTGGAAAATCTCATACATATCATATTTCCACCATTGAAAGGCATTATTTTTTTACCCATTAATTAATTATAATGATAAATGTAAATTAGAACTAAATGTTAAAATGAGATGAAATCTGTTGTTATGTAACAAACAAATTTATTTACAGAAAAATGCAAAATTAATTGACATTCTTAGACTACCAATGCCAATATTCAGAAGCTGAATCAGGTTAACATAACTGTATTATAAAAATACGTGTAAAATGGCTTTATGTTTATTAGTTACAAGACAATGTAAGTTATTCTTTCATGGAAGGTGTTTATAAAGACAATGTTATTTATGATTAAAATGTACTCTATTGTATCATTAATTTATCCAAACTATTTGAAATATCAGTGGATCTTAACCTTTTTCAAAATATTTTGTTTTATGTCTTTTGATATGTGTGTAAACTTCATATAGATACATGCAAATTAAGCATTATATAATAAATATTGTTTTAGTGGGCATGTGTGTATAAAGACTAAGCACATTCATTATAATGGTATCATGCATAAGTGAACTAGAATAATGGAAAAGTATATTAAAGATGATTTAATCATCAATAATAGATATATAAAATTCTGAATATTGTTAAATAAATATCCATATTTCTTCATCAATAATAATCGTGAGATTTTATCAAAAATGTAATTGATGTGTGTGAATTACACACACATATATACAATAAATTATGTTCTTATTCTATGATAAGGCCATTCTAAATCTTATATTATTTAGCAATAATATTAATATAAAGTCACCAAATTTTATTGGGATTCAATTTTATTTAAACACATAAGATGGTGACTCTATTTATTTGTTAATAATGAACCATAATCACGAAAGAATTTTCATGTAAATTTATTTTTAGATAGCATTCTAATGTTTTATAATTTTCTATTTTATTTGTCATTAATAGTATAATATTAGTATTTAATTATATATATTTGCATCTAAATCCTTTATCAATTTAATCTTTAAACAAATCTATGTATTGTTCATAAAGAAACTTTTAATCAATTAATCTTAAATTAATCATTAACTTTTGACATATAGTATTTTCATTCATGTTCTCCATAAGAAGATTCTGGAGCTCAAGAGCCATGGATCATGGTCCTACGAACTCAATTTCAATGTTCCAATTTGTTATAAATTCCCAAACAATAAACCATTTGATTCTATTAATCACTTAGCTATTTAAACAAGCAAATATTATTTTGGGTCATAACAAATCGATCTCAAGAGTAAATATCTGTCTGCATTTCTTTTTAATTTCCCAAATTTATTTTGTAAGACTTGAAATAGAACATAGTAAGGAATATGAATCATATATAATATAGAAAGCCAATAAGTTTTTGCGATAATAATAATCAAATATTTTTAAAAAGTATCAGCTGTTTAATAATCAATATTAGTCATATTTTAAAGTCTTTCTTCTTGGCTGAAAGTTCTTTTCATTTATTTGAAACTATTTCATGGATAGTTTATTAAATATAAATGATGTAACTAGACTTTTTTTATTATTGTTTCTAGAAATGAGAAATTTTTATTTGATTTTATGCACTAAGATTTGAGATATTCTATTCTTTTTAAATGATAATTATTTAATTTCATTCTATTTTTATTTGGGTCAAATCTTGTAAGCGATTTTTAATCTATTTCTACCAAACAGATTTTCTTCAAATTTTATGCATGTGTCTGAACAGCTTAATAATAGTGGCATGTTTTATTCCAAATCACATTCAATGATGACTGAACAAATAAACAGAAAATAGATGGCACTGTTGTTAACTTGCATTGTTGTTTGGTTTATGCTTCTTGATACAAATTAAATATATTGAATTGAAAAAAAAAAAGTTGTTTACTAATGTAAAATGCTTTAGCCATTCTATAATGTAACATTTTCACATTTTGGTAGGCCTTTTTTACTCACTATTAAGTGAAAGTTAATCATGCTATGGAGAAGAAAAATATCTTGTTCCTATTTCCAAAAACATAATTATATTTCCTGATTAACTAGCCTACTAATTATTACAACCTATGTTGCCAGCAGAATCAGATTTTTATTTATTTTAATAAGGGCACCAGGATTCATACAAGAATCTGCTGAAATCAATCACTTTGCACATCATAAATTAAGAAGTAAATAATTTAAAAGAGTGGGATTAGGATTTCCCGTAACTTTATTTATATTTTAACAATATTACTCCTGGAGCTTAATTAATAACTATTGGCAAAGGTAAATTATACATTTAAATTCTAATAGCCTAATATTAATAATGTGCAATAAAAAGTTGATATTACAAATAAATATTTTATTCTAACAAGTTAAAATATTTAACAATAAATTGTTAAATAAAATTGGAAGGCATCTACATGCTAATCCAGATAATGTTGATCAATTAATTACTACAACTTATATTACACTTCTTAAGTTTCTTCCAGAAAGTTCTTTAAATGATAAATCTGCAAATGTCTTTATTAATAATATATTATAAGCTTATAGTAAGAATTGTTTGCAAACACTTAATTTAGTCACAATCAGGATATGAATAATATTACTGGTAAGTTATGTAGTACGCATTTTCAATTAACTAGTTTCACTCTGTTGACATTTTTGTATGTTTTTGGCCTGTCCTAATGCTAGACTCGATGTTTTTTCTGAGTAACCTATATGACGAAAGGTATCTGTAAACGCATCTGTTCCACTCTGCATGATGATTCACCTCAACATATGAGTAATGGTAGTCCCACATATGAGTAGTCTGGGATAGGACATTTTCTCTATCCTGGACATAATGGAAACCACTAGTTAGGGAGAAGACACAAGACCCAGTTTTAAGTTTTTCTGACCTTTTATATTCGTGATCAATTTTTAATTTCTCTGCACATCTATTTTCTTTAGTTTTTTTATCAGAATACAAGATAATAATCTTATACATTCTTTCTTAAATTTAAATTACAGTCTTTTTTTTTTACAACATAATTCTGCAACTTTAATTAGCTTCCAAAAAGGTTTTACTGATGGTAATCTTTTATCTGGATTAGTAATCTGCAAATCTTTTTTATTCCTTCCAATTTCAACTTTATTTCAACTTTAATTAAATTATATAGATAAATAATTAGAAACAAAAAAATTAACTTTCATTGTACGTTTTAAAAAAAAAAATTACACTAACTTAAAAAAAATTAAAATTGCATCTTTTAATAAGTTCTTTAAATTTACTTTTTTTAGCTTTTAAATATCTTACCAAATGCCAATATATTTGTACCATATATAAATAAACGGTACAATAAATATAAGCAAATGGTTTAATTAATATTTATGGGAACAAGAATGAAAAATGAAAAAGTAATTTCAAATTCGGGAAATATGGCAAAATTTTTTAGATTTTCATTTTTTACTTTGAATATGGATAACTTTCCTGTTTGTGATAAACGATTTTGAAAAATTTAAGTTAAATAAGGATAGAATTTTTATTAAAAAGTCAATTGTAAAATATCCAAACACTTAAAAATATAAAAATAATATATAAATATTTTAATAAAATAAACACTTTTATTTAATTTGAGGACTAATTCACTCCCAAAAAAGAAATATATATATATATTAACTACAATTTTGATTCGTATTTGCAACTTTAAATGTGTGGGCTATCCAAAAATTAATAAATTCAATTAATAAGGCATTTAGTTTGATTATAAACTTCCTAGAAAAATTTCATTAAAGTAAGTAAAGCTTAAAATATAGTTGAAATATTCCCAGTTAAGAAAATATCTATATAAAATCGAAATTGTGGTTCAAGGAGAAAAATATATGTTGAGATTTTTTTTCCTTTTCACTTACTGACTAATATTGGTGACTGGCTAAGTTAACTAAGAACTTGCTATATCAAAGGAAAAAATCTTAAGCCTGTTTCGGGCCCTGAAGAAATGTCTAAAGTTCACTGAGCTGATATTCAAACCTCAGGTTGTATGCATGTCAGTCAATTGCACTAACTATTATGCTATGAAACTTAATTATTATATAGTCTATATTAAAAATTGTATGCATTTATTACAGGTAAGCAGCAGAACTATGCAAATTCTTAAACTTATGGACATTTTTTCATATAAGCTGAACAAGTTAATTTGAGATTAGAACCTCAATCAGTTTATATATAATGAGATTTTAAATAATGGAGTTAGCAAAATACTATTGTGAGATTTATGTCATTGATGAATGATTTTATGTTTTAACCTACAAGTAAATTCAAATTGAAGTATAATAGCATACATAAATAAATAACAAATTAAACCAAAGAGACAGAAGGTGCTACACTGTCAGAAATATGATTGGAAGATGTCTGTTAAATAATTATGCAGTCTTGAAATGGATTTTTCTTATCATTGATGTGATTATCTTGTTTAATGAGAATGTAATCTTAAATATAAAACCACCAATGCTTGTATGTCTTGCAGTTCTCTTATAATCCTAAGACTATGGCTCTTTATGTACTATGCATTCTGATTTGATTTTATTAAGAAAGATGCTATGGCGAGCATGCATACAACTTTATGATATACTTTAATGTTTAGACAAGATACAAATAAGATTAAAAAGAATTGTTGCAATTAATTTTTGATTCTAGAAATTACAGTATATACCACATTGAATACAATTAATGAATCTTAGATGGCAATGAAATTTCTTGATTTTATATTATTTATTTATTTTGTTGGGGGTTTTCTTGGAGAGAATCATAGATTTGCATTGTATCATTCAATGAATATATTTTATTCTAATCTTTATTGCTTTACAGTTAAAATGTTGGCTAGAGATGTGAATATAGCATTAGTATTTAGTGTTCAATTATTATGCAGACATTAAGTAGATTTAGCTCTGGAGAAAAGAAGAGTAATTTTTTTGCTTCTGATTTAATATAATTGGGGAAGCCATTGATGTTCAAATTAAAAACATTGCTTCTACAAGAAATAATTTTATAATTTTTAAAACATTTAATATGAAATTACATGATATTTAATTTAGGATTAAGGCAGTTATGGAGAGGTGGTATAGGTATAAGGATATTTTTGGTGGAGAGAGCTAAACAAATAATCAAATGATTTAGTTTGAGTACCAGAAATAACAGAGCTATACCACAATTCAAGGATCTTAATCTCCAGAATTTGCTATTCAAGTACTATGCCAAACTATGCAATGTAAGGAGTAAAATAATATGAATGTCTCTATTGCTTGAAACTTCATAAGAATCGATCTGAGGAACTGATATTGCTGAATCTGACATTCAACCCTTGCATTAAATCATGCCGAGCTGCATAAGGAATTTTTGCATATGTGTATGTAGAATGGTAGATGGCATTGTTGTGCTTAGAAGTGCAATGTGAAGATTGCAGTGATTAATCCTTGAAATAAGAGCAAGCCAACAAATGAGCAATTCATCAATACTAATGGTGTTGATGCTACTCTTTATCTAACTGGTCATATGTTTTATGAATTGATTTTTCAAATTAATTATTTTTATACCTTTAAAATTTAAATGCAATGTTCTGGCAAGTGAACGTATTATTATTTATGATAGCTGTAAGGAAGCATATTGAAATGAATATTATTATAATTTTATTTGTCCTAACTAAATTATATAATTATTCTGCATCTCACATACCTATCTGGATTTATTGCAAATAATTTATTAGTTAAACATTATTATTATTTTAATAATCAACACTAAATAAAGTATTGATTGCAATGATATTACGAAATTAAATTTTCCAAAATTGTGATTATAGTGAAATATTTGTCATGAAATTAAAAGCTGTAGAAATGTAAAGAATTTTACTCTATAGGTATGAGAAGTTCATTTATTATTAATTGTATTGCAAAAGTGTTTGTGCATTTTAAAAATTTTTCAGCATGATTAAATTATATCAAAATTTGCAGGAGCAAATTTACTGAAGTTTTATAAGTCTTTATGTGAAATTTTAGCTATGTTTATATGTAATACAATTCGATCGAGGCTCAATAATTTTTTAAAACAATTAAATGTATCAGAATATCTGCTAAATGATTTAAGTTTGAAGCATTAGTGTGGTATTACAGATAATGCACATATGTTAACACTGAAAATTATTTTGCCTAAGAAGAGACCGATTATCAAGTAAAATCAATCTTTAGTTGTTTTTTATTGCATTATGACATGTAATAAATATATGTCAGTTTTTTATACCTAATATAAAAATTAAATTATTTTTTTCTTTTTAACAAATAAATTCTTTTTTTGTACTTAATATGTACTTATCTAAATACAATACTTTTTTGATATGTAATGTTAAAAATATTGCACTTCTTAGAAGTTCAGATGATGTTTGAGAACCAAAAGCAACAAAGTGAAGTTGTAAACTAAGGACCTCAAGTCTTACTATTCTACCACTAAACTAAATTGACAATTGTGCTGTAACTATGCAGACATTTTATAAATAATGTGACACTATTGTATATGCATAAATATAATTTATTGTTCTGTCATCAGAATATTAGCCATCTACATATGCATCATAAAATCCAAAAAGTTGACAAACTCTCAATATATAATATTTAAATATATGTATATTGTCTAGACAATATAATTATAAGGACCTTGAACTTAGAGTTTTATGTTTCTTACATCTATCCAATCTATATTATGCAACTGATGCACATGACCACATACATGTGAAAAAAATAAATGATCTCCAATACATATATTTTATTCTGAACCAACACTCATCATTTAGTTCAGGTCACCATCTTTCACACATATACACAATCAGTTTCTCAGTTTATATTAAGATAACAAATCTTTAAACTTTAATGGACAAGCTTCAATTTTCATTCTTCAACTCTTCAGCCATCCATTTCATTGAAAATCTAAGGATGAAATGCTCAAAGCCCTTGTTGATGCCAATATTATTGTCATACCTATGTTGATCTTAAGCCATGCTGGCCCCTCATATGTAGAGCCTTAATATATTCATTTAATTATATAGAAGAGGGATGGGCTGAATACTGACTGAATATGTAACATTTAAATGTATAAATATTGTCTATACTAGTATTAATGTAATTATAAGGAACTTGAACTCAGACTTTTAAGCTCTCTGCATCTATTCATTCCTTCTTATGACCACATACATGTGAAAAAGATAAATGATCTCCAATATATGTATTTTGTGCTGAACCAGCATTATCAGTTGATCCAGATCATCATCTCCCGCATATATATACAATCAGTGTTCAGTTTATATTAATATCTTTAAACTTTAATGGACAAGCTTCAATTTTTTCCACTCTCCAACTCTTCGACCATCAATTTCATTAAAGGTCAGGATTACCTTTTTCACATGTATGTGGTCATATGTATCCAATGTAAAAGATGAATTGAATAGATATAGGGAGATTGAAAGTCTGAGTTCAAGTCACTTATAATTACATTGTCTAGCATAGACAGTATACATATATTTAAATAGTACATATTCAGTCTGTATTCTGCCATTTAAATGGATATATTAAGATCCTATATGTGAGGGGTCAGATTGACTTAAGGTCACCATGGACATGACTATAATATTGCCATCAACAAGGGCTTTGAGATTTTCATCTTTCAAATTTTCAATGAAATAAATGGTTGAAGAGTTGGAGAATGGAAAAGATTGAAGCTTGCCCATTAAAGTGTTAAGATTTGCTATCTTAATGTAAATTGGGCACTGATTGTATATATGTGTGGGAGATGGTGATCTAGACCAAATGATGAGTGCTGGTTCAGCATGAAATACGGATATATTGGAGATCTTTTTTTTTTCATATGTATGTGGTCATGTGTATCAGTTGCACAAAATGGATTGGATAGATGTAGGGAGCTTGAAAGTCTGAGTTCAAGTCCCTTATATATATAGAGAGGGGGAATTTAAAAATAATAGTGTAATGCCAATTTTAATAAATTTATGTTTTATTGCTTGTTTTTGTTTGTTTTGTTTTTTTTTGTAATTTTAACTTTAGTTAAAAGATATTTGACTTTTAAAGAAAGATCTTAAATAAGATTTGACCTTGATTTCACAATTATATTCTATAAAAATAGTAATCATTCTGCAAATAGTCAATGAAAACATCTATTTGTGAATGTAGAAAGATATTTTTTACACACTCACATATGAAATTTTATATATATATATTAATTTAAGGTATGCATAAAAGAAGTAAATGCGTAAACAAAAATATAGCTACTATTGGAAATGAAAAGCATTAAAGAACGTCTTCAAATCCCAAAAGAATTCATAATTACATAAAGAAAAGTTGGAACAGGTATCGTCTATGTTATTGGTAACAGTGTAGTAATGCTCAATTATAAAAAGACACCAACAAAAGCAATAGATGAGATTTTTTTTTTTTTTTTTAAAGTAAAACTAAATAGTTATTGATGAAGAAAAGAAATAGGAGAATGTAAATCAGAAACTTCATTAAACTAATCAAGATGAAGAAAAGGGAAAATTCAATTAAGCAAATAAAAAGAAAGAAAAATAAATCATAATTATATAAAAAAAAATTATGAATCTTATATGAAGAGTAAAGACTGTCCAAAATATGGTCCTTGGCCTGCAAACAGCTGTGGTGAGAATGTGTGTCCCCGTCTACACATTTTGATTATTTAGCATAAAACAGTAAAATATTTTGTATCCAATACTTATTAAATATTTTAATTCTATCACTAATTAATAATCTTGATGTTGATATTATTGTTAGGTATTGACATTTGCAAGAATCGAAATTGATATAAATAATAAATGAAGTCCGACTATCTCAAAGCTCTTGCTAGAATGCTATATTATAAACATTTATTATTATTAGCTTATTATTGATATAGAATCTTTTATAAATACTTTAACCTTTATCATAATATTTTTGAAATGCCTGCTAAATCTTACAAACAGCAGGACTCTCCAAGTGATTTACAGAGGTAAATATATATATATTTTTAATGCTGTCTTTGGATTATGTAAGTTTTGAAAAATATTAGAATATAGGAAGAATTTTAAGAGCATATGAAGCTACACTTATGAAATTAAAAGCAAAGAAAAATAGATTAAATTGTAAGATTACTTTTGTTTATAATACTTATTCATTGTTATCATAGAAATCATCTTTAAAAAAGGAATAATAGAGATAAAAATTATTTTATGCTGTTATTTATCATGCTCTAAAGCCAACTACAATTGAGGTTTTTAGATTGAACTTGAAATAAAAGGGGGGGGGGGTCCACATAGAAATAGTGTTAATTAGTTTCTGAACCCCTCTCACTCAAATGTGTTTGAGGGAACAATAATTCTTTTGATTTTTAGTACATGACAAATAAAAGCATTTATTGTAAAATATTTTTTCTCTATTATTTTTTAGTATTAGAAGATATTACAATTTCCTTCTTGTTAAGCAATCCATTTCTAAATGAATTAATTATTGTATTATATATATAAAATGTTCACATTACCCTACCAAACATTATATTTTTTCACAATGCTGTCTGTGAATAAATATAGTCTGAACTTCAAAATTTAGATTTTATATTTATTTACAGTGACAGTCTTAAAAAAAACATGATATTTGGGAGTGATTTGAACATTTGGTATTTAAATTTTCAACTAGCAATATGCACTGGAATATGTTCTTGTAATATATATATTATAACTGACAAAATGTACAACCCTATGCAAATCACCTAAGGATAATTTGCATGGGATCTCCACATTCTGATATCACAGAAAAAAATTTTTTTTCTTTTATAGCCTAATAAAATCAGCTACCTACATGAGACTCCAACATATTCTAATTAACAAGATTCCATGTGGAATTCACCACAAAGTGAGGAGCTAACTTCAAATCTCTTTCTTTGATTTCTTTTAATTTTTGTAGAAAAATTAATTTTTGATCAGGCAAAACTGACTTGAAGATTAGGAGTGAGTTTTTGCTATTTTTTTTTTCTTTTGTTGTATACATAGTTGAATAAACCTGTTTTTGATAAGAACATATTCTAATTAACTTATTGATTGCAAAATAATGAAAAATGCTAAATGAGACATTACAATTTATTCATGTATATACATTTTTATAATACACCATATGATAGCACAAAGTGACTGACCTGTCAATTTATAAACAGATTAGCTATTAATGTTATGCATTCAGTAATTTAGTTTATGCACAGATAATATATGGTATAATACGTTCTTGTTTTTTAACAGATAAGCTTGTTACATAGAGCAACCATTGCAACTAATGATTATTATTATAGTTTTAAGATTTAATAAACCTACTATTTGAGGACACATTGAATTCATTAACTACTTAAAGAACTGGACTACTATAAATACTCTAAGACTGTAATTCAGGAAATTAACTAAATGCTATATATGCAAATGTAAGACAGGAAAACAACATCTGTGTTATATAATTTATGAATTTTTTGTCTATTCCTTAATATTTTAAAGTTAGTAGGTTTAAAAATGATCAGAAGTCACAAACAGTATCATCCAGTACATGTATAAAAAACAAAGCAGATGATATATGGTGGGAATGTCTATCTACTGTATACCACTGCTGTGAGTAAGATAATGACTGGCAATCACAATGATATAACAATCATTTAAGAATAAATAAAACACATACAAATGAATCTCATATATAAACAAAACAGTCTAAAATAAAGTTAGCTACAGCAGTTCACTTATATCATTATACCCAAATTATCCTTCCCCAAATCTGGAGAGTAGTTTACTTAAAACTGTAAACTATTAAAACATAATAAAAAACTATCTTAATTTATTCTGTATGCAGTCTGTTTTATATTTGCAAATAGATATTTAAAAATATGGGCAGAGATTTTGATAATAAGTTAATTGCTTTTTTAATTTTATGTCTTCTGAATTGTGGCATAATTAAGTAAAGCAATCTTCTGTCATACTAGTTTATAAACAGATTTACAAAATCAATAATAGTAATTTATAAAAATACTTTCAAGATACTGGAGATAACTACTTAATGTTAATACTAAAATAATATATTTTAAAGTTCGATAATACAGCATCGATTGATTCACACCATAAGATGGCGCTGTTTCTACGCTAAAGCACATAAATATGCTGTTTACAAGGCCGCTCATAGATCTTACGGCCTAGTAAACTGTTCAACCGCTAAGATGTTGAAGTGCACCCATTACCCCAATATCTCTAGTATGTTGAACATTATTAGCGACGAGTATGCAAGACTCTCTATAGACATTACTCTTAACTATTGTACCGCATATGATGTGAAGGTTTCTGTATTTTGAATGTTGAAAACTATATTATAACGGTTTTTGTTTTTTTTTTGGCTTCGATATATTTTTTTTATTTTCGTTCGTAAAAATTGTAATGATTTCGTTGTCAGGGGTCAGAATTCAGTTAATGAGGAGTGTTAGTCACAATTCGTCAAAATTCACGATCAAGTCACGCACTTTCCGACACTTTTTCGGGATCAAAACATTTCAATGGCAGACTACAGAAGCAGATGCGGTGGCCTTTCTTCAACAGAGAAATATTATCCTCACCCAGAAGAACTGCCTTTGTGGTAGTTTAATGAAAGTAAAAAGCCAAAAAAAAATAAAAAAAGTTACTTTAAAAAAGAAAGCAAAAAAAAAAAGTTACTTTAAAAAAAAAAAACGTAATCCAATTTTGTTAAACAACAAATTTTACAAAAAAAAATAAAGAAAAAAAGGTTTTTACAAAACGTATTAAAAAAAATATTTAAAAATCAATTTATTTATTTTAAAAAAAAAGAAAATACGGTCCAAAAAAAAATCCAAACCAAAAAAAAAACAAAAAACACGTTAACATTACAAAATAATAATAATCAAATCAGCCCGATAACGTTATATCTATTCGTTTTTCACTAGCAACAGCGCCATCTTATGATGTGGATCAATCATTGCTGTATTACCTAAAGTTCATATCCATTCCCTTTCACCACTAAGGATTTGAGCTGAGATTTCAGGTATTGGTACACATTTAGCGGATTTCATTTACTCAACCATAGCTCTAGTGTTGATAGGCTTTAATTGTACTGTTCTAAATTTTACAGGCAGGATTGGTCAGTAATTCAATTCTTGATTGATGGTTGATTTCTTTCCAAAACAATAAGCAATAGACACTTGACGTTTTGGCATATAATGGACACAATGCTGTTTCTACATTAGCTAGTGGCTTTTTTTCATACTTCTCTATGGATCTTTGGCCTGCACTCTGTTGTCTGGCAAGAATAAAGCAGATTGCAGCTTCTCTGCTCTTCCATTATATTTTTCAAAACCAAGCACAATCAAGAACTAATCAAAAGTCAAAGTATATATATATATGTGTGTGTCATATATTATTATTATTATGTGCGGGATATTCCATGTAGTGAAAAAGTTAAATGCTGATGTTTCAGTACAATATCAAGTACCTTCCTCAGAGCATCCTCTTTTTCAAATCATATGAATGCGTGGGAGATTTAAAATCGTTTTCTTTCTCATATTTAAATTCTATTGGTTGTATAACGGTCGGGGATGATGATGAAAATAATCAGTCTTACCGCATCTGCCGACAGAGCGCCACTAGGCTACTTTGAACCTAGAAAATTTATAAAGTCGACAGATACGTGCTGTTAAGATCACGGCCGTCAGCCCTAGTCACTAGCTCAAGTAGACACAGAAACTTATATATTTAGTAAAATATATTTTTAATAATAAATTATAATAATAAAGACAATCACTGTCAGTATTAATAACACAAAAAAAAAGGATTTTATTTACGTATATAATTAATAATGCACAAACTTAAAAAATAATTTTTATAACAAAAGAAAGTTCTTTTATTCTGTTTCATTAGTTATTATTTTATTTGTTTTAACTTTTATTCTTAATCTTAGAAGTGTTGAGTATAGATGAGCTACCCAGACCACGCACCTAAAAGACTTTCAAACAATTGATTCCGGGCTAAAAGTCTGCAGCCACACCAATGCTTGCTTCTAGCTATATATCAGCAACCAATGCAATATGAACATGTTAGCATAGAATCATGCGACAGGAATGTGCTTCTGAACAATATGATATTATTGGAGAAAATATGAGCTTCAACCAGTATAGGAATGTGCTTCTATCTGATGAAGGAATAATGTATGTAATAATAAGAGAAAAACGCTGTGTATGGATGAGAGAGCGGTCTTATCTTGCCGACTTATCTTCTCAATCCATAGAGCTGGATTGGGTCAATGGCGCAGGAAATACGTCTGCGTCCATTTTCAACGATATGACTACCTCTTTGGGGTCATGCATTCAGTTGGACTCGTCACTCTAGGTGCTAACATACTTCACATTACATTGATATAAACATCCATATATCTTTCCACCAGCATTGACCCAACTACGAAACAAATAGTCCGAAATCAAAACCCTCTTTAAAAGTAACATATTTAAACTAGTCTAGCAGCCATCTATACTGAACTAACATTTAAATCATTTTATTAATGTAATTCAAAACAAAAAAATATTTAGTTTATATTTTAAAATCATTTTAAAATGAGCATTATATTTAACTTATTTTCTTTCCAGAAATACTATTTTAACCTATTTTTAAAATTTAATAATGCACAAATAACAAGGTTTTCTATTTTTAAATTTAAGTTTGCAATCGCAAACCCCTATCCTATTACAAACACATATTAATTAAGCATGAATAAAAATATTAAAAAAATACAATACATTTTTTTTAAGAGATTATGTTTAAGACTTAAATAAGAGTTTATAGAAATAAAGTTCAGGTTTGCTTGAGAGAGAAAGTCTATTATTCATTTAAAGACAGATAAAGTTCGAAGATTTTAAAATTAACAGTTTATATTTCATTTATAAATCCATACCTTCCTTTGTTTGTGCTTGTTCCTTCGCGAGGAAGATCCAAATTTATACAAGATCCATTTCTTGTCGGTGATGACGATTTATGAAAATACATTTACAATGTTTTCTGAAGACGGTACCAGTGGTTTGATCCTGGGATCGGTGGAGAAGAAAGCTGCCTTCGGCCGGCCGCACCGAAGGAAGCACAATGAAGCTAATTACATTTTTTTTTTGTGACGGCGATAACTTTTAAAATTATTTTTACAGATGAATTCAAAACTTTAATTTTCTGATTCTCCAACTAACTAATTATCGTTTTGGTTTTTCCTTTTATACTCCCCAGTTACCTTATCTCTGGAATGCACAGATTCATCAAACATATTTCATTATTTATATTCTATTGGTTTATTCTTTGTGTCCAAGGTAAGATTTTGGGTTTTCCACTGAGGTCTGTGTCTCTATCTCTGGGCGGGAACTCTTATCTATTTCGTAATCATTTCTTTAATTGTGATTTTGCCTTAAAGATCTGTTTGTAATTTTTTTATAATTAAAAAAAATCTTCGCAATTATTAAAAAGGTTTTTATTATATATTTTATTTAAAGATTAGAATCTTTGCTTCGATTCTGTAATTTATTTATTTTTTAAAGCTTATTTTAATATTTAAATCACTCTAACATATTAATAAATTAATAATTCGTTATTTGTGCATTTTGACAGTGTTTTTAATTCTGTATTAGATAAAAAAAAGTTACTATTAAAATTTAAATGTAATATTGGGAATGTCCAACGTAATAGTATGATTTAAATACTAAACAGTAATGGATTATTTAAACTTATTACTAAAATACATCATCATTAGAATAGAGATTTCCCTTTTCCCTTACCTTAATTTATCTATAAACTTCTCACCATGTTAAGTAAATATGAGGATTCCATTTTAAGTGCTTTATTATTATACTAAAACATAATTTAAACATATACGAGTGGGGTGGTGTTTATTAATTTCATAAATGGATTTGATTTCATAAAGTTTTAAGGTTAGCGCTTATTAGTTAAATAAAAAAACATTTCTTAGAAAAAACTGATTTTCTACTCTATTTTTTTACAATGACATTATAAGATAATTAATTTGTTTTCCCCAAATTCTCGAGCATTTGCTAAGATAAAAATAAGACTTGTTTTAATTACACTTAATCTACTTACCTCTTTAAGTAGAGAGGGAGAAAAATAAAAGAAAAAGAAAATGACACTGGCGAATTTGAGGACTTATTGGCATATTTAAATATATATAAAACACAATAATGAAAATTATAAAATATTATTGCCGCATGAAGATGAAAGAAATATTACATTTATTTAATAGAGGCTCAATGATAAAAAGAAATTAAAGAAAGTTATATAGAATTATATGCAAGCTAGTGGTAAGTTAATTACAAATCATTTTAACAAAATATTTAATTTCGGTCGAAGGACCAGCTAATAGAATATTTTAAATTATATAGAGAGTTATTAGCAATAATTACGGCAGGCTGAATTTAAGAGTTTAGACATTCGGCAGTGACTAGAGTTCTTTTACCTTTATATAATTAGTGGCAATCCTTGATGATTCAGTGTCCATTGGGATTGGTGAACTAGATCTAGATTTGGTCAGTCAGGCAGGTAGCATTTAATTATTCAGTCTTTGAGCATATTAAAGTTCATGGGTAACAGGATCCAGAACAATGATTGCGGCAAAGAACATGTTTGAACAGAGAGAAAGGTGAAAATTTCCACTACTCAATCTACATTGAATTATTGTCATGACAAGCGTGGATTATCTCTACCATTGCTGTTTAAATATTTTGAAAAAAATATTTTAGCAAAAATTGAACAATATGACCAAAGATTGCTAAGAAAAGCTATAGAGATTTTTAAAAGGCCCAAGAGCATAAATGAAAGGTGTGAATTAAAGAAGATTAGCAACATTTGGAAGAAGCTATTGGAAGAGAAAATAAATTTTAAAACTTCTCAACCAATAGAATTTAATTATGAGGAGAAAGAAAATGATTTTAAATCTCACATGCATTCTTATGATTTTAGAAAGAGGATGCTCTGAGGAAGGTACTTGATATTGTACTGAAACGTCAGCATTTAGCTTTTTCACTACACGGAATATCCTACAAATAATAATAAATGACATCTTTTATCCGTGAAAATATTAGAATTAACATATATATATCATAATGATTTATAACCCCTATTTATAGTTCCTGGAGTTAGCTTCTCAGTAAAATCGGATACATTGGCTGTCATTTCAATCCATTAAATATTGGTAGTAGATAACTCTTCTACTTTGTTTTGATTGTGGCATATTTGTCCAATCATGATATTCACAAATTTTTATCTTTAAAAAGGATTATCAAACTAAATTATAACAAATACTTATCTTCTTAATTAATCGATCTGTTTATAAGAATTTTAATTACATTTTTTAAGATAATCCCATTTCCACTTTATAATTAATAATAAAATAAATGTTTTATTTGAACATGTTTTTAAAATAAACTAATAATACAGAACATTTATCAATGCATATAAATTATATATATAATTTTCATTTGTTACAATTGTCGAAAATCTTTATTTTTAAAATAAACTTCTAATTTTTAAATTACAGATATGAAGCATATATAAATATCACTTTATATCAATACAGTCCACCAAAAATAAATCGATAAAAATTATTTTACTTGGTTAGTAAATATACAAAAATTAGTATATAAACAAAAAATCCATAATCTACAAAAATTTGCAATCACGAAATTCCTGTTCATTTGATTTTGATAGTTCTTGTCAAGTTCATTTTGTGTCCTGGTTATTAATATTTTCACAACTAACTGATCTTATCTGTGGTTTTTTACTTTTATGTACCCAGAAAGAGACTACACTTGAGATTGATGGATGAAATAAAAAAGTTTGCAGGGGTGATGTGGAGAAGAGAATCTAGAGATCAGAGAAGATCCTACAGTGGATTGATAATGGTTGACAATGATGGTGATGATGTGGTTGCATCTTATTAATATACTCAGGTTTTTATACACTTCTATAATAGATCTTTTTAAGAAGGCCTTAATGATTTCTTCGTAAGTTATATTTTTATCTAGCTGGATAAAACTATACTTATAATTTGCTATCAATATTTCTGCTATTATGAGGCAGCTTTCACTTAGTTTTATACATTTTATTATTGATATAGGCAATGCTGTGAAGCAGTCGGATCTGAGTTCGATCCTAGCTTCATGACATCTAGCCATAAGCCCACTTCAAACCCTAGTACTAACCTTAAATTTCCGATGCAATGAGGCTTTATACGTTCAATCCACGCTAATTTCCATAAAGAATAACTTATTTCATAAATGCATATTAAAATTAATTAGTTTCAGATTTAAATTGATCAATTCTATTAATAAATTCATGATAGAATTATTCATGAATTTATATATTATAACTGTGTGGATTGTGCGTATATATTTGTAAATATTTAAATATATATAATTGTTTAAAAGTTTCATTGCGTTGGGAATGTTTGATTTTATTTTTAAATAATTTGTTAAAGTTTTATTGATTAAAAGCTACATTCTTTCGATAAGCTTTCAGATTTTCCCTTTCCAAAAACAACAGTTAAAGTTTTATTAATTAGAAAAAAAGATAAGGATTTCCTAATTAAAATCATTTTCTGATTTTAAGAATTCATTTTCTAATTAGAAAATGAATTCAAGTTAATGAGTTTGAAAGCCTTATCGAAGGAATGTATCTAAAAACAACCAGTAAATCTAAAAACATTGATAGTGAAAGAAGTGCTAGCCTGAAGGCATCAGAGGACAGAATATATAGCTCTGAAAAGTTTGGAAAAAGAGAGCCATGTTTGTTGTAGAGAAGTGCAGTCAACTCTATGCATTTTAAATAGTGTTTCGATCATGGTAAGGAGCTAAACGTCAGGAATCTGGCTATCGGTTCCTGAAGTCCCCTGAAAATCTTCAATGGAGCTGCTGAATCTTTTCCGGACCAATCATGCTGCTAAAATTATGAAAAGTCACTAAAATACTGTTCAAGTAATCAACTAAATGCGTGCCTATGTTTTTTTACCAACTCGGACGTGTAACCTAAGAACCAGCCCTGGAAGAAATGGGTAATATGTTTTCATAATGAACCTTAAACTTTCTGGCCAGTTTCGAACTTTACTTTACACTCCCTTTAAGAGCTCTTCTCATTTATAATGTAATAATCTTTGTAAAACTCTTTTATTTTTGCTTTTTAAATTAATAATTCTCTAAATCTCTAGTCTTTAAATTTAACTTTCCTTCATTACTATGGCAGTTCATTTACTATATTATATATATATATATTTATCGTGTGATTTATTAATGTCATTTATTTTTAATTATATGGCAATAATCTTTCGACTCGATGATCTCCTTTGTTTCCTTTGCCTTGTGCAAATAATAATATATTAATTCTAATAGTAATTCTCACCATTAGAACTAGATTTACCGTTCTATCAATTATCGAGTCGAAAGAAATTATTAAATGTGTGTTATTTTTATAATTGGCTAATAACAAATTATTAGCTCCGTTTTAATCTATACCCCAGCTATTTTTTGTACTCACCAATATGTATTTATTCATATATAATCTTAAAAGGTTTTTATTGCAAAAGGGCCGATAAAGGATCAAATATATTCTAATTCAACTTTGTTATTTAAGATTCAGGAAGGGCACGATGATTGGGGCATAATTAATATGATTTACAAATACTTTAAAATAATTTTAGTTAAAAGCTCATTTGACTTTAATTAAATTGATCAAGTCATCACATAGAGCATTCTATATGGGTTTTAGTTCTCAAACGGTGACTAGTAAGTCATCATCTTCAACGTTGCTGATGTAGGGCAATCTTCCGCTCCGTTAGGCTGGTCGGTGATTATATTTCTGTTATTTTAAATTATCGAGGAAGAAAGCACTTCCTCTCCTGTTCATATTAGTCAAAGGGCATAAGACTTGTCAGATGCAAGCCGCCATAGGACTTCGATTATCGACTAGCTATCGTCTTTCAATTTCATTTTTTAGCTCATAATTCGTCAGCACAGTTGCCTCTCTGTTCCGGTAAAACCTGTTCCGATGCTCGTAATTCATGACGAAGTGATTTCAATTAAAGTCGAACAAATTCTCAGTTATATTTAATTAAATAAGTTTTCCAATAAAGATTAAAGTTATGCCCTAAAATACGTATCTTGCTCTTCATGAATGGATTTGCAAATGTTAAAATAAATCTCACATTCTTTCGTATAAAATTAGAGTAACAATTTCCTTTTACTAATGAATACCTTTATCTGCTTTTTATTTTCTTGTTGGGGGCATAGACATAGACTTTCAAATATTGCGAAATATTCATTGGCATATAATAAGGACCGCCACTCATATTATAATTATAAACTTTGTTGAAGGACTAGAATTAATTAATTTAATTTTTATTTAAAATTCAAACAAAACAAATTATTATTATTAAATATTTTCTAAACACACTTGGTTTCTTAGTTCTTAATTCTTTTATAATTATTTTAATGTTGATACTCGCTGTCTGTGTTGGCGACCCGAACATATACATATGATTCGATTTAAATTTATTTTTATTCAGTTTATTATTAGATATATATTGTCAGTTCAGGGGTCTCTGGTCCTCACCAACCATTGAGCTAGTTTCTTGGTGCATAGCACTGTGCTGTCGATTTAGATTTCTACTAATCTGAGCTGTTGAGTTGGGTTTGAATTCAGTTTTGGTTCAGCTGAGTTTGGACCTGACTTGCAGTTCTTTTGGTGGGTTTTTCGACTGGTACATGGTTATGTTTTTGGCACCCAATGTGGGGCTTCAATTTAATAAACCCCACATACCCTGGAGATAGTAATTATGATCTTAGTTACTCAGTCAATTGAGATCTCAATAAATTAAATGTTTCAGTAGAAAGTGATATTTTTGTAGAATGTTATATATATTTGAAGAAAAGTTATGTCATTTATAATGCATAACTGAAATGATTTAATAAATTAAAATGTCATTTTGTAATCTTTCTTATAAGTAAATGTTTTAAAGATTATTTTTTAAATGTTCTTCAGCAAAAGATTCGTTAGTTAGAATAATTATTTAAATATTATATATTATACATTTGTGTTATACGCGTTCGTGACAGTAGGAAAATTATCATTAGAAAAGTAGTAAGAGCAGATCAAAGCAAGGGATAAAATAAATGAAATATTTTGTCTGTGTCAAAATTAATTATATGTATCTCAATCTTATAATTACAAATATCCAATATGATATCATGTTAAAAGTTTTAAATTTCAAAGTATTGCTTGCTAGCACATATATTTAATGTTCACTCTGTATTCTTAGTCACCTCAAAGCAGGTGAAGACCCTTAAACTGGGAATTATCTGTCAAGCGGTCCTATGCAGTGTGACTTTACGCTTTAATGACAATTTCTAGAATAACCTCAAAGCAGGTGAAGACCTTTTGTGTACACCAAGCAGCCAGATGCAGTTGGCAAAATGCCTAAATGGTTTACACGCTTTTATGCTAGCAAGATTTAAAATGATATCAACAAATAAAAGTTCTTGTGTAATATTAATTTTGACATTTTTTTTCTTTGTGTGTGAAAGCCTCATGCTTAGTAAAAATGATGTAGTGAATTCCTATGTTTAAACTCGGGTCAGGAATGCGTCAGTCATTATTAAATAATAAATACTCGTCATCAATAAAATTGTTTTATCAAAAATTAAGTCAGTCATATGTAGTTTGGACGTCAATGGGTTATTTCACATGCCCTATTGATCTTATTTTGCTCACTGGCACCCATATAAATAAATTTGTCAGCAAATTTGATTGTCAGCACAGTAGTTGGTCAATTGTCTAAATAATAAAAAAACCAAATATGTCCAATACAGAGAATTACTTGTACTACCTGCTAATATATATATATATATATATTTGTATATCACTAATCATTTGTATAGTTTTCTTTTTTCAGACATGGGAGAACAGTTGAACAGAGGGAAAGTGAGTAATGTTTGTTTCTTATCTTTCATAGTTTTTTTCTAAATAAAATACATGTCTCATTCAAAGAATTAATAGAAAGAGCTAACCAAGAAAATGTAGGCAAACTAAAACTAAACTAAAAAAGGCAGATTACATAGATTGGGGAAATAATACGCAGCAGCTAATGAAGATAGGGACAATGGGACCAGTAGTCAGAGACCTAATTAAATGTACTGAAGAAAAAAATTATTATTTAAGTATACAGAGAGTGCCATAAGTTTGATTCACATTATTATATTATTTATTCACTTTCAAAGATGGAAGAACAATTAGATAAAGGATTGACTGACGATAGTGATGCACCTTCAACCACCTCCAGTCAACGAGAAATCACTTTTAAAAATCAGATCAATAGTAAAAAGCACAACCATCAAAGCAGAAAGATGGCTAAAGACGATCATGACGATCGAGAGACTTTTCATATGATCCTCAGAGAAATGAAAGAAGACAGGAAGCTAATGATGATGATGATGGAGAGGATTTTAAAGCTTGAGGAAACACGAGGGACCCAAACCAACCCAGAGAAGTAAAGCATCATACAGCAATAGACACTTACAAGGCTCCAAGAAGTGATGAAGATGATCAGACCACACCAAAAGAAGTTGTGGATAGTAAAGAAGATGACAGTGGAGAATATGAGTCAAACCAAGAAATGGTTGCAGAAACTGATTTAAATACAGCCAGGGAAAAAGAAGATGTTAAGACCACTAGTAAGATAAAATCAAAAGTAGAAATGGAACAGACAATAAACTCCAAAATGAGTCTAAGGAACTTGCAGAGACCATCCCTTATATCTGCTGTAGAAATTCAAATTTTTAGGGGTGACCCAGGAGAAAAGCCCATAGATCGTCTAGACAGCAATAAAGAATTTTTCTGTCTGCACTCTATAGCAGAAAAGGAAATGGTTATCCTAGCCAACCACTACTTAAGAGAAGCTGCCAAGGCATGGTGGAAGCTATTAAAAAAACTACCTACCACGATCCACGGATATGAATAGGCCATTTTAAAAAAATATTGGAATGAAGAAAGGCAGGAGGGCATTTTGCATAGACTGAATGCTCAGACATATCAAGAAAACTGCAGACAGGGATATGCAGCCTACTTCATCCAGCAATTAACCACATTCAAATCCCTAACAGTCTTCAAATATGAGGACCAACACATCATTCGGATGATCAGACATCATTTACCCCCATTGATCCAAAGAATCATGCTTGGGATGTGCCCTAGGTCAATAGAAAAGACCATAGACTTTTTGACTGCAATAGACTATGGGAACTTGACACCAACCAGAAAAGACCAAGACTACGACCATTATCAAAAGTTAAAACCATATGTGCCACCTGATCCAGGGAAACAATAGGACAACCATTAAATGACAGATATATATACAGATGACCGACTGACATGACCATAGAAAAAATGAGACTTGATTAATGGACCTATTTATAAGCTAGATAATATTTTAAAAAATGATCGCAATGAGACATGTATAATTTTTGTAGTTTGTACAGATGATATTCACGCTAATGCTGTTCTCCCAGAGTCTACCAATTAGTCGAGTACACTTATGCGAATGTATCATGCATAAGTAAAGAGATTTTTTTTTCATTGTTTTTTTTTTGAAGTGAAAAGAAATGAAGCAGTCGGATCTGAGTTCGATCCTAGCTTCATGACATCTAGTCATAAGCCCACTTCAAACCCTAGTACTAACCTTAAATTTCCGATGCAGTGGGGCTTTATACGTTCAATCCATGCTAATTTCCATAAAGAATAAATTAGTTTCAGATTTAAATTGACCAATTCTATTAATAAATTCATGATAGAATTATTCATGAATTTATATATTATAACTGCATGGATTGTGCATATATATTTGTAAATATTTAAATATATATAATTGTTTAAAAGTTTCATTGCGTCAGGAATGTTTGATTTTATTTTTAAATAATTTATTAAAGTTTTATTGATTAAAAGCTACATTCTTTCAATAAGCTTTCAGATTTTCCCTTTCCAAAAACAACAGTTAAAGTTTTATTAATTAGAAAAAAGATAAGGATTTCCTAATTAAAATCATTTTCTGATTTTAAGAATTCATTTTCTAATTAGAAAATGAATTCAAGTTAATGAGTTTGAAAGCCTTATCGAAGGAATGTATCTAAAAACAACCAGTAAATCTAAAAACATTGATAATGAAAGAAGTGCTAGCCTGAAGGCATCAGAGGACAGGATTTATAGCTCTGAAAAGTTTGGAAAAAGAGAGCCATCTTTGTTGTAGAGAAGTGCAGTAAACTCTATGCGTTTTAAATAGTGTTTCGATCATGGTAAGAGGCTAAACATCAGGAATCTGGCTATCGGTTCCTGAAGTCCCCTGAAAATCTTCAATGGAGCTGCTGAATCTTTTCCGGACCAATCATGCTGCTAAAATTATAAAAAGGCACTAAAATACTGTTCAAGTAATCAACTAAATGCGTGCCTATGTTTTTTTACCAACTCGGACGTGTAACCTAAGAACCAGCCCCGGAAGAAATGGGTAATATCTTTTCATAATGAACCTTAAACTTTCTGGCCAGTTTCGAACTTTACTTTACACTCCCTTTAAGAGCTTTTCTCATTTATAATGTAATAATCTTTATAAAACTCTTTTATTTATGCTTTTTAAATTAGTAATTGTCTCAATCTCTAGTCTTTAAATTTAACTTTCCTTCATTACTATGGCGGTTCATTTACTATATTATATATATATATATTTATCATGTGATTTATTAATGTCATTTATTTTTAATTATATGCCAATAATCTTTCAACTCGATGATCTTCTTTGTTTTCTTTGCCTTGTGCAAATAATAATATATTAATTCTAATAGTAATTCTCGCCATTAGAACTAGATTTACCATTTTATCAATTATCAAGTCGAAAGAAATTATTAAATGTGTGTTATTTTTATAATTGGCTAATAACAAATTATTAGCTCCGTTTTAATCTATATTCCAGCTATTTTTTGTATTCACCAATATGTATTTATTCATATATAATCTTAAAAGGTTTTTATTGCAAAAGGGCCGATAAAGGGTCAAATATATTCTAATTCAACTTTGTTATTTAAGATTCAGGAAGGGCACGATGATTGGGGCATAATTAATATGATTTACAAATACTTTAAAATAATTTTAGTTAAAAGCTCATTTGACTTTAATTAAATTGATCAAGTCATCACATAGAGCATTCTATATGGGTTTTAATTCTCAAACAATGACTAGTAAGTCATCATCTTCAACGTTGCTGATGTAGGGCAATCTTCCGCTCCGTTAGGCTGGTCGGTGATCATATTTCTGTTATTTTAAATTATCGAGGAAGAAAGCACTTCCTCTCCTGTTCATATTAGTCAAAGGGCATAAGACTTGTCAGACGCAAGCCGCCATAGGACTTCGATTATCGACTAGCTATCGTCTTTCAATTTCATTTTTTAGCTCATAATTCGTCAGCACAGTTGCCTCTCTGTTCCGGTAAAACCTGTTCCGATGCTCGTAATTCATGACGAAGTGATTTCAATTAAAGTCGAACAAATTCTCAGTTATATTTAATTAAATAAGTTTTCCAATAAAGATTAAAGTTATGCCCTAAAATACGTATCTTGCTCTTCATGAATGGATTTGCGAATGTGAAAATAAATCTCACATTCTTTCATATAAAATTAGAGTAATAATTTCCTTTTACTAATGAATATCTTTATCTGCTTTTTATTTTCTTGTTGGGGGCATAGACATAGACTTTCAAATATTGCGAAATATTCATTGGCATACAATAAGGACCGCCACTCATATTATAATTATAAACTTTGTTGAAGGACTAGAATTAATTAATTTAATCTTTATTTAAAATTCAAACAAAACAAATTATTATTATTAAATATTTTCTAAACACACTTGGTTTCTTAGTTCTTAATTCTTTTATAATTATTTTAATGTTGATACTCGCTGTCTGTGTTGGCGACCTGAACATATACATATGATTTGATTTAAATTTATTTTTATTCAGTTTATTATCAGATATTAATGTCAATTCAGGGGTCTCTGATCCTCACCAACCATTGAGCTAGTTTCTTGGTGCATAGCACTGTGCCGTCGATTTAGATTTCTACTAATCTGAGCTGTTGAGTTGGGTTTGAATTCAGTTTTGGTTCAGCTGAGTTTGGACCCAACTTGCAGTTCTTTTGGTGGGTTTTTCGACTGGTACAGCTGTGAGAATGTACAATATTTTCTAATTGGGTCATTTGACACTCTTCAAACTTTACCTATCACATTGCTCAGGATTTTACTAAATTTATAAAATTTTATATCCTGCTTTTAATTTTTTTATGTAGATATCAGTATTATGACAAAAGAAAATATAAATAAGCTGATAAAATCTGCACCCTATCATTCTTTATCATAATCTTTTTTTTTTACATGCAAAATGTTTTTCTAGATCAGTCTGAAATTCTTTTTTATAATCTAGGCACAAATAGTTCCTATCCTGTTTTACTTCTATTATTTTTATACTATGTGTTTTATATAATGCTTCTTTCTGGTTAGCTATGTGTTCATTTTCTATTTTTTCTTTCTCTATACTATCTTTTATAACTAGGTCACTTTTGTGACTTCTATCCTATCACTTTTATAATCTTCTTTAATCTCTAACATTTTCTTTCACTATTTTTATTTCCTGCTATACTTCTTCAATATTTTTTACTTAACTTTTTCTCTAATGCTACTGCTGCATTCTGCATTTGGTCTGCTCTCTCCATTAATTCCTGCTTCATCTTTTTCATTTCTTGCAGATTCTGCAGTATCATTTCTTTCAATCTCTTTTCCATTTTCTCCATCAAATCCTGTTGATTAATTTCTTGTATAATCTCTTGTACCATTGCTTGCTGACTTTGTATGAACATATTGACAGGCATTTGCTTTTCCATGAGCTTGTCAGTCTCCATATTGGAAAGAACAAAAACTCTTTAAAACTTTTCTATTTTCTAAAATTACATTGAAAGTTCTGCTTTCAATAATTTTTGATTTGCAATTTTTTATCTTTGATTATCCACTTCACTCCGCGCTTTATGTGAGTACACACTGGATCCACACAAAAGTCCATTATTTGTCGTCAACATTATGTCTTTTGATGATATTGCTTGATTGCCCAATTTTAATTCTCTATAGTATCCAATTAAAACAAAATGGTCTTTTACATATATTTGGGTAATGTTATATATATGTATATTTACCTTCATTTATTTATATATTGCCAATATTAAATTTAATTATTAAAGAAAATAATTTTTATTATGCATAGTGTTATGTGTATATACCTTTTTTCTCTCTCAATAAACCAAAATTTGTTTTCAATAAATATATTTTTGCAATCAATAATTACTTTGGTAATTGTAATTTAAAATGAACTTTTACTACTTTAAAAATCTTCCCTTTTCTCTAATTTACCTGTCAACCAAAAATAAAAAATTTATTTACAAATATTTTTACATTATTAAGTTCTCCCAAGTATCTCTTTTTAAAAAAAAAATCAATATATAATTGAAATTAGGCTGTCAATCTGAGGGATTTGTATTTAACCTCTGCCTTTATATTGGTACACCACTTATTTTTAAAAATGTATACTGTAACTGAGTAAATGTTCAACTTACATGCAAACCACCCAAGGGCAATTTGCATGGGATCTTCACGTTCTGATGTCACAGGATAAACATCCTTTTCTTTTATAGTCAACTAAGATCAGATAGACACATGAGATTCCATCACTCTAATTAATTTATTGATTGCAAAATAATGACAAATGCTAAAGATAATGAGACACTACAATGTATTCATGTATATACATTTTTATAACACACCAGATGATGGGATAAATTGACTGCCCTGTCAATTTATAAACAAGTTAATAAACTTAGCTATTAATTTTTTGGACAGATAATATACACTATAATACATTCTTAATTCTTTCTGAACAGAGATAAACTTGCTGCATAGAACAATGATTACAAGTAGTTATTATTATTACAGTTTTAACATTTAATAAACTTACAGTTTGAGGGTATGCTGAATTCATTAACTATTTAAAGAACTGGACTATTATAAATAATTTAAGGCTTTAATGCAGATGATTAAGTAAATGCTATATGTGCAAATGTAAGACATGGGAAAACAACATTTGCATTATTTGTGAATATACAAATACATGTAGCTAGAAATATGCTGTACTACAGGAATTTCCATCTATCATGTAAAGGTAATAAGCGCAAGAATGATTGGCAATTGTAAACGGTACTATCTAAGACAGGTATAAAAAACAAAACAGATAATATACAATATAAATGACCATCTACCACATACCATTGCTGTAAGTAAGATAATGACTGCACATGACTTTACACTCTCAATGATATAACAATCATTTATGAATAAATAAAACATGAACAAAATCTTAGATATATACAAAACAGCCCAAAATAAAGTTGCACAAATCACTTATATCAACACAGCCAAATTATCCTTCCACAAATCTGAAGGGTAATTTACTGTAAACTATTAAAAGCTAATAAAAAACAATCTTAATTTATTTTGTTTTTGCAATCTGGATTTCAAATACTAGAACCAAAGATTGTGATAATAAGTTAATTGCTTTTCATAAAAATGTACTCTTATCTGCCTGAATTGTGACATGATTGCATAAAAACAAAATAGCAATGTCCTGTCATACTAGTATGTAAACAGATATTCAAAATCAATATTTTATAAAAATACTTTAAGGATAATGGAGATAAATACTAAATGTTAATAATAAAATAATGTATTTTAAAATTCACACAGTCCCTTTCATCACCAAGAGTTTGAGCTTGGATTTCAGATATTGGTACACTTTTAGTGAACTTCATTTATTCAACCATAGATGGTATTGATAGGCTTTAATCATACTGTTGTAAATTCCACAGGCTGCATCAGATGTTTGTTTAATAGTTGATTGATTGTGGTTTTTCCTCAAAGCAGTTGACACATGAAGTTTCAGCATATAATGGGCACAATGCTGTTTTTAGATTAGCTGATGGCTCCTTTCTGTGCTTGTCTATGGATCTTTGCTGGCTGACAAGAGTGAAACAGATTGTGGCTTTTCTATTCTTCCATTGTATTTTTGAATGCCAAGCACAATAAGTATATTGAAGGTACAATCAAGCAACAGGCAAAATTAATGATATAACACAAGACTGTTACAATATAATCTGATCACGGCCAGGATACTTCGTGAAAACTCATCGCAGCATTACATGAAGGTATATTAAAGTAACCCAAATAAATTCTGTGATTATTCATTTAGTAACTATTTTCACTAATGATGATATCTTAAAACTATATTTCAAAACCTTAAACTAAGAATTTTTTATTTACATGAGGCTTTATGGCCATCCATGGACAAGATGGTATGATTTATGAAACTACTAAAGAGTACTTTTCCAGAATTAGATGTACAACCTGTTACATCAATATTAACTATTACATGATGAATACAGGCCATTTAACAAAACAATAATAACTATAATCAGCATCATAACATGATTGGTCACTGTTTAGATATACTTAGAATTTTAATATAGCAATGTTATGTAGGGGATTTGCTTTGCAATAAAAAGTAAGCAACATGAACTTTAGTTTCTTTCATCATTAATTTAAATTATCAAATCAATAGCAGTGAGACTTGTATTATTATATGTAAATTGTATGTTATAATATTAGAAAATAGTTTCAATTATAATATTGGTTAGCAAACTTATTTATTAATTTTGGTTCCAGTATCACAAACGTCAATAAAAGTAACAAATTCTGAATTATATTCTATAACTAACAAAGCAAAGCTAAAATGATGACAGAGATAAAAGAGATTTTATTATACTTTGTACATCACTAATTACCCAAGAACAAAAGCGTTAAGATATTCTCCTAGAATTTCAGTAAACCTTGTGTGCATTATCAGTGAGAATATACACTCTAGATATGGTATAAATGAAAACATTATTTCTTGTAATGGAAAATCAGATATTTGAAATGAAAACTGATGTTGAGCAAAAGAATATAATAATTTCAACTTTACATTTCATCTTTATAGCAGTTACCTTTGAAGGTTGTAGCTCTTTTATGAAAGTGGACCAAAATGTGATATTGATGTGCTATATGAATTTAAATTTGAATCGATTAAAAGTGAAAACTTAATTACATTTCTTAGTTTCTACATTTATAATTCTTCTTCTTGAATCATTGATCTTTAAAATATTTTTAATATTTTAAAGATTCAAAAATCTTAAATGATTTATGAACTAGTAATGGAAGAAAAATCTTGTTTTTGACTTGGATGGCTATTAGTTTGAAATGTTAATTAGTTTAAATAATTTTTTAGGTAGAAAGTTAGATTTAAATATTAGAATGCAATGCAAATGCTGCATTTAACATGCTAATAAGAATATTCATCACAATGATTTACATATTTTTACTATGTTAGTTGTATATAGTGCTTTATTTTGTGTTTGTGTTGTGTGATGTAATGTGGCCCTTCTATCAATGCATCACAAATGCACTAAAAAAATTATTTTAAAATGCTCCATAGCATTCTAAAAATATAATAGCATACTTGTAAGATCAAGCTGATAATGCAAATCTTTAATTGTAAGGGCAAATTTTCTTTGGATTTAATGTACTCAAGTAGATAACGAATAGTATTAGTTTATAGTGAATTTAAACATGGATTTAAGATAGAATACAATGAAGAGCTATATTCAGCCAAGATGTTGAAGTCTTATAAAAAAAAATTGCTACAGAACAGATTAAAAGACAGTTTCTCAAAATGGCAAATAAACAATAAAATATATGAATGTGATATTCAAAATCTTTTATAAAGAGAATTTGTTGCAAATGAGATTAAAAGGTAACACCACAATATGACGACTGCTAAGAAGACATCAGGAATAGATCAGGCCAGCCGAGAATGATGGTGCTACAGCCACAGAGAAACCTCAGCAAAGAAGATGCAATAACAATTTTCTGCAGAGCTCTTTAAAAATAATTCTAGTAAATTATTTCTAATCTATAATGTGCACAAACTTTTAAAATAATATCTGTAAACTTGGCTGTCTATTTAAATCAAATTTTAAACTCGTAATGCTTGTTAAATAATAACTTTATTCAGTTATTATTCTAGTACTTGTTAATCTGCAGCCATGCTTTTTTTTTTTTGTTATATATTATGCCGGTCAAAATCGTGTATTCATTCAAGATATTTCCTAGAATTATTAAAATTGAAATTAACTTATTTTGAAAATTTGTATTAATTTTTAAAAATTGGCCTGTAACTCCTGATAATATCAAGTTTTTGAATACACAAGAAAATGAATAATTAAAGTCCCAAATCTAGTAGAATTGTGAATCTTCATACCCAGCGTTAACATATCAATGCAATCTCACATATACTTGTTTATGAGTTTCACATAATCAAACTAATATTACATTCTATTGGTAAATTTATCCACTAATGTGTATATACTTATGTTGGTGTGTGCAACATATTTTTATAAACTAATTATTTCAATAATAATAAAAATGGGTGTTACTTACAATTTTATATAGTGGTTATTTGGGAATTGTCTTATGAATTATCTTAGTAATGGATTCAGACTTTTTTATTTTGTGAAGAGATTTTTCATATAATTTCATAAAATATACTAGCTATGCTATACTTACTGATCTTTTTTATACTTCACACAGATACTGATGGCAATTATAAAGGAATATATGTAATAAAAAATTTCTATTAGATTGTTTTAAATATGTGTCATTGTCATAACCATAAAGCAAATAGTTCCTCTATCATCTTTTTCAAACAAAATTAAATTTTATTCTTAGAAATACAAAAATATTTTTGTATTAATAAGTTATTTTTTTATTTTGTAAATTATTTTCTATTTTTCTTCATTATTTATATCATCCAGGCACATTTTTTCTGTGTGTACTGTAGCAGATGTTACATGTTTTCAAATTAATGATGTGCAATATAAATTAATGTGCATGTAATATAAAAAGGAATAAGTTAATTATAAGATCTTACATTCTACTTTAGAACCAAGGGAGTCTTGTGTTACTTTGTTTAATAAGATATACTTTTATAAAAATAAAAATAAACATTTCTGAGACTTTTAGTAAGTAAATGATAATAGTGGCAACTTGAATACTAATTTTTTTTTGTTATTAATTGTTGATCCTGACTGAAGAAAAGAAAATAAAAAATATCAGTGAATTCAGTCCAACTGTTGAGCTGCTCCTCTCTTATGGTTTGGTATTCAAAATCATTTGATTGTCAGAACAGTTGATTATATAATAATTAAATAAAAAAATTATAAGACAAAAATAATACTGTTTTTAATTGTTTTGTACAATAGTGTTCAGCAACATCCATCTTCACCATAGAGGTTTCTGGATTGAACTTCATGAGTCATAAACATAATCATTCCAATTAACCTTCCAAAAATAGGCAGTAAATGTTTGTAAGACATTTGTGATGATGATATTGTAGTTGTAATATATGTTAGATCACTTCTATCTTTTAATATTAGTTATTGAATATTTTTAGAAAAATTCAAACTGTTATTTACATTTTTCAAATATATTCAACTGTTAATAATAGTATGAACCCATTTTTGAGTGGTATTCTTCTTTTCTTCATATGTTTCTGGTGTTACTAGTGACAGTGCTAGAAAGGGAATTGAAACTAAAACTTTTGGGTTCATGAATATTGAATTTAAGATAACATTCTAAATTAACTAAGCTATTCTTCAATAAAAATTTTATGTACTCATCCGTGACAGTTCTTCTGATTTCTATATTAAAGTGAAGAAATAGATGTCTATGAAAATTTTACTGTGGTTGCTTTTGACAGAATAGTCTAGTTAGTTAGTGTTGTCTTAAATTCAATATTTCTAAATTTAAAAGTCCTAGGTTGGATTCCCTCGATAATACTGTCAATCCAGCAATACCTGTAGAAGAGATGAGAATAATATCACTGGAAACTATGTAATCTGTGTGCTTTTATTAATAATTGAATGTATTTAAAAGGTTAAAATAAAGTCTGTTTTTTTTTCTAAAAACATTACACAATTAATATTAGCAATAATAGAAATAATTCATCAGTATTGAATTTTGGATTGCAAGCCCGATTGTCTTATTCAATGGCGGATATCTACGAATACAGTATTTTATCTTTTGTTTTTTTTATGAAATAATATTTTTGGATTAGTACCAAAGATATTCTACGCTTTTAGAAGTTAAATGAATGAATTTAAATTTTTGTATTAATAAGTTTTTTATTTTGCAAATTTTCTATTTTTGATCATTATTTCTATTTTTATTTTCAAGTCTCATTAAAAGAGGGTGAATTTTTCAGTTCAGTACTGTACTATAATTAACCTCTATAAATAATCTATTGTCTAGATAATTCTAAAACTTTTATTATGCGATACTATTTTTATTAATGTCCTCTCTTTTTAATTCACTAATGACTTTTAAGCTTCAACTACGCAAATGATAATGACTTTAATCAATTATCTGGTCGAAATTAAGTCCCTTGAATACTATTTGCTTCCTGATTGACTCTTTGCTAAAATACGTCCCAGAGTAATTTAAAATTTCCATAGCAATAGGAGTTCTAGTATATATTGCGCAATTAATTTAAAGAGTTTAAGTTGGGACTAAATTTCATTCATCACATTTAATATGAGCTCATACAAACTTTATATATATATAATTGTTGATAAACAGAATAAATTAAATGTAATAAAATGAAAATGTCCTCCTTTTCCGTTTTTTATCACTTTTAGACCGCCCTCTCTTTGACAGAATGTATATAAGAGTGTGTTAGAATATTAAAAAGAATGGTAAAACAGATAATATTTATGAGAAAATTAAGAGAGAAAGATTTCTTACTGAAATGTGGTGGAAGTATTCTAATAGACGAAATGAAAGAAAGATCTAGCAAATAAAATATATGAAGAACAGTTATTTGCAAATGGATTATGCTTAATGAAGAAGATGTGAAATGACATGGAAGCTGCTTTTTAGCAGATATCTTATGAATGTGATGTATAGTATGTCCGCCTGCCCTCTAATAATTAAAACTAGATCTCTCCTGGTAGCCCTTAAGGTGGTGGCAAGGCAGAATTCTAACTACAGTGTTGATTAAATATACATATAAAAATGAAACAGAAACACATTAACATAGTCATACAAATTTAGTAAATTAGAAAGATTTCAACTCAGGATTTTTCACATTATTCATCCTCCGCTCCATCTCAATCAGCTGATACTCATGATCACATACATGTGAAAATGATACATGATCTTCAGTATATATATATATTTCATGCAGAGCCAGCATTCATTAATTGGGCCAGATCATAATCTCTCACATATATATAATCAGTGCTCAGTTTATATTAAGATAGCAATTCCTCAAACTTTAATGGTCAGGTTTCAATCCTCACATCCTTTCAACTATTCAACCATCCATTTCATTGAAAAACCAATGATGGGATGTTCAAAGCTGTTAAAAGATTTGATATTGCAGTCATACCCATGTAAACATTACATCTACCTAACCTCTTATATTATCTGACCATTACGTACCTACATATAGTAATAGTAGAGAAATGGGCAGAACTTATACTAAGAAATAATGTAATTCTAAAGCAGTATGTAATTTTCTTATACTGAATATTTCCTATATATGTAATTAGAGGGATTGAACTCAGGATTTTTTAGATTCGCAAAATGCATATACTGGGAATAGGATAAATAATCTAAAAAATCCCGAGTTCAAATCCCTGTAATTATATATATAGGAAATATTCAGTGTAAGCAAATTACATACTGCTTTCGAATTACATTATTTCTTAGTATAAGTTCTGCCCATTTGTCTATTAATATATATGGATATGTAATGGTTCAATAATATAAGGAGTTAGGTTGGCATAATGCCTTCATGGACATGACTACAATATCAAATCCTATAAGGGCTTTGAGCATTTCATCATTGGTTTTTCCATAAAATGGATGGTTGAATAGTTGAAAGGATAAGAGGATTGAAACCTGTTCAATAAAGTTTGAGAATTTCTATCTTATATAAACTGAGTACTCTCGTATATATGTGTGGGAGATTATGATCAGGCCCAATTGATGAGTGCTGGTTCTGCACAAAATATATACTTGAGGATAATATATCTTTTTAACATGTATGTAGTCATGTATATTAGTTTCTGGAGATGGAGGATGAATATTCTGAAAAATCCTGAGTTCAAATCCCTCTAATTACATATATAGAAAATATTTAATATAAGTAAATTACATACAGCTTTAGAATTAAATTTTGTAAAATGTTTATTTTATTAATTTTAACAAAGAAAAACATAAATAATGTAAAAAAAAAATTAAAAAAATACTATTTAATAATTGATTCACAGCTTATAATTTAATTGTAACTCAAATAAATATTTGAATATGCAATAAATTAATCATTATGACAATACTCTAAATGTTACTGTGGGGGTTTTCTCATTGCCTTTTCTCTTCTTTTTTTTTTGTTAAAATGTTTATTAAAATTCTGAAAAAATTATTTAATTAATATAATAAAATTGAAATCTTTATATCTAGTAGTACTTTATTATAAGAAATATTTCAAAGTTAAAAAGAATTTCATTAAATTATAGTAGCATAATTTCTGAGAGTTTAATCATAGGAACTTAAACTTTTTATTGAATCTCTTACTAGAATTATTTATTTAGACACATTTGAAATGGTTCTTCCAAATTCCTTATTTGCTTCCAGTAATTCATATTCTTATCATTGGTTTAATTTACCATACTCTGGGTTGCTAAATTGTCTTCCCCACTGGGCTAGCATCTGCTGCTCTAGACTGAAGTTTGTGGTGTCTTCTATGCTAGATTGCTAAGCAAAAGATTTTTTTATTATTTTAAATTTATAAAATTTTAGGAATCTGACTATTACTTATTCTTTTTCATAGAAAGACATTTTAACATTATTATATTAGTGTGAGAGAATAAGATCTCTTTATAAAGCAGTTATAAATTAATATCAACTCGACCATAGATTTAAGATCAGGTATTTTCTCTTTGATTGTTAATAGAAAAAATAATTGGAACTAATTGCATGTACATGTTATCTATTGGTAGAGCTACCATCCATACATCAAAGAATATTATAATTGATGTCATTTTTAATGAAAATAATATAATGTTTGAAAAAAAATGTGATTACTGCTAACATTCAAGAAGAAATTAAGTTAGCTAGGACAAAGGCAATTCCATAATAAATTGGATCACAAAACAATAAATTACAATACAAAATGCAAATTAAGTAATATATAAGAATGAAATTAATGATAATAAATCAATAAGAAATTAAAATCCAGAAGATATAAGTTTTCATGTAGATATCATAAAATGTATACAAGTAAAGGTCACATTTAGATTAAAAAGTGCATGAAGTTAAATCATGGAGTAAATAACATTTTAGCAGCAAATCCAAATGCAAATTTATAAAAAGTACAAGTCTTGAAGTATTTACTCTTAAGTCTGAAGGAAATCTATATAAAATACATCTCAAAAAATAAACAGCAACCTCATGTTTAGAAAGTGTTATGAATAATTATTCAGAAACACTATGAAGAGATCCCCATCCATATTTTATTGACAAGTTTTTTAACTATGGACATCAAACGGAATTGTAAACTCCTATGGATTTCCATTTGTTAATTATTTTTTTGTGGATTACTTTTGTATTGGTGTCTAATTTATTTTTAATTCAGTTTATTGCAGAATTATGTTTGTCCTCATTGATAATTTAATTTCTTCTGAATTATCTTTGTCTTAATTAGTAATTTAATTTTTTTCATGAATGTTAGAAGTTTTATTTTTTAAATAAAGTATATTATTATGTTTGGCAAATATATTATTTTCATGTTGTTATTAGTTTTTTCAAGCACATTATTTTCATTGTGGCATAATAGATTAGACATTAGAATTTCTATAACTTCAATTTATATGTATAATATTGGGGGTGGGGGGGGTGGCTGTATTAATATTTTTTATTTCTGTTATCAAAAACAGCTTTTACTATTAAAGTTCCAACTTTTATATATATGTCATTTTCAGGATTTTATATGCACAAATATTGTAATCCTGAAAATAGCTTAAATGTGTAAAGAGGTTAAAATTTCAATGTTTTTTGATAACAGAAGCAGAAAAATAATTATAGTACTATATTTCATTTATTTCTCTGAAAATAAATAATTTGTAGCAAAGCATGAGAAGTTTATAAATGAATTTGTTGGTCATTTCAATTGAATTTGGCCCCATCATTTTTTTTTTCATTTAATATGAACTATGTATAGAATGAATGTTTGTGTAAATAATAAATATTTTTCTAATATATACAACTATGAGAGACAAAAATAAATTATGGCCCTTATTCTCAGGAGGCTGTAAAGTCACCAACCAAGGCAGCGGTTGGTGGCCGATTGCAGAGCCAGGCTGCCATTTTATGATAACTTTTTATTTAGGTACTTACAACTGTAGATCACTTTCACATGAAGGAAAATTGAAAGAATTAGAAGAACTGTCTTATATTAAATGGGACATTATTGGACTTTATGAAGTTAGGAGAAAAGGTGAAGAGACAACTGATTTAAAAAGTGGGCGTGTATTCGATTATAAAGGTACAAATATTGGAAATAAAAGTGGAATAGCATTCATTATAAATAAAAAGTGGAAGAACAATATTGTGGAGATTGATGGTGTATGGGACAGAATGGCAAGATTAGTTATACAATATAATAGCAGATACCAAATACAGATAATTCAGGTTTATGCCACAACAAGTTCACATAGTGATGAAGTAGTAGAAGATTTTTATATGGATGTACAAAAGGCTTTTGATCAGAGTAAACAACATTTTAAAATTGTTATGGGAGACTTTAATGCTAGAATTGGCAAACAAATGAAAGATGAAAGTGCTGAAGGTAATTTTGGTTATGGTAATAGAAATGAGAAAGGACATAGACTTGTGGAGTTTGCATTTAATATAAACTATGTATAGAATGAATGTTTGTATAAATGACAAATATTTTTCCAATATATACAATTATGTCAGACAAAAATAAATCATGGCCCTTATTCTCAGGAGCCTATAAAGTCACCAACCAAGGCAGTGGTTGGTGGCCAAAGGCAGAAGGTGCTAAGAATCCTCTGATTGCAGACACAGGCTGCCATTTTGATGATGACTTTTTATTTAGGTACTTATAACTGCAGATCACTTTCAAGTGAAGGAAGATTGCAAGAATTAGAAGAACTGTCTTATATTAAATGGGACATTATTGGACTTTGTGAAGTTAGAAAAGGTGAAGAGACAACTGATTTAAAAAGTGGTCATGCACTCTATTATAAAGGTACAAATATTGGAAATACAAGTGAAGAAGGATTCATTATAAATAAAAAGTGGAAAAACAACATTGTGAAGATTGATGGTATATTGGGCAGAGTGGCAAAATTAGTGTTAGTTGTACAACTTAATAGCAGATACCAAATGCAGATACTTAAGGTTTATGCCCCAACAAGTTCTCATAGTGATGAAGTAGTAGAAGATTTTTATATGGATGTACAAAAGGCTTTTGATCAGAGTAAACAATATTTTAAAACTATTATGGGAGACTTTAATGCTAGAATTGGTAAACAAATGAAAGTTGAAAGTGCTGTAGGTAATTTTGGTTATGGTAATAGAAATGAGAGGAGGCATAGACTTGTGGAGTTTGCAGAAAAAGAGGAAAGTTTATATTACGGATTTTTTTTTGAGAAAAATGTTAAAAGGAAATGGACATGGAAACATCCAAACAAAGGTACACCAGAATTGGATTATATTTTGACTAACAGAAAATACATATTTCAAGATTATAATGTTCTTAATAAATTTAACACAGGAAATGATCATCAATTAGTAATGTGTAAGATATGTGTTAATGCAAAACTAGAGAGACAAAAATTATTAAGAAAAACAATATTTACAGTTGATATTCCTAATCTTCAAAAACATTCTAATGAATTAAATTAGAACTTACAAATTGGTTTCAAGTATTAGATTTTGAACATGATTCAGATTTGAATGAAATTAATATGAAAATAACTGATATACTTTTAAAAACTGCAACAAAGATAGCTGGTAGAAAAAAGCAGCAATTAACCAATAAAATTTCTATTGAGACTAGAGAATTTATGAAGAAAAGAAGGAATATGAAGATATACAAAAACGATGCATTAAAAAGGATTGAATATCTCGAATTTTGTAAAATATTGTGGAAAACAGTTGAATATGATATAAGAAAGTATAACTGTGAACTAGCAAGGAAAGTTGTAGAAGAGAATAAAAGTCTCCAGAGTGTAAAACAACATTTTGGTATTAGTAGGAAATTTATATTTGGAATAAAAAAAAAGATGGAATTATTACTAAAAAGAGAGATGACATCATGAAATGGGTAGAAGACTTTTATCAAGATTTATATAGTAATAAAGCACAAGTACCTCCTATATCTATTGCATCTTCCGAATTGCCCAGAATTTTAAATGAAGGAGTGAGACATGCAATTAAATGTATGAAGAAATGAAAGGCTCCAGGTAATGATGGAATTATAATTGATATATTAAAAGAAGCAGGTGAAGAAATAGAAATTTTTTTAGCGTATGTACCAAATGTCTAAATGATAAAGATATACCAGATGATTGGAAGAATGCAGTATTAATATTTAAAAAAGGTGATAAAGAAGATATTATAAATTACAGACCTATCAGTTTTATACAAAATTTTTACCAAGATAATTACAACTCATCTACAGAGAACATTGGATTTCCACCAACCAAGAGAACAAGCTGGATTTAAAAGTGGTTTTAGTACAGTAGATCATATCCAGGTATTGAGAGAAGTTGTAGAAAGGACATATGAATATAAGTTGCTATTATGCATTGGATTTGTAGATTATGAAAAGGCATTTGATTCTATAAACATTTCTTTAGTGATTAAAGCATTGGATCATCAAGGTATAGATCCAGGATATTGTCATATTTTAAAGAATATTTATAAAAATGCAACAGCAACAATTAGATTACATAATGATACTAGGAAAGTCAACATTGAGAAGGGTATAAGACAGGGTGACTCCATATCTCCAAAACTTTTTACAGCAGTACTGCAATAAATATTTTGTTGATTAAAATGGGAAGCTAAAGGAGTGAAAGTAAATGGAGATTATTTAATTCATTTAGATTTTGCAGATGATGTAGTTGTTTTTGCAAATAAGGCTTTAGAACTTTAGGAAATGTTGCAGGAGTTATCAGATGAAAGTAAGAAAGTAGGACTAAAGATAAATGTTAAAAAAACTAAAGTAATGTTTAATGAATTTCCTCAAAATATGAAAATAAAGATTGATTATGACGAGTTAGAAGAAGTTAACAGTTACAAATACCTTGGTCAGATTATTAATACAGATGGAAACATAATGGATGAAATTAATCATAGAATTAAATTTGGTTGGAGTGCTTTTGGTAGAAATAACTTGATACTAAAAGGAAATATGCCTATGTGTTTAAAATGGAAGGTTTTTAATAAATGTGTTTTACCAGTTGTTACTTATGGATCTGAGACTTGGATACTTAATAGAAGAGCAATACAGAGACTTCAGACCACTCAAAGAAGTATGAAAAATGTATGTTGGGAGAAACAAGAAGAGATCGAAAACACAATATATGGGAAAGAAAACAAACAGGTGTTACTGATCTCATTGCAAAAATTAAAAGACTGAAGTGGAGTTGGGATGGACATATTGCTAGAAGAGACGATAATAAATGGACAATTGAAATCTTAAACTGGATTCCAAGATATTGTAAAAGACCCAGAAAGAGACCCCATGTGAGATGGATGGATGAAATAAGAAAGTGTGCAGGGGGTAATGGGGAGAAGAGAAGCTAAAGATTGGAGATGGGTTGAACTTGGAGATACCTTTATCCTGCAGTGGATTGGTAATGGTTGTTGATGATGTATATATTGAAACAGTCAGATCTGTCTACCCTTCTGTTTCACCTACTATATACCATAGTAGTATTTATTTCTGTATACCTATACCCAAATCCTCATATATTATGCTAATATTATGTTAAATTTAAATCTAATTATACTTGTTATATGTGTGTGCATGTATTTTAGCACACATTATAGAAAACATGTATATATGTAAAACTCGCTAAATATGCACATATATATTTCTGGTAGTTAAATGGAAACAGGCTATATATGTATAACAAGAAACTATATATATGCAGGAAAGAATAATGTTATAGGATTAAAATATTAGACAATGTATTTATTTGGAATATTTATTCTAAAATTAATATTTGAAATTATAATATTTCTGCATATATGTTAAATTATATAATTGCATTACACATATAATAAAATGTTTATCCATCTTTAGATTTGTTTTTCGAAAAAGATGATTTAATAAAAGTAATCCTTCTAGCTGTATTCTGACCTACTTCAAATTTTAAGAGTAAAAATAGATTTTAAAACCAAGTATGAATAAATTAACCTGGTCAAGCTCAGGAAACCCACCTGTAAAAAAAAATCGATAACAGCAGGTATCACAAATTTCCAAGAATACAGAGAGGTAATTAGAAAAATGGATTTGAAACTACTAAGAAAGGGGAGAGGGGGTGAGCTAGTATATAAGCTTTGGAACATTTGGACACATTATAGCTTTTGAATTTTAAATATTTTGTAAAAATTATGATGATGGGGTAGAAGGTAATTCCCTTGCTTTCTAGACCCCAATGATAGTCTGCAAGATGTGGAGAAAGATGGACTAAAAGCCAATGCCACCTAAAGAAAACTCTCAAGTTGAAGCTAACTTTTAAACTAAACTTCATAAATCCTAAAAGCTAACTAAATTTATTAATTATGGCCAAAATAATTTAATGTATTCTAAACTTCTAAGTTAAATGTATATTTTAGTTTCTTTATTTAAATTATAAATCTTGCCTGATTTATTTTAACTGATTCTAACTGATTTTATTTAGTTTAACTAATATTTATGTTCCCAATTTATTTGATATATTTTGGCCTAATAATATTTGCTTGTATTAATAATTCTCGTAAATGAATTAAATTTATATTAAACTGAATCAATTTAATTCAGGCTATTTTATCTCATTCCTTTTTAAACTAAGCAAATAAAGCCAAACCTCAGATTTCACCTACATGAAATCTTATTTCTAAATTTGTTTCTTTTAGTTAAATCTATGCCAATTTTATTTTATTTTCAATTATGTATTTGTTTATGCTATGTTATTCAGAACAGACTTTTACTCATAGTTAAATGATTAATGAGAAGCGATTAGATATTCTCACACATATATAAATTAGTGTTTATTAACGCACAAACAAAACTCCCTTCTGAAATGGATAAAATAAATCTTATTTAAAAGATATAATTAAAAGCTTATAAATGCTTTAAGATAGGTTTGCTTTAAATGTAATATTTAATTAATATTTAGCTGAAGTGATGAAATACAGCAGAAAGCTAAAATTTAGTATTATAATTATCCAAAATATGCTGTAATCCTCCCTAGAATTATAAATGCCTATATAGATCACTTACCAAATTAGATTCATAAATATCCTTAATAGCAAATGCTACATTATGAACTGATCTATGGTTGTTTCATGGAAGAAACTATTGTTTTGCATCCTATTTTGTTATATAATGATGTAGTCAGTGGGGCAAATGTGTCCTTAGGAAATGCATTAGCATATTTATTTGTTGCTGTACATTATATTCCAATGGACATAGGTTTTAAGGGCACCTCATTACTCTTAGTTCAAACAACTATATCTTCAGATGGGCGTAGATTTTAAGGGTCATCCCATTCTGTATATTTAGGACTGGAGCATGAGGATGCAGAATATTAAATTAGTTGTTTGATCACCCGGACTAAAAAGTCTCTTCACAGCAATGGGTATGGTGTTAAGAGAACCGGTACTAGGTACAAATCCCGTGAGAAAGTGCACATTCGAGATGCACAAACTCAGATTATGTATTTTCTATATGCCTTGGTATCTGAAGTCTGACTACCAATCATCAGTTCATCCTGCCATATCTAGAGAGTATATTGATTAATATGCATTTAATAAAATATTCTTTATAAATGATAATAATCACTTCTGCTAGCTCTAAAGCAAATCTAAATCCAAATATATACCATAAACTAAGCATAGATTATCATGAGCACACCAAACCAATTTTAACGTAGTAAATAAGTCTCATGAAAATATAACTTGATAAATTACAAACCTTCATCACCTGCGAGTGATGTATATATAGATAGCAAGTAAAGTAATTTAAACAAGTTGTAACCAGAAAACTAGTATCACCTGCAAGTGATTTGAAATGTCATATATATATATGTAAACCAAAACTGCTTGTATTCATAAAACCATCACCTGCTCATGAACCAAAACTTCAAATATTAATGAATTGTAATCCCTAAAATTATCACCTGTGAGTGAGACAATCTATATAATCATTGTATCTTTATTATTTCATTTATTAGTTTTATCATTTATATTTGGTTTTCATTAAATTAATTTTAATTTTAACTTCTGCTTAATGTCTTGATTTTGCTCATTATTAATTAGTTAACTATTAATTATTAAGAATCACAATCCATATTTAGTAATTATGGTCAAGCTACACCTATATATCTAGCTATACTATTAAATATGCCAGTTTCCTATAGTCTCATATTTTACCGATGTACCTCATATATGTCATCCGCAAGGTAGTAAATCTTTGAGCATTAGTAAAACAACTGAGGTGAGATTGGGTTCGGGTCTCAACAACCTCATTTCGATCAGCCTTGGGATGATTTACTAAAACTCTGGATTTTGTTGCATGAATGTACAAATATGACCATTACAATATAAAAACTATTATCTTCTATTTGTAAATAAAACATTTTATAATGTAAACAGGTAAACGGTTTAGATTGATAATCATTTAATAGGTGTTCTAAGACTTTTGTCGACATTCAGGAAAATCATCTAACCACTACTAAAAACACCAAATAATAAATGGAACAAGTAATGGGAAATGAAATTAAAGAAAAATGATACATGTTATGTGTATTTCTTTGGAACAATATGGAATAAAAGTAAGATATATTAGGTGTATTTTTATCAAAATAATAGTAAACTTTTGACATTTTAATGTCTCCTCTTTAGTCAACATTTGTATTAAAATGTTTTAAAATTCATAATAAAGATGTAAATAGTGAAACACTTTATTTTTACAAAATGTATATCCAAATGGTTTCTTTTTAGATTTTAAGTGATAAAAGTTGGGCAAGCTAAATTTTGTTAGTTCGTAGAATTGATCTTTTATGTAGTGCTTTAGCACTGTCATTTTTTTGGTCTCCTATATTTTGTTAGTTTGTGTACATTTGTTTTTTTATAATTTAGTCACTGCTTTCAGGTCAGACATTTGTGTTGCATACTTACATGGGATGATATAAGAGATGGAAATGCTTATGTGGAATTGAGGAAATGGGCAAGGAAGAGAATGGAATGGAAGAATGGATGAATTGATGTAGTGACTACTCTATGGACCTGTCTATTGATTGATTGATTGATTGATTGATTGATTGATTGATTGATTGATTGACTTACATGGGTGGCAAGTATCAAAAAATGATATGTGGAGGTTTTTGTGAGATTATAGTGGAGGAGGGGAGAATAAAACCAAAAGGAAAGTTCTTTTTTTTTTTTTTTTTTGATCAAATGAAGTGAAATAATACTTTTTTATGTTTCAATTGAAACAATACCACATTGGAGAAATGACAAAAAACTCATGACAATTTTAAAGCAATAAAGGAATCTAAAGAAAAATAGATAATGGGAATTAGGTTTAGTTTTTTGCAAACAACTAATCAAAATAATCACTTTGTGTGTATTCTCTAAATAATCTACTATTGTGTGTTATCTAATAACATGTGTTATTATTAACAGTTCTTGTATTTGGAAAAGTCTAAATAAAGTTTAAAATTTTATAGACATTCAACATTTAATGATAGCTGATGGAAATAGTCCAATTTATTATCCCATCTAAAATATCATCATTACAAATCTTTAAACCACTAAACATCACATGATCACTATCTCATACTAGCACAATAATTGTTATAAACAATTCAAAATACAGCAAAACTCTCCATATAGTAGTGCCTTCTTGTGCTAACAAGAGCAATCAATGGATGCCAGAAGGCTTGTGCATAAAATCCCTATCTAGTGCCTACTCATCCAATATCCCCAGACTAGTTTCTGGCTTGTGGCCTTCATCAGTGAGGAGCCTTGGATCTGAGAGCACTGCACCTAGATCTTAGGATCTAATGCAACCCTCCAGCACCCACCTTTTAACTCTATTTAACTACAAAACTATGAGAATGAAATTGAAAACACTATTAATATTTTCAATCCAAGCTCAATAGCTTATATAGTCATATGGGTCTGAACTCAATTCAGTACCCATACATTTTGGTGTCTTTGGCTCTTTAACAACCATAGCCACCACTATCCTATTAGGCAGGATTGGTGTTAAACCACTAAACATCACATGATCACTATCTCATACTAGCACAATAATTGTTATAAACAATTCAAAATACAGCAAAACTCTCCATATAGTAGTGCCTTCTTGTGCTAACAAGAGCAATCAATGGATGCCAGAAGGCTTGTGCATAAAATCCCTATCTAGTGCCTACTCATCCAATATCCCCAGACTAGTTTCTGGCTTGTGGCCTTCATCAGTGAGGAGCCTTGGATCTGAGAGCACTGCACCTAGATCTTAGGATCTAATGCAACCCTCCAGCACCCACCTTTTAACTCTATTTAACTACAAAACTATGAGAATGAAATTGAAAACACTATTAATATTTTCAATCCAAGCTCAATAGCTTATATAGTCATATGGGTCTGAACTCAATTCAGTACCCATACATTTTGGTATCTTTGGCTCTTTAACAACCATAGCCACCACTATCCTATTAGGCAGGATTGGTGTTAAACCACTAAACATCACATGATCACTATCTCATACTAGCACAATAATTGTTATAAACAATTCAAAATACAGCAAAACTCTCCATATAGTAGTGCCTTCTTGTGCTAACAAGAGCAATCAATGGATGCCAGAAGGCTTGTGCATAAAATCCCTATCTAGTGCCTACTCATCCAATATCCCCAGACTAGTTTCTGGCTTGTGGCCTTCATCAGTGAGGAGCCTATGAGATAGTGATCATGTGATGTTTAGTGGTTTAACACCAATCCTGCCTAATAGGATAGTGGTGGCTATGGTTGTTAAAGAGCCAAAGACACCAAAATGTATGGGTACTGAATTGAGTTCAGACCCATATGACTATATAAGCTATTGAGCTTGGATTGAAAATATTAATAGTGTTTTCAATTTCATTCTCATAGTTTTGAGTTAAATAGAGTTAAAAGGTGGGTGCTGGAGGGTTGCATTAGATCCTAAGATCTAGGTGCAGTGCTCTCAGATCCAAGGCTCCTCACTGATGAAGGCCACAAGCCAGAAACTAGTCTGGGGATATTGGATGAGTAGGCACTAGATAGGGATTTTATGCACAAGCCTTCTGGCATCCATTGATTGCTCTTGTTAGCACAAGATGGCACTACTATATGGAGAGTTTTGCTGTATTTTGAATTGTTTATAACAATTATTGTGCTAGTATGAGATAGTGATCATGTGATGTTTAGTGGTTTAACACCAATCCTGCCTAATAGGATAGTGGTGGCTATGGTTGTTAAAGAGCCAAAGACACCAAAATGTATGGGTACTGAATTGAGTTCAGACCCATATGACTATATAAGCTATTGAGCTTGGATTGAAAATATTAATAGTGTTTTCAATTTCATTCTCATAGTTTTGTAGTTAAATAGAGTTAAAAGGTGGGTGCTGGAGGGTTGCATTAGATCCTAAGATCTAGGTGCAGTGCTCTCAGATCCAAGGCTCCTCACTGATGAAGGCCACAAGTCAGAAACTAGTCTGGGGATATTGGATGAGTAGGCACTAGATAGGATTTTATGCACAAGCCTTCTGGCATTCATTGATTGCTCTTGTTAGCACAAGATGGCACTACTATATGGAGAGTTTTGCTGTATTTTGAATTGTTTATAACAATTATTGTGCTAGTATGAGATAGTGATCATGTGATGTTTAGTGGTTTAACACCAATCCTGCCTAATAGGATAGTGGTGGCTATGGTTGTTAAAGAGCCAAAGACACCAAAATGTATGGGTACTGAATTGAGTTCAGACCCATATGACTATATAAGCTATTGAGCTTGGATTGAAAATATTAATAGTGTTTTCAATTTCATTCTCATAGTTTTGTAGTTAAATAGAGTTAAAAGGTGGGTGCTGGAGGGTTGCATTAGATCCTAAGATCTAGGTGCAGTGCTCTCAGATCCAAGGCTCCTCACTGATGAAGGCCACAAGCCAGAAACTAGTCTGGGGATATTGGATGAGTAGGCACTAGATAGGGATTTTATGCACAAGCCTTCTGGCATCCATTGATTGCTCTTGTTAGCACAAGATGGCACTACTATATGGAGAGTTTTGCTGTATTTTGAATTGTTTATAACAATTATTGTGCTAGTATGAGATAGTGATCATGTGATGTTTAGTGGTTTAACACCAATCCTGCCTAATAGGATAGTGGTGGCTATGGTTGTTAAAGAGCCAAAGACACCAAAATGTATGGGTACTGAATTGAGTTCAGACCCATATGACTATATAAGCTATTGAGCTTGGATTGAAAATATTAATAGTGTTTTCAATTTCATTCTCATAGTTTTGTAGTTAAATAGAGTTAAAAGGTGGGTGCTGGAGGGTTGCATTAGATCCTAAGATCTAGGTGCAGTGCTCTCAGATCCAAGGCTCCTCACTGATGAAGGCCACAAGCCAGAAACTAGTCTGGGGATATTGGATGAGTAGGCACTAGATAGGGATTTTATGCACAAGCCTTCTGGCATCCATTGATTGCTCTTGTTAGCACAAGAAGGCACTACTATATGGAGAGTTTTGCTGTATTTTGAATTGTCATTACAAATCTTCTGGAAAATATTACAGGATGTTTACTTTAGACAATTTTAATTTAATGGACAAATATTAGCGAATATTTTTTTAAGATATTACTAAGGAGGGGGATAACAATCATTTCACTGTAATCAGCAAGACAATATCTTAATTCAAAAGTCTGCATTAAATTTATTGAAAAGAAATCATTTATTTTTTTCTAAATATGTTAACCAAAATTTGCAAAATATTGTCTTCTTTCAAAAGGAGATATCAAATCTATCACAGAGTATTTGTAATCTGTTTCTAGCTTCTCTAAGTATTTAAAAAAAATTCCAGAGCACCTACTAAATAAGTTCTTTTTAGGTTTAATCTAAAATGATAATACCTGAATCATATTAAAAGTTTTTGGATTGACTTTCATTTAATCAAATGAATAGAACTGTTGTACTCAACCTGTCAATTTAAGGATATGAGCTCAAGAGCCTTGATATATCTATCTCGTATGACTACTGTTTATGTGGATATTCGGTTTGTAATCGATTGCTCTTTCTGAGATGTAAAAAAGTAGGGGGGGGGGGGATTATCAGCATATACCCATATTGGTTACTATCAATAAATATATACTATCATTTATTTCTTATCTTTATGGATACACCGTAGATACAATTCACATTACATTCGTATACATCTAGCAATTACTATATAAAATAATGCCATATTTATTTTTGTTTTCAAATGTGACCGAGTTTAAGGTCAAAACTTATTTTAAATATAATGGATTGTGTTTTTAAACCTAAAAATAAGTTGTTGTTTTTTATGTCGTGCTTAAAATAAATACTTTTTAGAAGTGAGATGTATTTGTAAAAACGTAATATAATGAATATAAGTACAGTTAATGAGAATTAATGATTTTTAAAATTTTTCTTCGATTGCATGCAGTAACTTTAATGACTCTGAAGGATTTTAATATTTTTCTTCGATTGCATGCAGTAACTTTTAACAACACCTTCTCTTAAATAAATACTCAAGTAGAATTTGCTTTCATAATTTTTATTCTATTTATAGATTTAATTAGATAGCAGTAAATTGCCATCTATGAATATTTTTTGAACTATATTTTTTGTTTGTATATGTGATAAAATATTAATTATCTTGATTGTAATTTTTTACAATTAGTCGTCCTTGTGTTTCTAATATTTATATGATAATATTCTTTTTAAAAAATTTATCACAGAAGAAGAATGAAAAGGAGAAAGTAGTATTAATTTCCTAAAGAGCGAGTTTTACATTTTAGCTAATAGTAAGTTACATACCAGTATTTAATGAATAGCTTAATTGACTGTGGCTGATTACCTAAAAGTAAAATTCTAAGTCTACTGGAAAAAATTATAAATTTACTCAGCTTGAATTCAAATCCAGGCAGGAAAATGTATTTACTTTTGTCCATATGACCTTCTGTAAAAGTTTAATGGCAGTAAATGGCAATCTATCAGTGATAATGATGCAGTGGTAATGTGGCAGATTTTGGTCAAGTTTCATGGATTGAGGGCCAACTCTGTACTTCTGGTGCTCACATTTTTTGTGCACTACGAAGCAATAAACCATTTATTTATTTTTTTTACTGATAATGATCGATTGGTTTAATTTAGTCATGGTACTCTATCTGCATTCAGGCAGAAAATGTTAATATATATTATTGGAAAAACAGTGAATTGTGAGAATTTAGATTATAGGGTTTGTGAATAAAAAGAATGGACAAGCCCTATTCTAGCCTGAGGAACATAATTTAAAAAGATCCTTGATCTAAAGGAAACTGTTAATTATAAGTATTTTGAAATGTAAAGAATAGAAAAAGTTAGTAGTAGATTAATTTGCTTTTTTTTTTTTTTGCAAATAAATTATGATTTTTTTCTTCACATCTCAATATATCACTATTGTAAGCTTTAATAACTAATAAATGCCAGGGGATAGTACTATTAGTTACTAAAACTTACAGTAGGGTCCTTAAAGGTGTGAAAAAAATGTTGCTGAAACAGTAATGAGTAAATTGAAGTCATATGATAACGATGTGTTGTTTATTGGTTTTATAATAATGATAATAGTGAATTAAATCATCACTTTTCTAAATTATAAATTTTGATTTGTAAAATAGTCTTTTCTCAAAAAATTGGAAATGTCTTGATATTATTATCATCATCACTGTCAACTGTTATCAGTCGACTGCAGGATGAAGGTCTCTCCAAGTTCAACTCATATTGTCTGATCTCTAGCCTCTTCTCCATATCACCCCTGCATACTTTCTTATTTCATCTATCCATCTCATATGTGGCCTCTTTAGAGGGTTTTAACAATCTCTTGGAATACAATTTAAGACTTGAATTGTCCATTTTTTATAATCTCTTTTAACAATATGTCCAACCTAGCTCCACTTCAGTCTTAATTTTTTTAACAATGTCAGTAACATCTGTTTGTTCTCTTACCCATGTATTGTTTTCGATCTCTTCTTGTTACACCTTACATGAATTCTCCATACTACTTTGAATGGTCTGAAGTCTCTATTGTTTTTCTATTAAGTGTCTCAACTCTCAGATCCATAAGTAATAATTGGTAAAACACATTTATTAAAAACATTCCTTTTCAAACTCGTAGGCATATTTCCTTTTAATATTATGTTATTTTTATGAAAAGTACTCCAACCAAGTTTAATTCTATGATTAATTTCACCCATTATGTTTTCATCTTTTCAGAAAATCCATTGAACCTTACTTTAGTCTTTTTAACATTTATCTTTAGTCCTAATTTCTATACTTTTTATTATTTAGAGATATTTTGACATTTTAGAGTCTTTTTTAATTTTCCAAAACATATATTTAAATTAAATTCATTTTAAAAGAATGATGGTGGTAATTTAAAATAGTCAAAATATTTTTTAATAAGTAACATCTTGTCAAGCCAAGACTTCAAATAATTCACTTAAGAAATTGGGATATTTAATTCGGTTTTAAATTTATATATATATATCATTTAACATCTTATCTTTAGCAAGGTCTGTCTTAACATCTTATTATGTGTTCATATGCAGGATTAATATTATTCTTGTATTTGTAGAGACAATAAATATTTGTACTCAGTTTATTTTAGATAAAATGTATGAGTACACAGCATTTAAAACACACTTTCTAAAATAGTGAATTTGTTTTATCATTGTCAGAATGTAAAGTAATATTTTATGAAATAGGAAATTTTTGACAATATTAATTAAAACATATTTATCTTTTCAACAATTATTGGGGAATGTAATGACAATGATTTGTTATATTTTTTGTAATTATTAATATATAGGTAAATAAAGTTAATATTAGAAATGAACAAAGCAAACACTTTTAATTAATAAATAACTTTTTTTTACTGTTAGTCATTAATAGTATGGTATTTTGTAGGTAAAGGTTAAATGTGAAATGAAAAATAGTTATAAAAATCAATAGACTTCAAAATACAAAAAGTACTTTAAAGGTTAAAAATGGTGATAAAATGTGATATTAGTGAATATATATTGCAACTAAAATGTGTATTAAATAAACATCTAAAGGCATTGTAATTAAAATAATTATATCTCCTTTAGATAATCCTTTAAAATATATATAACATTGTAACTAATTTAATTTCTACTTGAGATTTTTAATATATTGTAGCTAAAATATCATATCTATTTAATATTCTCACAATATATAAAATGTCTGTGTCTTGAGGGAAAAAATGATGATGAGATAAATATAAATCAACTCCAAGATGGCAAAATAATATCATAATAATAATGATTGGAAACTAGTCATTTCAGTTATCTGATATCTGGCCTATTTCAAACTCTAGTTAGGTATCCATTGTATCCTCAATAACAAGTAGTAACACATTGTAACTTAAATAAACTATCAAGACATTATAACCTATGAAATAATATCAAGTGGGTGAGTACATTGGTAACCTAATAAAATATTTCCAAAATAAATCTAACAGTAAATTTTACCCACTTTTATCTCTTGGTTTTATATTAAGTGAATATCTAAGTGAATAATAAGTGAATATGATCTAAGCAGGGTCACTAGGTTATCTGAACCTAGTCAAAGTTATATTCTATAACCTTTTCAAATGTACCAGGTTTGAACCCCTTTCGTACCTTATTTATAACAAAATATAGGATTTAGGAAAACAAAACATCCTTAGGCTTTAGTTATGCATATAAAATTCATCAGACAAAAATTATCCCTTAGATTTTAATATGATAAATGTGTTCCAATACTTTCATAAATTTTACTAGCTCATATTACACTATCAATTTAGGGTAGCAATTCACTCATCCTCGAATGATGTAGATAATGGAATGGTGGTTATTGTAATGACTCATAAATGACAACCAAATACCATGAAATCATTATTTATCTATGGCCTTTAAACATTTATCTAGCTCATTAATTGAAAAATGTGATGATGATGATGGTACTTCTATCCACAGCTTCAGAACTAAGCCTAACATAAAATTTAGTTTTTAGAAATTCATAACTATTTGGTTAATTTTAGTATATCTAAATTAGAACTTAAACAGTTAATGTTTACCAGTGCTGATGAATGATCACAACTGATAAAGAATACTCTTAATGAAAATATATGCCTCGTTTAATAAAACAAATTAACATTTATTACTGCATTACTAACATATACATACAATTTAAAAATAGAAATGAAAATTTATATGACTAATAATTATAAGTTATTATATTGAAATCATAAGATTAATATTAAATTCTTCCCCCTTTCCCGTTAATGAAAATATCCAACGTTTATAATAGTATAATATATATCAATTTGGATAACAAATTGCTAAAATTTTCTTCCACAAGAAAAATATTTCATAAAAAAAAATAAAAATAAACACTCTTTGTGCACACATACTTTTATATCCTTATACATCTAAACTTAACATATAAAGTAGAATGATTAATTAGAAAAAGTGTTAGTTAAATCGAAAACAAAAAAATTTCCAGAAACAAGTTTTACATTACTTATCTCCCCCACTAAGCTATTGAGATTGCTACTTCTTAACTAAAAAAAAAAACAATCTAATATCTTTAATGCTATATGTCTATTATTCTCACATTCATACGCAATTATATACATGTGGCAAGTATTATTATATTACCATATATGTGTGTTGATCCCCATTAGGAATAAAATATTATTTAAAAACAATAATACACTCAAAAAAAAAAAAAACTTTTACATATTAACAACATTTCATAAATTTAGATTAATATACAATAATGCCCTTTAGAAAACAAAATTCATCAATAAGTGGGTATAATAATTTTAGCATACATAAAATCATTAATCGAGCTTATAGCTATTATTACTGAAGAAATTCTTGATTTAACTCGATTTTGGTTTTTAAAGTTCAGAGATAAGAAAAGATAAAACTTTATTATTAAAAATTTTACTAATAGTCCCTGATATCATAAAAAGAAAAATATATAATGAAAATTTATATTACCAGTCCCTTTTATTTTCTTGAGGCTTCCAAAAGTTCAAACTCTACTTGTCAAATGTCATTACATTTTGCAGCAAACACATATCAATCTGTGCCACATGTATATGACCAATTTCCACGATTCACTGGAACAGTCTTTTCTTGACTTGAGGCTTGTAATTCTTTTATGGTGATGATGATGATGAAGTTATTTGCTTCAGTAGGAACCATTTGGCACAGGAACTGTTTTTTCTTTTCCTGTTCAGCATAATTCTTTTAATAGAGGGAGAATATCTGTTATTCTCATATTTATAATTTTTGCTGGGGTTTAAACTCGATCACTGGAATAACTGAACTAACATGGTTTAATACTTATCAGCAGACTATCTATTTTTATTCAGCTTTTAAATGCAGGTGAATGTTTTTTTCTATTTAAAACATGGAAGCCAGATGAAATATATATAGATTTTAACCTGCCATTTAGCTTATATAAATCTTCAAAAAAAAATTTATATAAAAAATAATTTCAAATTGATATCTTGCAGAATTTAAAGCTGGCCTTTCCCCAGTTTCAATATTTAAAATCTAATCTAATTGACTTTCCAGGCTTTTTTATATTTTTATTTTCAGTCAACTCATTTAATTAGACTGTGCATATGTTTTCCTTTAACTGTTGGTAAAAAAAAATAATAAACTCACAATGATATGATTTCTGGATAAATTATTCTGTTTTGAAGGAACATTATCTTAATGGTTTTCTTTCCACCCTGATCGCAAATTTTGAACCATAAAATTCCATCTTTTCTCTTTGATCTCTCTGATGTGAAGATTTTCAGCTGGACTTCTCACCTTGTGAGTTTAATAAACACAGATATAAACAAGAAGTCTTTATAACAACAAAGCCTTTGAAAAAAATAATTTAACAGAATTGTTTTTGTTTTCAATCTGTGTAACTGTAGATTTATTTATGCAATATATCCACACACACACACTGTCATTCAAATCATTTATAAAAAAATTGGTCTATTAAGATAATCTGAACGCTTCTTAGAAACTATAATTTTAATATTTAAAATTAAATCTTTAGAACTTTTAAACTCAAATTATAACCATAGAAAACAAAAATAGAAATAGAGAATAAAATAGCAGAATCTAGAAAGTGTAGATTAATTTTGAAGAAAAGTTCATATTTGAAATATGAAAATGACAAACTAAATAGCTTGTCCACAGACAACTGCCTATATGTGTTATAATCTTACTGTTAAAAATAAATTACTATTAAATAATCAAAAGGGATGTACTACTCTTTTTGAGTTTTGTTAACACACAAACAAATAAAGAATATAAATGTTTCTCCCACTCTTTTTGTCTTAGGATTTTGGGACTTGATCCTGCAGGGTTTAAACTTGGGTGCCCTACAGCTTCCTTTCCTATATAAAAATGTGATGATGATTTTTGTTTTGTATTTTCTTTCATGCACATGACTACAAATTTAGCCACAGACTAAATTGAAATGGACACACACACACACATATATATATATCATATTTAAATGGAATTTTTTTTAAAAAAAAAACATATGAATTTTACTAATAAAAAGTATATAGTTGGTGTTTAGTTGAAAGTTACGTCTTATATAAATTTGAAATTTCACACTACCAGGTAGGAAAAATATGAATCTTGAGATGTGTCGATATATTTTTCAAATTAGTAATGAATATTTAAAATTATTGCTATAATAAAATAATCTCTTTTCATATTTAAAATATAGTAATTTTGATTTATATAGGATTACCTGATAAGCTTGAATATGTAAATGAAATTTAAGAATGTATTTATTCTCTTATCCAAAAAAAGAGCTTTAAAAAATGGGGGAATGTCAATAAAAGAAAGATTCTAAGTGTAAGAAAGTGGATATCATTTACTCTTTTGTAGATTTTGTTTTATCATATTTTCTTAGATAAGTTTAACTGTGTAGATTCTAATATTATTTTGAAATAGTTCTAAGTTTTAAAGGCTACTTTTTTTAAAGGAATGGTAGATGTTTTTAGATATTCATGAATATTGTGTATATATCTATGATATTTATTGTCACAATATGAACTTATTCAATGATTGACTCATTCAAATTCCCAAAGAGCTCAGTGAAGTATAAAGAAACTACAAACTGTGTGCTCAGTAGTTAAAAAAAGAGATAATGAAATAAAAGAAAATTGGAAACATAAAAGCAAACCTAAAGTTAATCTACTTATGATAAAAATGATACTCAGATGCTATTGCTCTTGCATTCATAAAAAGCGCTGGAACTTACAGAGCTCAAATTTTTTGCTTTCCTGAACAATAGTAATTTGATGCTTATTTTTATAATCAGTAGATTGAGGCTGATTATTCAATTAATAAGTGCATTAAATATATACTGATTTCAAAGTAAATAAAATATTTGTAAGAATGAAAATTTAATAATTACATGTATTGATTTATGAACAAATATGTAATACTTAATGCATACAGTTGTTGTATTTAGTATTGATATACTTTTAATTTGCATAACAATTTTAAAGTTTAATACATATACTTGGATGGAATGGAAAAAGATATTATCTATATTTCGGAAAATTAAATATAAAAGTATGAAATTCAAGATATTTTAATCAGTTTCTTGTATATACATACAGTGATGATTAATTAGTCCATGTAAACAGATAACATTTTACCATTTGATGTCAGGAAACCACTGATTACTAATTGGCAATTCTCCTAAGGCTAAACAAATACTTTTCATTAACCTATAATACTTCTATTGTTTAGATGTAGTGATGGTAAAGGAATCCTCTTTTTTTTCAAACCTAGTTTTTATAAACATTTAAACTCAGAAAGCTATTTTTGTAGGCATGAGACTAGCATCTTCTTTGACATCCTGCAAGTAATAATTAATTTTCTCCAGAGATACGTATATGTTGAATTATATTGTACATTTTTTAATTCATTAAGGAATGAAAATTAAGGAATTTATATTCATATAAACAATAATAACTTTTTACTTTTTGATTTTGCCAAGAAACCAATTACTAATTGAAAATTCTCCTGAGGCCAGACAAGTTTTCTTTATTAACCAATGATACCTTTATTATTCTCTGGATACAATTAATGATTTGCAGGATGTTAAAAAAGATATTAGTCTTTTGCATTTTCACACTTATAAAAATAGTTTTCTGAGTTTAAATTATTATAACAACTAGGGTTTGAAGTGAAAAGAGGACCTTTTAGTGAATGATATTTCTGTAGTGTAATTTTTACTACACTTCTCTCATACAAGGTATGGACTGGTTTCTATCCATTTTTAGCATCTTGTGGAGAGATGTAATTATAAACATATGACCAAAGACATGTGAAAAAGATGTATGATCTCCAAGTTGCATATTATATGCTGAAACAACATTCATCAGTTGCCCTGACCACAATATCTGTCACATACCTTTATCATTGTTCAATATATTGTAATGGAATAAATATATGCTGTTACATTTCTTTCAAATAGAAGTAAAAATATATATGTAATCACTCTCGAGTAGAAATATATGTATATAAAAAAGGGGAATTTAATAATTTGATTTGAATTAATATATATAATGCACAGATGGCAAACTAATTATATAATTTAAAGTTAAAATCTAAAAACAAGATTCTTTTTAATATAAAAGAATTTTTTTTAAAAAAATGCTGTTAATTAGTTATTTTTATTCTTGGAATGGAAATGATTTTCTATTTTGAGGTAATTGTAAACAGGCCCTTGGGCATATAGTCAGATAATAGATAAATTAAAAAAATACAACTGATACAAGTTGAAAAAAAAAACTTGGAAGGGAGAAGAGATTTTCGGATTGCGCTTGCTGATTGTGTATTATTAAGTATATTGATAAGTGTATTGCAGATCTCCAAAATGTAGGTGTCAGCAATAATTTACATTTCCCATATTTGCGGCAGCGAAGCGGTCTCAGAATAGGACGGTTCCCGGAAAATAGCCAGCAATGGACTTCTCTATCTAGAAGAATAGGAAATGAAAAGAACATTGAATTCTACCATGCATCAAGGATTATAAAGATGGACTTTACCTATAGCATTGGAAAGTATAAACTTTTCTTTTAAATGAAGTATGAACATTAATGTGAACTTTTTCCAGTATTGTAAATGTCACTTAACTTTTAAAAGAAATCTCTCATCTGACTAAATTTTAAATTATTTCTATATTTTCTTTTTTTTTAAATATGCTTAATATCATTTCCATTCTCATAATTTCTTTTAAATTAATTATTTAAAGTGAGCGTAAAAAGTTCGTTGGTTCAAAATGGGTTAATTTTGGGCTAATTGTTTCTAGTTGGATCAGTGCTAGTGGATAGATGTACGGATGTTTTATGTCAATGTAACTTGAGTAGGTGCATTGGATACTCATTCCCTTGTACTGCATTAGCATACAGGGCATAATACCCACCTGAACGTATGACCCAAAAAGGTAGTCATCATGTTGCCAATGATTGTAAACATATTTTCTATGCCATTGATTTTCTTACGCTCTGACTGGGACAGTAAGCCAGAAAAGACCGCTATCACCATTTACAGAGCTTCTCTTATAATTTCGTTCTTGTATCATGGGGAAGATGCTCATTCCTTCTCACCCTGATTCATTATTTTTCTAATGATATCATGCTACAGATGTAAAATTTCTGTTAGCATGATTATGTTATGCTAATAATCTCATTTTGCATTGGTCACATTAGTGTATCAGTAAATTAGCGTTGGTTCAAATGTGAGATTTTTGGCCTAATATTAAAAGGGATTGGGTTGGTTATTGTGTAATCTATGTAGCATGTTCACAATTAATAAAATATTAAAATTGTATTTAAAATCTATTAAACACTTCCATCTGTGCATATAATCCAAATCAAATATATTTAGTTGATTTAATTTTCAGAATCTTCTTAATGCGTGTGTGTGTTATAATAAAATGTTTTGTTGATTTAATTTTGGCAGTAACTTATTTTATATATTTTATTAATATTTAAAAGTAAGCATTAGAAATTTCAATATACAGTATGATATTGTAAGCTCAGCTTCTCCATGAGCTAGCGACTGGTGCTTTCGGTTCCATAAAAAAGGTAACCTCTCCTGTGTGTATCTGCCTACCGTATAAATTTTCCAGGTTCAAATGGCCTGGTGGCACCCTGGTATGGCAGATCAGGTTAGGGAGGTTTTGTCGACTGTTATAGTTGGCCACCCAACGTGGACCAATACACTTTAACCACGAGTACCCTGAGAATTTTAAAAATAGGTTATGCCAGTAAAAAAAAAAAGTTTTTTAAATGAATTTTTGTCCACAGTTAAGTTTATAAAATTTAATGTCAATATCCATGCATAATGTTCTTGTTCACCAACTTTATTGATATTTATATATTTCATGCTACTTGGTTAAAACAAACACATACCAATTATCTCTTCTGAATATATATAAATCCACTGAAGATTGATGTTCACCAGTGTTTTGTAAAATAGACATTCTGATGGATAATTTTATAATGACATCGAAGATAACTTGGGAATACCCACAGTATTGGCTTTACTCCACACACATTGTAATGACCATTTTATCAATGACTATTATTTATATTGGGCCTCCAATACATATAAGAAAATGTCAATCTTGCAGAATAAATTAAATCATTAGCTCACTCCTGCTAATTATAAATTGAAGTTTGTCACTTCACCAGCTAAGATTAAAGTTCCACTTTCCTTGTATCCAAGTTATAAAGATTTTGTATTGACTTTAAAATATAGACTAAGTTTTAAAATTTCATATCCCTACTGTTTTTAAATGCCAAACAGTTTTTCTTTTTTTTAAAAAAAAAAAAAAGACAACTTTATGTGCTGATGATTTTGTTGTTAGCCAGCAAGTGAAAAATGCTAGATTGTTTTCTCATGCTAGCTAAAACCTATTGTTACAAACTAATCAAAAAAGACAAATTATAAATCATTATTATTATTATTTAGTCTTCATTATTTAAATTCGATCACCTAGCAACTATTTTGACCTCATATATTTTGATCTTTGATTATGTCTGTCTTATAAGTCAATTAATAATTATTATTTTAGTTAATGATATTAAATGAAGAAAAAAATAATAATGTTTACAAATAGACAAACATATTAGTTTATATGTATGTTTAAATACTTATATACTTTATGTGTATAAGCAGGTATGTAAGATAAATTTGATTTGCCTACCACTTGGCCTGAATTCAAACATGAAAAAACTGGGATTGGTGTGATGGTTGGTTGTAAGTCATCTCTTACAGTCTATGTATACATAAGGGATTAATTGATTATCTGTTTTAAATGGACTTAGAAACTAGAAAATAACCTATACTTAATGTTGTAGAAAATAATTTTCAATAAATAAGCATAGGGTTTGAGAATTATGAAAACATTCATGAATTATACCATCACATATATTCACCTTCTTTTTGGTATTCATTTATTCATTACCTGATTTCAATCATACTGTAGCACATAATTGAGATTAGAGAAGATTGTGACCAGTTACCATAGTTTGGTAATAATTATATGTATAAAGAAGTCATAGATGTAGAAACTATTTTAATACTAAATTTTATTTTGCTATGATGGAAAACTCAGAAGTGTACTATCCATACTTTAAAAATATATCTCAGTAGCAAATTATTTCCATACCATACTTCAGTGTTCTGAAGATGAGGATAATGTCTATTATGATAAAACTTTGTTTCAGTTGCTCAGAAGTTACTCTTGCTTGGAGAAATGAATTACTGTATTACACTAACAATTCACAGATGACTGAAACAAACTAAAGAGTAGCATAACAAAATATTAAATCTACTACTACACAGAAGAAAAATTTATAATTCTGAGAAGATTGCTGGATAGTAAGCTTACTAATTATTAAATCTGCAATAAGATTTGTGTTATTGTAAATGCACTTAGGCTTAGCTATTTTTTTAAATATTTTCTATTATATTTTATTCTTATTACCTAGTAAGATATTATATAAATATTTCAAATACAGGCACTCTTCATATACCTGGAACATAATTGTAAAAATATAGGCGATCTGAACTCAGACTCTCAAGCACCCTCCAACTATCCACACTATCTCATACCACTGATACAAATGATCACACATCCACACTATCTCATACCACTGATACAAATGATCACACATCCACACTATCTCATACCACTGATACAAATGATCACACATATGTAGAAAAGATAAATAATCACCAATATACATATTTCATGCTGAACCAGCACTAATCAGTTGGTCCAGATTATCATCTTCCACACATATATATAATCAGTGCTCAGTTTATATTAAGATAGCAAACCCTCATAGTTTAAGCTTCAATCTACTCCAACTCTTCAGCCATTCATACCATTGGAATATGTGATAAAAAGCTCAAATCTCATGGTGATACCAATATTATTGCCATGCCCATGTTGACCTCAAGTCACTCTGATGCCTCATGTATAGGACCTTATCCATTTAAATACATAGAAGAGGGATAGGCAGAATGCAGGCTTAATGTGTAAATATTTGAAATACAGACACTATTCATATATCTGAAGCCTACTTGTAAATATCGTCAGATTTCAATGGTATGCATGGCTGAAGAGTTAGAGGTTGGGGTAAATTGAAGCCTGTCCATTAAAGTATGAGGGTTTGCTATCTTAATATAAACTGAGCACTGATTATGTATATATATGTGTGTGTGAGATGATAATCTGGACCAAGTAATGAGAGCTGGTTCAGCATGAAGTACATGGTGATTATTTATCTTTTCTACATGTGTGTGATCATGTGTATCAGTGATATGAGATTGTGAATAATTGAAGAGTCCTTGAAAGTCTGAGTTTAGATCTCTATATTTACAATTAGGCTCCAGGTATATGAAAAGTGCCTGTATTTCAAATATTTACACATTAAGCCTACCTCCTGCCCATCCCCTTTCTATGTATTTAAATGAATAAGGTCCATGAGTGGTCAGAGTGACTTGAGGTCAACATGGGCATGTTTATAATATTGGCATGGGATTTGAGCTTTCCATCATCAGATTTCAATGGTATGGATGGCTGAAAAGTTGGAGGCTGGAATAGATTGAAGCCTGTCCATTAAAGTATGAGCATTTGCTATCTTAATATAAACTAAGCACTGATTACATATATGTGTAGGGGTGATTATCTGGACCAACTGATGAGTGATGGTTCAGCATGAAATATGTATATTGGTGATTATTTATCTTTTCTACATGTATTTGGTTATGTGTATCACTGGTATGAGATGGTGTGTATAGTTGAAGGGTGCTTGAAAGTCTAAGTTCAGATGCCCTATATTAAGATATTATATATTCATTGGATTGTTGGGACTTATTATCTAATTTTTTCACGCTCATTGTGATTTAAATGTTGTGTTTGTATTTATTTAGGGTAAATATATTCAATGGCAAAAACAGTTTAATAGGTGATGTTGCTCACTGAATCGTATTGCTCACATTAAGGAAGGGATTTGTTTATGAATTGGCAGTCCTTGTGGAGATAAAGTCAGTCAACAATCAAATAACTCAGAGCTCGATGGCAATGCACATTGTCCATGATATTGTTAAAGTAATGAGGCAAGTTTACATGGAACTAAAAGCTGCTGGAATATAAGTGAACACAAGTACAGCTGAAAGTGTCACCATATCTACAAATGTGTTGTGCAGATAAGACACCAATGGAAGTGTTAAGCATGCTTAGAAGGTTACATGAAGTCTCTTGCTTCAAGCATTGCCTGGCAACCAGATGCGCAGATAAGACACCTATAGAAGTGTTAAGCATGCTTAGAAGGTTACATGAAGTCCCTTGCTTCAAGCGTTGCCTGGCAACCAGATGCTATACCTAGCTAACATTGTGTGATATAGCAGACGTTTTATGTAAATATATTTTATAAATAAATATTGTAGAAAACCTTTATCAATAATTAAGAGTTCTTGTACAAGAGAACACTGACTTTATATAACACAACAGATTTCTTGCAGTCAGACAATTTTTTTTTTGTTTTTATTTGCTTAGCAGATTTGGTGCAGTCAATCAGTTACTTTTTTTTGCTCTTGTGAGCTTAACAGATTCACAAAATGTTTTTCAACCCATAGCTGGAAAAATAATTTTGAAATGACTGAAATCCAGTCTCTTTGTAAAATTAGCCATCTTACATGAATCGAGTGTTTTTCTATGTATAAGCTAATCAAATTAAAAATTTGGAATTAAAAATTAGTAACATTTCTATGAGACCTTGCATGTACAAGATACACTGTTGCTTTTATATGAGATTGATTTTGACAAGGCATTATATTTATTGTCAGCCTTTTTTGTCCAAAACCCTTAATGATAATGCAAATATATCACTTCAGTCTCTATATTCAGGAGGAGAAGAGAAAATAAGATATTTTCAATGTGATAAACAAGAATGTTATACAGTATTTAGATATTGTGTGTTAGTCAAATAGAGACTGTTTTTTTTTTTTAAAGAAAAAGGAAAATAGTTCAGGAAAAAATCCAAATAAAATCAATTCCTGTATAATGATACACCAATACAGAACTGAATACCTTGTCTGCAATGTCTAATGTCTCAAAAAATATGTCTATTCTTAATAGAAAAAATAATCATCATCTGTATCTTGCAAGTATAGTGATTACAAATTATCAAGGTAATTAAATATCACTTTTGGGTCCATGTAAGAGTTAAAGTTATAGTGCTTAGTAAAACAATTCATCTGCCACTTGTGGCTTCTAGTAAGTGCAGCAATTTATTAGGTCATGACTGATTCAGTCACTTAGGCTTTACAGGGATGAGAGAGAACCAGCTTAAAAATCAAATCAAACAAAGTATACCTAAATATGGTATATAATAAGCTAGAATTGAAACCTAGGACAATCCTGTCAGGTCTTAGGCATATTCAGTATGGTCATAAAAATAAGTGTTCTAAAATGCTGATAGGTGCTCAAGTCCTATGCTATACATTCAAAGGAATCACAAACTGGATTTCAGCAGTTGTGATTAAGATAACAGAAGAGAAGACAGTGGTTGTTCAATCTATAGAAGGGCAGCAACATCACAGGAACAGAGACCATAGATCAGATTGAAATATGGGTCATAGTGAACTGTCAACAAGATTCAAAGATGCTTGACCCACTAATGAATACAGTAGACCTGCTTTCTGATGAAGACATCACATCAACTAATGAAGACTCCAAACCTGATGATAATGAAATTAGACCTGAAGAAATCAGAAAATAACAAAGATATCCACCCACGTCCTTCAGTGACTACATTTTCCTGAGCTAATTTTAGCCAGGGAAAGGTAATGTTATGGCTCAACTTACCTTTAAGTAATGGGATTGTCCAGCCTTATAATCTTATTTTTATATTGGTAATAAATGAAAGTTTGCTAATCTTTCACATGTGTAAACAGTTATTTCAAAGACAACCAATCAGATTTTTTTTTTTAAACAGCTGTTTTTTTTTTTTTTTCTTGTTTTTTTGTGAAAGATTAGCAAACTTTCGTTTATTACCAATTTATTAACAACATGCTATTTAGACAAATCTTATTTTTATTGGATTAAGCATTCATGGCTACAGACTTTACGAGTGTAGAAGTTTTGGACCTGAAAGCACTGAATCTAGGTTTTTGGCTTTAATGCAACCCTCCAGCAATCAGTTTTTATCTATTTAATTAACTATAAAGCTGTGAAATCAAAATGAAATTTTATAATAGTATTTTCAAGCTAATTTACTTGTATAGGCATATAGATCTAAACTCAGTTCAGTATTTATATTTTGATGTCTTTGGTTTTTAATAACTACAGTTATCATCATCCTATGAGAAGAAGAAGTGCTTAAACAAGCTGTTAAAACAGAGCAAACTTTATATATTAGCATCACCCAGTGGAAGTCATAGTAATCTATGATTTCTAGGTTTGTGCATAAAATTCCTATCTAGTGCATACTCATCCTATATCCCCAGACTAGTTTTTAGCTTATGGCTTTCTTCAATGCAGAACCTTGGATTTGACAACTTACTACTGTATAGAGATTGCTCCTGTTTTAACAGCTTGTGTAAACCTAGAAAATGGTGGATATGTGACATTTTAGTGGTTTAACACTTATTCCCATAATAAAGGATCATTTAAGAAGGAAGATAAAACAAATTATAAATTCTGCAAGCAAAAAAGATAATATGATTACTGTTTACATAGTAAGAATTTTTTACTGGTTTTAGATCATCTTATGATATTTTAACCACTTCTTTTGCATTGAGCAATAAAATACGAATGAGATCAATATCATTTTTGCAAGTTACTTTTTTAATAAAGCAGATGTCATTGCATCTTTGAAGGTAAACATTTTTAACATTCAGGTTAGGATTAAAGATGTTAGCTTTCAAAATACAAAATATTTAGTTCTGATAATTTGAGCAAAATGTTTTTAATATATTAAAACCTAGGCATTGTGGCCATATAGCATAATAGCCTCATAAGTAGATAACTGTGGGAATACTTGAAAATGTAAGATATCTACTTACATTACCTGCCCTAATTGATTTTTTTTTCAGTTTTTGGATGCAGATAGGAAATGATGCATTTTATAAAATATTTTTTATGAACTACTTAAAGGTTTCAGACAAAATTCAGATAAAATGTCTACTAAAACACAACTCTATGGAAAAATGAAGAAAAAAATCAATAAATCTTTAGTAAAAAAAGGACTGATATACCTTATATCAGTTAGTAGTTAGCTTCACATAGCATTAGTAAAGATGAGGAATATAACAGCAGATGTCTTGAGCTGTAATTTCATCTTAATCACTTTTAATAATAATTTTCTATTGCAAATATTTTAGCTTCAATACATGGATCTATAAAGATCATAATGCACTTATCAAAAATCATTTAAATTTTGGAATGGCATTTGTTGAATAATTTCATATGATCCTCTCCATTTTAATAATTTTAATAAGCACATAAATAATTTTACAGCTTATCAGATATGGAACACTAAAATTATAAACCTGTTTATGGAACAAACAATTGCAAATACATAAGATAATTCACAAACTAGATTCTCAAAGAATTGACCAATCCAGATTCCATTTTGATCAGATTGAACATTCATCATCATAAGAACAATAAATATATGAGCAGATAACATATATCCAATAAGTGAACTAGACCAATGGATGATGATGTTCAGTGAATTCAATTGTTTTCAATATGGAAGAGGATCTAGCTATAAATAAATCAGTTCATTGAAGGTACAGGGGGACAACTCCAATTAACTGTTAAGCCTGAATGGCAGTATGCATGTTATCTGATATATTATTAGAGCAGTGTTACAACAAGTTCACATTGAAAATAACACCCATCTTTTGGTTATATCAATACCAATCTATTTTATTAGATAGATGGTATTTTTATCTGGCAAACTAGATTAGCATTGATGGATAACAAGTGGGAGTTATTTACAAATTTATTTTAAATTATTCTTTGAGAATTCAGCTTGGGATTTATCTTAGTAATGCATTCAGATTTGTTTGTTCTGTGAATAGGTTTAAATTCTTCTCATTTTAAGGTAAATTTAATATAAATATGTTCTTTTTTAACTCAGTTATAAAAATTGAATAATTTATTTAAAAAATTTATGAATTTGTAAAAAGTGTGGTTCAACTATCCTAATAATTAAAGAAAAGGATTTTTATATAAAAGTAAACTTATTTGCCATATTTTGGTTAGTAATATTAATCTGTCAATTTCTTTTGCTTTTATGATAATTTTTATTCAAAATGAATATTTTTAAGCTTTTACATAAAACTTATTTTAATTATAAAACATCAGAAGTAAACTATTGGATTTCATAGAATAGATTGTATGCAAAATTGAAAAATTAAAATCTCAAGATTAATTGTCAGAAATACTATTAATCAAATGATTATTTCTTGAAACATATTTCTTCTAAACTTTCTCATATTGCTCTTCTTATATGCCTTTCTAAATGTTTAACCTGTTGGAGTCAAAAACATCTCTGAAAAGATTATCATTTCTCTTTGAATTAAACAGAAGAGCATCCATATTCTGCAATTATTAGGGAGTTAAGTTCATTAGTGGTATTTCAGATGTTTTTGAATCTTAGTCAAAAATATTTGATATTTTGAATATTGATTGTTTTTGAAGCCTAAATAATACAATACTGAACTCTGAAAACTTTATAACAGGTTTGTTATTAATCTATTATATGTTGTATAAACTTTATATTCTTATCAAACCTCATACAAAATGAGTAGTATGACATTTTCAAATATTATATTCCAAATTAAGATATAGATTTAGAGTCAGTAATGTACATTTTATGGAAACTGAACTATATTATTATTTTTATAACTTGTATTATGAGTAGGATGTTATAAATTATAACCAAATTACAAGAAGTTTTACTGTCAGTAACAATCAATATAGATTTGCAAGCAGTTTGAATATAATTTGAAGCTAGGAGATATAAAGTTCTGAAGAAGATTACTGGTGCAATTGAAACTGTAAACTGTAAACAAGGTTGGCAAATAAAGCATTGTGTAACAGTAGTAAAGTGCATGAACAATTTAGTATTATATGGTTGAGTATAAATCCATTAGTCATTGTTTTAACTAAAATAAATATGATGATAAAGAAAGAATACATACCATTAAACATTTCCAAAAGCAAACAATACAATGCTGATGCACTGATCATATTCTTATGATAGATGTTTGAAATTAATAAATCACCAAAACTTTTGTAAAATCACTTCTGAAAGCTGATAAATTAATGTATGTTTGTGTGTATGTGAAATGTAATGTCATATAATATAGATAGACAAATTAATTAATGGCATGTTATTTTTTTTTCCAATAGGATGAAGAGAATGCAAGGGATTGGATAAGAAATCAATTATCAGATCTCTCACTGGATCATTTATTAACTAATAGCAGTTTATCAAAGTCTTACAATAACTACCCTAAAACTAAATGTGCATCTGTTTTAGTGCCTTTGTTTATCCAAGATCATGAATTATTTACCTTGTTAACTGTTCGATCAGCATTGGTAAAAGATTTTAAAAATGAAGTTGCATTTCCAGGTGGAAAAGCTGAAGCATTTGATGAAAATTTTATTGAAACAGCTCTCCGAGAAGCTGAAGAAGAAATAGGACTTTCTCGAGATCAAGTAGAAGTTGTAATGTCAATCCTACCACTTGTTACTCGAAACTCATTACTTGTAACACCAGTCATAGGTCTAATACCATCTAATTTTGTACCTAAACCAAATCCAGAAGTGGATTTTGTATTTACTCTACCATTAAATAGGTTTGTGCAATCAGCTAATTACTATAATGAAGAATATGAGATTCCAGGTTTAAACATGTCCATGACCATTCATTTTTTTAAAGATATCATTGGTGGAAAGTCACTTACTACTTGGGGGATGACTGCAGGTATTCTACACTCCATAGCTTTTTACATTTATGGTGGATCAGATATCACAAAAATTCCCAAAAGTAAAGAAGAAGTTTTTCAAATGCTTGAATATTTTCTAAAAGTAAAAAGTAAATTATAAAAAAGGCTTAATTAAAAATTCTGGTTGATTTTTTTTCTACTATAATCTTTTCTTGATACTCAGATATTTTTATATCATGTTTAAAAATAGGAAAATCATTCAAATTGATCAATGATGTTACATACGATGTGTGTATGTGAATAATTTGAAATTAAAACTATATTAATCATTTGGTGGATTACCATCTAATATTAAGAACTGAATGTCTTTAAAAAAATTTTAAACTTTATTTAAATGTTCTAAATACATCCAACTGTTAGTAATAACACATAGGTTAGTATATAATATAATGTTAGTACTATTACTATTAGTTGAATGTGTTTAGAAAGTTTAAGTAAAGTTTTAAAAAAAAATTCTATAAGACATTCAGTTCTTAATATTAGATGAAGGAAATAGTCCAACAAATAATTAATATTAAAGTGCCATCTCAGACATACATTAAAACTATATATTTATGTTCAGTAACTTCATGGTGTTTTTTCTTTTATTAACATATTTATGCTTCATTTCAACATTTTTGTTATACATGGAAATGATGTTTTTCATTTCAATATGCTTAATAGTTCATGTTAATAACATGTGGAGTGCATTAAAAATTATAATGTAGCTTTAGAATTGCGATGCTAATATAAATTGTAATAAGAGGGTAGAAAATAATGGCATTGTACTACCAGTGATGATGCTTTATTATAGTTCTTGAATGCCTAGTTATTTTACCTGATTTTGGGCAGAGAATTGACAATACTTACATATTGAGGAAACAAATCAGGGATACCAGGTGCCAGTCAAATCATTGTTTTGAAGATTCGTCTTTGTCTACTTGCATTTTATTTAGGCAAGAATTATAAAAACAAAGAATTTACTCATCAAAAGATTTGTATATTTAATATATTATGTAAATTTAAAGATAGTTTGAAAACAGAGAATCAAATGGTAGTCCTTTTGTATTCATGTTGAGTATTAATGCCAATGCAGTTCAGGATTGTTTAGCTACTTTTCCAGACTAACAATGTTGGTCACCTAAACTGCAAATGGGTGATGATATATTTTTTTAAATTATACTTTCATTGAATATCATGACTAATTTATTAAAGAAGCATTTATATTTAATAAGAATAATAATAAAAAAAGATGAAAGATTGTTTAACTAAAACTAACTTTATTTATTGCCTTCATAAACATAAAAATTCTGTTAATGTTTTTAATGCACATAAACTTGATTTCAAATACTGGAAACATGGCAATGTTATTTGGAATCTTGGTTTATAAATTTGAATATGAATAGTCACAAAAAGTCTATTGCAAAATGTCTGAATACTAAAAATATATAAAAATAACATTTATAAAAATATAAAAAATATTTTTATTTAATTTGATAATTAATGCACTAAAAATCTAAAAATATTTTTTTGCTTCAACTATAATTTTGGCTATTAGATTTAACTTGAAATTACTAATGATTGAATTCATTATTTTGTGGATGTTCCCCATTTTTATTTCAAGTTAAATCTAACAGTTTTTGGTTTTTAGTACTCTACTTATCACTTTAAATAAAAGTATTTTTCATAAAATATGTATATATATATTATTTAAAAATACTTTGATATTTGTCTTTTCTCTCCCCTGATTACAATAAATAAAAAATGTTTTAATTTTGTGGGTCTATAGTCAGTTTAAGAGTATATTGCACCTCTGGCAATATCTAGCCATATTTTCTCCAGTATCTGTGATTTATGATTGGAAAAAGGATTAAATAAAAAAAGTATTTCAATTTTCTATAGTTTAAGTTTTTAGATCAAAGTGCATATACAAAATTATAAACCCACATATCTGCAAAAATCACTATAAAACAAACAAAATGCTCTCAAATTGTAGATTAAATCTGTAGTGAAATAGATCACACATTATATATATATCAATTAAGTTTAAAATATAAAAAACAGATTTCTGTTTCATTGTCAATTTTATTATTTTATATAAACGTTCATTAAAATTATAAATATTATTAATTTGATATTTTCAATGTCAAATAATTATGAAATTTAAAAAAAAAAAATCTTAAAAAGTTATTAATTTATGGATATGTGAGGGGATATTTATATATTAACAGTAATTTCAGATGTGTAACATAGAAAACAAAAGAGTGAAACAAAAAAGAAAAGTAGTGAAATAATAAGAATTACAAGAATGTTTTTATTTTTAAAAATCAACTGCTAATTAATATATATTACTTTTTAATTTATTGCTAAAAATGTATCCGTAGGCCATTTGCTTTAAATTTCAATGTTCTAAATAAGGGGAGGGCAATCTCTGATCCATAGGTCAACTTTAACCCTCAAAAGCTATCAACCCAATCATCAGACATTTTCAAGACATATCTAAAATAACTGTATATAAAACTTCTATGTAAATATATGTGTAATGCAAATGTTGAATTAAGAGTTAAGTAAAATAAAATATTTACTTTTTCAACCAAATATTTTTCTCCAATCTTTATAATAGTTCTAGTTCATTCTAACAGAGGTACAATATTCCATTTGTGTGGTCTGTCTGATTATAGATTTAATCTACAATTTGAGGGTATTTTGTATGTTTTTATAATGACTTTTGTAGATGTATGTCACATACTAGCAAAAATAGAACTTATATTTTACTTCATTTATTATTATTATTTTGCAGTTATTTGTTTTATGATTTTTACACTGAGTAAGATAAGAAAAAGTAACTCTAAAAGTCACTCATTTTAATAGAAATAGACAAACACTTATAGAAAGAAGCAATAAACCAATGTAACTGTTGTGTCAGGAAAGTATTACAATTAAAAGGAACACCATATTAAGAGGCACTATTTATCAAAATATTTTAATTACAACAAAATTGTTGGGGGAAAACAATATTAAAATAGAAAACTTGTAAAGAAGCTTAATTAAGCAGCAGACATGTTTTATAAGAAGTATGTATTAGTCAAAAAAATTTATAAATGAAAGTTATATTATTTCAGAAAAAAATAGAAAATTTGAATCCATTTTTTGAAAGAAGTTTACATGTGAGTGCATTCTAATTGCTGTGAAAATAATCTGCCCTGAACATAAAAAAAATTGAGAATATGTCATGAACAATTACAAGGTGAATTGAAAAATTGTCTGAAAGTATGGAACAGTTGTGGGTTCAAATAATGGTACTCATCTTTTAGCTGTTTCCGCGGTCAACACGTTCGAACCTGCGTATTTCTATAATACAACTTTTTTGTTGTGCTACAGAATGCAGGCCGCTATCTCGGGTCGCAGTACAGCTTGTATGTCGCATAGCAGCAAATACATTTTCCGAATTCTCACAATTTATAAAATAATTACGGCTTGATGAGAGAGTTTGTATTTGAATTGTATTGAAATGTTTTCATTGGATTTTTTTTTATTTTAAACTATTGAAATGTTCAGATTTTTTAAAGCAATAATTTTAAGACTTTTTACAACATACTATATTGAACTTTTATTGGGAAAATGTTAAATATCTATGTTTTTATTGAGTTGCAATTAGGTAACATGTCAAGTAACTTACTGTTAGTAACATTTCACGAGACAAAGAAGATTCTACCGTCTGTATATTTTTGAAGTAAAAAAGAGTGGTACGAAAAAAATATCTAGTAAGAAAAGTCCAAATATACAGGTTTTTTTGTAAATTTAATAAAAAGCAAATATTATAAACATGTTTAATAAGTAAAGAAGACATTTGTATGTGTTTGTTGTTGTTTAAAAAAGTTTGAGTTTCTTTTGTCCGAGTACGGTTACGATTTTGAATTTCTTTATTTTAGCATTACAAACAACAGAACCCTAAATCTAACCATAACAACTTTTACTTTTATTACGATTATTATTTTTTAGTTAAACAACAACAAAAAAAGTCGTAACAAGTAAAAAAATATCCGATAGAAAGTTGATATAAAAAAAGCCGTAACACAATTTAAAAAGTATACGATATAAAAAACACAAATCAAATTGTAATTTGTTGATTTTATTTTACATTTATTATTATCATTTAAATTATATACGTTAATAAAAAAATAATATTTAAAAAAGACGATTTTGTTTTGTTTTTATTTTCGCATTACAAAAAAACACAGAAAAATTATTAAAATCAACGGCCCGTGAATGTTCATATTTTATAGTTTTAGCGTGAAAACGGCGCCATCCAATGGCATCTTTAGCTATAAGACAAGCACCGTCAGCATCACTTGAAAAAAAGAGAATAATATATCTCAAAACATTGTGAATATACTAACCTGTGTGCTATTACTAACAGTTGAATGTATTTTGAATATTTAAATAAAGTGAAATTTTTCTAAAAATTAATACTCATATTAGATTATGGAAATAGTTCAATATATAAATACAACTAAAACACAATCATCACAAATCTTCAGGAAAACACTAAAAAATAAATATAAATTTAACAATTGTCATTATCAAACATTATTAGACATACTGAAAGATTTTTTTTGACACACATTTGGTTCCTGAAAATGCATTATAAATCAAAAATCTCACATAAAAAACAAACAATAATAATAGGTTCCTATATAGGAAAAACTTAATGAATTACTTTAAATTCAATATATATAAACAAATGATTACAAAAATAAACCTTGAAAAAAATAATTAATAAATATTTTACTAAGTATACTATTAATCAAAAAATAACTATCCTATGGTTAAGTATAAAACCACTTCTGCGTAGCTGGATATATAGTTTTTTTCTTTCATAACCTAAAAATATTATTCGCTAAATCTGAAGATTTATTTTTGAGGCACTTTGATTTTTTTCAATGCTGTTTTTTTTTTTTAAATTTTTTAAAGCAACAATTTGATTTTTTTTTCTTTTTTCACAAATGCAAAAGAAATGAAATAAAAATTAGATAAAAAATATAATATATAGTTTTCAGTAATGTAAATAATTAAATCTTTTTCTATTTTTTTTACTCACATCTATAATAAAAGCTACAATTATCTTAGTGTCAGACACAAATTATGAGATTATTGATTTAAAATTAAACAAATAAGTGATGTTTAGCAACAATTGTTCATATAAAGTTAATTAATGAGTGCATAATTCACAAATTATTTTAACTACAAAGACTATGATTTTGCTACAAGCAAAATTAGCATTTTAATCCAAAACTGATTGAGAGAATATGCTTTAGCAAATGTACACACTTTAAAATTTAAATTTTAATATTTCACTGTTGTATATGGTCAATGTTTATTTTAACTTGGTAATCAGGGAAATTTATATTTTTTTTGTTGATACTATATTCTTTTATATTTGCAGCAAAAATATCCAAATTATAAGACTGGTTTAAAAACTCTTATAATGAATAAAATTATTTCTTTTCTTTTTACTCAAAATAATTTACAATTATATTGATTTGAACTCAGACTTTTATATGACCCTCAACCATCCATGCTATCTCATACCATTGATACTCTTGATCACATACACATGTCAAAATGATAAATAATTACACATATAGATATTTCGTGCTAAACCAGCACTCGTCAGTTGGTCCAGATTATCATCTCCATACATATACCCAATCAAAACTCAGCTTATATTAAGATAGCCAATCTTCATACTTTAATGGACAGGCTTCAAACCACTCCACCCCACAACTCTTCAGCCATCCATTTCATTGAAAATCTGATGATGGAATGCTCAAAGTCCACCTTGATCATTCCATTGTCAGATTTTTAATGAAATGAATGGTTGAAGAGTTGTGGGGTGGAGTGGTTTGAAGCCTGTCCATTAAAGTATGAAGATAGACTATCTTAATATAAGCTGAGCTGTGATAGTATATAAGTGTGGAGATGATAATCTGGACCAACTGATGAGTGCTAGTTTAGCATAAAATACATATATTGGTGATTACTTATCTTTTCAACATGTGTGTGAACAAATGTATTAGCAGTATGAGATAGCATGGTTGAGGATCATGTGAAAGTCTGAGTTCAAACTCCCTATATAAGTGCAAGTATGAAAAAGCCTGTATTGTAGAAAAAAATTCATAATTATGTTGATTGTAATTTTTGCTGTACGTAAACTAGATTTCATAAGAATTTCATCCAAAATTGAGTAAATTAACTTTATCTAATGTACAAATTTTAAAATTATTATTAATGCATTTTGTTATTGTAAATAACCATCAAAGTATGCTTTTGATTATATATTGTACTAAAAACATTTGTATTTTTTGCTTTTGTACCATTAACAATGAAAACCATTTTTACTTTGGATATGTCAAATAAAATCACTGATTATCTTGCAAAAATATCTAATAAAAATAAATGTATCAATCATATTTTAATTCTATGATCAAACAATACTGAATATTATATAATGAATAAATTGTATACTGTGCTTGAATTTCTTAGTGTGAATGTCACCACTTTATCTGTGAATGGCATAGCTTTAATGAAGCCACAATATTATGATGATTACTCTATGATGCCATAAATCTTGCAAAAAAATTGTGAATATTTTTAAAAAAAAGTTTTAATTCAAAAAAAAAATCATAATAGAGAACTGATTGTTAATTAAAATAAGAAGTAGAAATTGATTCTGAATACTATAGCAAAACCTTGCATGAAGGTCTGTTGTATACCAGTTAAGATGCACACATATATAAAATTATTATTATTAAGTAAGATATTACATATACATGTATATTATAATATAGTAAACAGAAGTCAACTCTCCATGTCAAATATTACAAGTTTTTTAGAACCAGTAAAATTAGAATGGAGAAATGATAAGTCTTAATTTTCATGTTAGTTTTATAATATCAAGCAAAAACTTATTTACATGTTTTACATTCATTAAATACTAATGATAATTCTCAAACATTTTTTTAATAATAACTTTGTGGATATAATATTTAAAGATATAGTTATAAAAAAGAAAATAAAATATAAAATAAAACATAATTTTTTTCTTTCTTAAGTGGTGTTACCTAGTAGTTTAATTCTTTTTTTAAAAAAAGTAGTAAAATAAATGTTTATATTTCCTTTCAATAATTTATTAATTAGTTTAAATTTTAAAAAAATAATAAGAGATAAATAACATTTTATATACTAATTATAAGATTTTTTTTTTTTAAAAAAAAAAAAGGTTTTAACATTTCAATAAAAAATAGTTTTTTTCTTTTCTCTTTATCTCTCTCCATAATAAAAGGCAATGTTGTTCAAAAAAATTTTTGGCATAAAAAATAACTACAAAAGTTTTTTTTATGATTTGATTTTTTTTTAATTAAAAAAGGTAATTAAGGAAATAATTTTTTTAGACTCTATTGGTCAGCGTATAATGTGGTCATGTCTGGGATAACATGTGATTGCATGGATACAGGATTGTTCAAAAAATGATATAGAATATTAAAACAGTAACTTCAACATCTTGCAAGTAACAGTTATTTTTGACCAAGATATTGAAGAAATGAGTAGCAACACTGTTTCTGGATTCAGCTGTTGAAGAAAACCAATCAGTAGTTCAGCTGTAAAAATAATAGTGAGAAATGATTTTGTAGTTTGAAATAAAACTCATCTCATTACTATTTGAATATATTTTTTATAATGTACTCAAGAAAAACTATGTGCTAAAGTTTAGCTAGAAGCTGGGCATCATCAGACATCAACATGCAGCCTGTTTGCTAAAGAAAATGTAGAAAAATAGCCCTGAAGTAGTCTGAGGCAAGGCTTCTATCCATCCCAAGGCATGACTGTTTAATTCTGTGTGTTAGCCTGAATTCCAAATTAGTAGATTGAAAAAAATGGAGATTCAGCCTGTGTAAATGAATCTGGAAATATGTGTTAATGGAGAATCTATCATAATAAAAACTTGAACCTACAAAAAAGAAGTTGATAGAATTTTTTTAAATTGTTTAAATTTAATAAAAAATCAACCGAAAAGAAAAAAATTCTTGGTAAAAAGGTATCAGAATGTGCATTCATAGATAATTTTTGAAATAAATGATAACTGATAATATTGAATAATTATTATTTTTTAAAATTGGTTTGAAACATTTAAGCAAAACAATTACAAATAGGATAAGAAAAGGAAGCACAACCTGAATATTGTTTTTTTTAACATGTTTTTTATTTTCCCTGCAAATGTAATTGCATAGGATTTTTCCATTTTTATGAAAAAAGGAGGAAAGCTTTAGTTAATTTATTTTTTTTTTTTTTATCTTTGAAATATTATTTTAAATTAATGAATTTAAAATATCATCTACACATTTTTTTCTTTCCAAAATAGTTCAAAGACTATATTATAAAATAGACAAATATTGGGGTGTATTTTATTTTTATTATAGTCATATAAAAACAAGTTGCTAAAAAGAAGTTTGGTGTATTCATTTACATATATGGAATTTTAAATCACTAAAGGGAGCAATAATTCTGATTAAAGTTAAAATTAATTAAATGAATTAATAAAAGTCAACAACAAATTAATATTACATGCTATGTGGAATTATATTTTTTTGATAAAATGATATTTAATTTGAAATTGGCATATTATCACATTTTATTTTTTTAATTTATTAGTTAATTCATTAAATTATACACACATATAATATTAGTAATATTTAGAAGAGTGCACTTTTGGCACTATGTACCAGACTCATGGTGACTAAATTAAACCAATAAGTTAACATTCCAGTGAATGCTCAGTGGAACACTGGCATTTCTTTGATTGATAATGTTATTAGACTTGGCAACAAGCCAGGCCTCTTTTATCACTTTCTTCCTATCATTAGGCTTATTGCAGACAGAATTAATTGTTTGAGAATAAAATTCATGTCCAATATTTTTTATGATTTGAGAAAACAGAATTAACTTGAAAGTCCAATTTAGATTTTTTTGTAATGATATATGTGCCAATGTAAATGCATTGATACACTATCTTTCATTCACTATAATAAGAGACATTGCAGCAAGATCCTTGGCAAATAATTGAATATATAATTTTATACTTATCATCTTGTTCTATTTTATCTTTTCAATCGTTTATTTTGACATAAAGATGATCTGAACCTGACATTAAATTTTTTACAACTGATTTCTTTTAACTTTATATCTAGATTTGACATAAGTTAAAGAAATACATTCTTTGTCCATTTTATTTTTATTTATACCTTTATGTTTATACATAGCTGTGATATAAAACAATTGTCTATATAATATATTTTTGTTATAGCATACACTTACTAAGTCATTAACATATTTCTCAATATTCCTTTTTTATCTCAAATTTACAAACGTAAATTACAGTGTAAAAAACATAAATGTAGCCAATTGATGTATGATGATGGTTGTGTAAAGTCTCTTACATTTAATAGCTTGATAATCATTTTGGATGTAAACTCATTATGGTCTCTGTATAATAACACCCAATACTTTAATGTTAGATATACTTTCAAATTCTATAGTTAATATTAAACCAGAATTACCATTTAAATTGTTGAACATATTCCAAATCATTTTTTTTATTCATATACAAAAACATCAAAATATCTTCTGTATAAAATATCACATTCTGAGACATACAAACTGCAGATGACACTGCTCACTGCTAATTCCATTGGCCAACCTTTTTCCATTTGGTCTTTGCATATCTTTCAGTGTTATCATTATTGATCTATTGTAAAACTTCCATAATAAATTTGACTTTATATACATTTACATAATATTCTAGTAAGAAGCTTCATTGCCTATGGATTATCTACAGTCTACTAATCTGTGAAATACATTCACATCTAGTGACACCATATAAGAATTATGGATCATCTTGGCAGATTTTAGTTTCATTATTTAATTCTTGAGAAAAAATAGTAGTGTAAATGTCTTTGTTCCTTTAGAAATGTTTTATGAATTGTAAAAGTGACACTGGATTTCATAAGTGTTATAGGGATTTATCCAAATAAGATTACTTCAATTAAAATAGAATAAGCATGTACATTTATTTTTCTGTTTTAAAGGCACAGTTTTTATAGACTTGTGATCTTGAGCTAAAAATAGAGCAATAATGGTAAATTTATTTATATTGGTGGATGTAGGTTTGTCTTTGGATATCCAGATAATTTTCTGAATGGCACAAAAATCAAGGTTACCTTTAAAATTTAATTCACTGCACTGTACTTTTTTAAATTACGAATTAATTTATAGTTGGCTTTACATCCATGGTATACTACTACTGGTGCATTGATAATGGTCAGCATGTATTAGGATCCCATCATTATTTTTATATGACAAATGCTTTGACCCTTGGCTATGCGCATCCTGTTGACTGTTGTATATCATACTTTGAGTTTGACATTGTCTATTGAATCTCTTTTAAATCCAGTCACAAGGGATAGCTGTTAATTATTCTTTTGTAATGCTGGTGATATAACTTATTAGTAATATAATATTGGTAGTACAGCTTGTAATTTATTATTTGAAATTATCTCTTCTTAATTCATTTGTAATTAGTTGCCAAAAACATTACTAACATTGGCTAAAGAAAATATTTATTCTGTATCTTTTATTTATTTATAGCTATTATTCTAGCTTCACTAGCCAAAAATGTGCTCAGCTACTGTTAATAATAAAAATACAAAATAAATATTTTCCTTGGTTTATTATTATTGTAAATACTTATTTCATTCACATGCTCCTAAGATATTTTATATTCATGATTATTCATTTTAGATGTTAATTGATGAAGACTAATATTCAGTGAGGAAAATGATGTTTTCTCTTCATTCTGGATCATTACAAATAAATGTTGACTAAATTGTGAGCCAAATGATGATCAAGTTGTTATAATCACTCTATAAAATGGCCACATAACTGGAAGTTCAAATATATTTAATTTCACTTGAGAAAAAAAATTGTATTTTGATGCCAAATTTATTTTTAATTATAAATCAGAAAATTAGTTATATATGTATATTTAAATAGAGTTCATATGTAAAATTGAATGGAAAAGCAAAGTAGAATGTATAGAGCTTCTGGCTGTCAGAGTTTGTTTAGATGTACTTTCAGTACTGGTGATGAATGGAATTTATCAATGGCTTGAGGATGCATTATTTTCATGCTGCTGAAGTGTTCTATTTCAACCCTATACCAACATATTTTCAAGTTTTGATATATTTACAGTTGTTTATCATGGACAGACAATGTCTTGTGATATAAACCCTGTCTCTAAGTCTCAAAAAAATAGAACAAGGCATAATTTTCAAGTGTTGCATTTAACAGTCCCTAAGATTGAAAGGAGCAAAGATTTTGGAAATGATATTTTATTTTGGGTTGCAGATAGCTTATAGAGTTTAAGTTGAGATCCACCTTCTGGCGTTCATGCTGCATTATGTACTGAAAAGTCCAGTGGATGGAATCAGTATCTATCTTAGGATTACAGACCATTATCCATTCTTTAGCTATTAGATGCTGGTCAAATCTCTGGAAAGTTTTCAACAAACTGCTTTATGAATTTCATTTTGTGTATGCACATGTATTTAAAATAAAATTAATTAAAATAATAGTAAATAAGAAAATAGTCATCCATGCATATAAAGCAAGAGAAATTCCAGATATTAAGAAAGTCCACTTCAAAGAAAGACAGATTACGGTATAATAATAGTAATCTTAAAGTAATAATGAAAAATTACATGGAAGGTAATGTGAGGTTTATTCTACGAGATTTATTTTTTTAAAAAAAGATTTACAATTGTTTGTTGTAAAATTAATTCAATACATTTTTTTAATGATAAAAAGTGATCTTATATACACATATATGCTTCAAGAGTTGAGACTGATTGAAAGAAAAAAAAAAAGTCCCCAAAACACAGACAACTGAAAGAACCCAGACAACAGAAAATAGAATCATGTCAGCCTATTACAAATGTTTAAGGGTATGTGAGCACAGACTTTTACATGACCACTACTCTCCACACTATCTCATAACACTGATACACTTGAACACATATATGTTGAAAAGGTAAATAATCACCAATACACATATTTCATGCTAAATCAGCAATTATCAGTTGGTCTAGATTACCATCTCTACACATATATGCTATAAGTGTTCAGATATATATTAAGATAGACAATCCTCATACTTTAATGGACAGGCTTCAATCTACTACAACTCTTCAACCGTCCATCCAATTGAAAATCTGATGATGAAATGCTCAAAGGCCACTTTGAGGTTGAGATTCTTGCCACACCCATATTGACCTAAGGTCAATCTGACCCCTCATGTACAGGACATAATCCATTTAATACATATACAAGGGAAAGGCAGACATCTCTACTATGTAATAACTGAAACACACAGGCTTATTATATTCCTGTGTCTATATATGTAATATATAGGGTATATGAGCACAGACTTTCACACGACCTGTACATAAAGGGTCAGATTGATCTTAGGTCAACATGGGTGTGACAAGAATCTCAGCCTCAGGGTGGCCTTTGAGCATTTCCACCAGATTTTCAATAGGATGGACGGTAGAAGAGATGGTATGTGGAGTAGGTTGAAGCCTGGCCATTAAAGTATGAGGATTGACTATCTTAATATATATTTGAACACTTATAGCATATATGTTTAGAGATGGTAATCTGGACCAACTGATGATTGTTGTTTTAGCATGAAATACGTATATTGGTGATTATTTATCTTTTCAACATATACGTGTTCAAGTGTATCAGTGTTATGAGGTAGTGTGGAGAGTGGTGAGTCGTGTGAAAGTCTGTGCTCATACACCCTATATATTACATATATAGACACAGGTATATAATAAGCCTGTGTGTTTCAGTTATTACATAGTAGAGATATCTGCCTATCCCTTGTATATGTATTAAAAAGATTAGGTCCTGTACATGAGGCATCAGATTGACCTTAGGTCAACATGGGTGTGACAAGAATCTCAGCCTCAGGGTGGCCTTTGAGCATTTCATCATCAGATTTTCAATTGGATGGACAGTTGGAGTAAATTGAAACCTGTCCATTAAAGTATGAGGATTGACTATCTTAATATATATCTGAACACTTATAGCATATATGTGTAGAGATGGTAATGTGGACCAACTGATGATTGCTGGTTTAGCATGAAATACGTATATTGGAGATTATTTATCTTTTCAATATATATGTGTTCAAGAGTATCAGTGTTATGAGATAGTGTGGAGAGTGATGGGTCATGTGAAAATCTGTGCTCATATACCCTACATATTACATATATAGACATAAGTATATAATAAATCTTTGTGTTTCAGTTATTACAAATGTTTAAATATAACTAAAAAAGAACAAGAAATATTTAAACAATGAATCTACAAAAAAAGAAAAGGAAAATAGAATGAGATCAAAAGAAATGCTGAAATAAATAAAAGAAGACAATAATAAAAAGAGATAAAAAAAATAAAATGCTTTTACAAAAAGGAAAACACTGAAACAAGATCAGAACAAAATAATAAAAACAAAGATCAGCAAAAAAAAGAAATAGTGCTAAAGAAAATGGAAGAAAGTAATCAACAAAGAAAAGAAATGTTAAAAATAGATGACAATAAATCTATTTGATAAAATAAAAGAAAATTCAACAGAAAAAAGTGCTAATAAAAAATGAATCAGTGTATTCAGGAAGCGATCCCAGAATGTAACCTGAGCAATGGAAAAACATAGAAAGAGCAAGATTAAGTAGAATAAAGTTTTCAAAATAAGAGAATGGAAACAAAGAAAGATAAAAACGAAAAAAAAAAGATATTATGAATGAGATGCAGGGTATAATTGAGAAAAAGATGTAAGGAGAAATCAAATAATAGAGGATGGATCATTGGAATTTACAAGGAAAGAAAAAAATAGAGCAAATGCAGATCCAAATATAAAAGAGTAAGAAATTTAATATGAAAAAAGAAATGAAAAAATTGTCAGAAAGATTTAGCAGGAAATGGGAAGAAATTTTTGATCATCTAGAGAGAGTAAGGATTGGAACATGAAGAGTTTAAAAGATAAAAACTCTACAAATTTAAAAGAATTGGGACTGGAAAATAAAGTTTAGATAGTGTCAAATTCTCTTGAAGGAAGTGAAATGAAAATCAAAAACCAATTGTTAAAGAAAAGTCAAGGGTGAACCCTATACTTTATAATGAGGTACATAATTCAATGAAACATTTCCTATTAACATTTAGGAGACAGGCTGGTGAATCCCTTATTAAATATTTAAATAGCTGAAAAAAGTATTTTAGTTTAAACATGTCAGAGAAAAGTAAAATGGCAACAACATGCACTATTTATAGGGCGCATGGTGAGAATCTTTGTTGACTAACTAACTTTGGACTAGATACATTCTTCAAAAACTCACAGGAAAGATATAAACCTGATGGCTAGATTAAGAGCCCTAACTGTATTGGAGAATGCCAATCGACAGTTCCTTCCTGCAATATGCTCATTGGAAAATAAAAGCAATGAAGTGTGGGGCTGGTCATGCATTTGGTTACATTGTGGACATAAAAAAATATAAAATGCCTAAATGATTCCTGTTATTTCTGATCTTATTACATACCTATATAATAGGTATCAGATTAAATTCATTTGACAATTATCATAAAAGTATATATAATTTTGTAAATATTTGAACATAAGTTTGAAATTTGTTTTAAATTGTTTGAAAAATTATTATATAGAGAGAGACACATAATATATAAACTTTACTTTCTCCAACAATCTAAAGCAGAGTTGAAGTGGGCAAACTTTTCAACTGACAGTCAATTTCAACTTTCCCTTTTTAAATGAGGGCCTCAAATTTTGGGGGAATTAAAAATAAAGTAGTTGTAATTTAAAGAAAAAATAATAAAATGTTAATCATTGTCAGTAATAAAAAAAAAAAAGTATTACTAATCTGATAAAAAAAAATAGATGTGACATTTGTCATTGCTTATTTTTTTGGTAATACATTTTTATCCAGTTCAATTTTATTAACAGGGATTTATAGAATATGCATCAATTTTTTACTGGTTATATATCTTCGCTTTAATTTTATGAACATCCTTTTGGAAAAAAATGTTCGCTCCTAAGTGAACAATACTCTTGAATAACGATTTTTTTTTTTTACATTGGCAAAGAAGTTTGAACATTTTTAGAAAGCAAATTTTTAAAAAATTTAGTATTAGATAATTCCATAAATTTTATTTTTTAATGTGTTCATTTCTTGAAATTTTATAATCTCAATCTGATATATTTCAGGATTTTTTTTATGTTGAATTTCATTAAATGGTCTAAAAATATTTCAAAATAAGTTTTACTTTCAAAATCAGAGAACATTTTTTGACATTAATTGTGCATTTTTATTAAAATATCATGTATTTTATTTTAGATAAGTTATTGTTATTTTTTTTATTTTTAAACAGTGATAAATGTTAGAAAATTGATGAAAGTTTATTATTTAATGGATTTTGAAAGTTTCAATTTTTTTTTTACAAGGCATTATAATTTGTTTGCTAATTGATTTTTTTCTTCTGTAATTTTATATTTATAGGTCATTCAAATGGATAGTTATAATAACAAAACACACAACCTATCTTTATTAGTCAATAATGGTATAGGATTTCCTTTAATTTGCATGATTTTCACCTCATTTTTTTAATTCAAAAAGTAATTCCCTTTGACGGTCATCAAACTCTGCATGCAATAATATACTAAATCCCTATAATCACTTCAACAGGTTCTAGAAATTTTAAGAATTCTCAATACTTAAACAATGATTTAAATTTAATTCATGTATGCACTTAATCACAACAATCATTACAATCTCCTTGTTAATTTTAATCATAAATTTTGTTGGTGAATTATGAAATAAAAAATAAATGTTTTCTTGAATTATTTTCACCCATATGATTGTTGAAATACACTAAGATGTTCAATCACTGATGTGGGTTCACAAAGAGATATTCTAGAAAAAATATTTCGTCCATTGACATTGTCTCAAGTTGACTAAGAAATAACAACACTTTTTGGATAATGTTAATGTTTTGATCAATTCCTCTAATAATAACTGAGAGTTGACCAGTGTCTGTAAGATCTTTACTTTTAAAGAAGACATTTGTATGTGTTTGTTGTTGTTTAAAAAAGTTTGAGTTTCTTTCTTTTGTCCGAGTACGGTTACGATTTTGAATTTCTTTATTTTAGCATTACAAACAACAGAACCCTAAATCTAACTGTAACAACTTTTATTACGATTATTATTTTTTAGTTAAACAACAACAACAAAAAGTCGTAACAAGTAAAAAAATATCCGATAGAAAATTGATATAAAAAAAGCCGTAACACAATTTAAAAAGTATACGATATAAAAAACACGAATCAAATTGTAATTTGTTGATTTTATTTTACATTTATTATTATCATTTAAATTGTATATATTAATAAAAAATAATATTTAAAAAAGACGATTTTGTTTTGTTTTTATTTTCGCATTACAAAAAAGCACAGAAAAATTATTAAAATCAACAGCCCGTGAATGTTCATATTTTATAGTTTTAGCATGAAAACAGCGCCACCCAATGGCATCTTTAGCTATAAGACAAGCACCTTGCTGACCTAACCACTAACAGTACTAGCATGAGATTTGAATCTGGAATCTTAGATGAGTATTGAATTTTTAGATAGTGCTCTAATGAACTGAGTCATTGTTCATCGGTACATACATGGTCTGCTATGTTAGACACATTTGTTGTCTATCTTTTAATGATCAGTTTGTTCTTTTGCTATAAATCTAATTACACCAAAAATACAAAATGGAGTTCAACTAACATTATGAAATAGAGCAATAGAAGGTTGTTCAGAAACCAGCAACTTAAAAAAAAAGAAAATATCTATCTAGAACAAACTTATGAAAAATGTTTATCCATCAGCTGTTATTAAGAAAACCTTAAATATTCAACAAAAAGCAACATCAAAAGAAAAAACAATTATTGGGACTGTAGGGTACACATACATACCAAAAATAGCAGACATATTAAGAAAATCTGCAATCAATATAACATTAGAACAGCTTTCCAGAGCCATACCACACTACAAGAAATTCTAACATCTACAAAGCCTAAATTTGAAATACTGTAAAGAAAAAAACTGCAGCTATGAAATACCATGTGAATGTGTATATTGGTGAGACCTTGTTCCATTGAAAAGCATTTGCAAGAACACAAACTGATGTTTAGAAAAGAAAACAAATGTGTCTAAGGTAGTAGACCATATGTGTATCAATGAACACATGTTCAATTGGGAAAATACAAAAATATTGGATAGAGAAAAAGTACCAAGAACAAAATTTTAAAAAGCTGCTCACATGACAATGGCAAACAATTCCATAAGTCAACTTAGTGTGACTATAGTAAACTTTGCTCCTAGGAAAAAATGGAGAAATCAGGAGGAACTTCATAAATAAGTATATGAAATTTCTACTGACTGTTGTTGCCTTTGGCAGTACTCATTTGGTTATAGAATTATCTTAAAATTCAATACTCAAGAATCTAAGGGTCCAGGTTTGAATCCCATGCTAATACTTTCATTGGTCAGGCCAACAACTTCTAAAAAAGAGAGGAGAAAAACCTCTGGAAACATTGTGCATATACTAACCTGTGTGCTATTACTAAAAGATGAATGTATTTGGAATATTTAAATAAAGCTAATTTTTTAAAGACATTCAATACTCATATTTATGGGTGCTGTTTAACATAAAAACTTACCATTTTTATGCATATTGATATATGCATAAAATTTAATAATGTGATGGGTATTATTAAAATTGATCATTGAGGTGTTGATTATCATGTTATTTAAAGTCGCATTTATTGTTGTTAGATGATATAGGCATCATCTTAAATCTTCATACAGCTTCTTCATTTCTACATTGAATTTTAGTGTATGCATCAGTTTGCAAAAATAACTGTACATGTTTAACAACTGTAATTATAAAAATATACTTGTGTTATTCTAAACAAAATCAGACAACATTGTGATGAGTATGGATTTATTTGAAATTACTATAGAAAGTAGGCAGTGATAGTGATAAAGTTTTGATCACTGCTTAGACTACCATCACATGATTCTCATGATTACAAATAATTATCAAGCTGGATGAACAGCAGATTTGGGTGGTAATAGATGCTATACGTTCAGCAAATTATAATTTTATCTCGATGTTAACAATAATCAGCCTCATAGCTGGTGACAACATGAACATATAGATGATTTCTCTGCTATTTATGAAGGGTACATTGGTCCCCTACCATACATTATTTAAGTGGTAATATCAGTCACAATAACTACTTACTCTGTATTTATTTACATTGATGACCCAAGAATAAAATACCTGCTTGAAATTTTACAATCCATGGTTTTCTTTTTAAATATATAATTAGAAATTACTATTTCTATCATTGTATACAAATATTGTTACTACATTCTGATATACTTCAATTTTTAGATCTGTCACCCATTTAATTTATATATAGATGCAAGTGTCACTTTAAAAATTATTCAATAAATCATAGAATTATAGAACTTAAAAAACATTGAGATCAACCAAGATTTTAATAATTATCAAATTTTGTAAATATCTTAAATATATCAAGTATTCAAATTCTATATTTTTAAATACTTGCATTTAATTTTTTTAGTAAATCCATAACTGTGCAGTCATATACACTTTGATTCATTCTTTGATATAAGAGCTTTATTATTTTATAATAAAGTACCAAATTTAAGATACTAGAATAGATTCTGTTAAAAGTGTGGCATGATGATCAACTTTCCTTCAGACAAATTTTGCTGCAAATATCTTTTGTTTGTATATTTTGGAAGTATTAAATTTTTACAGTTATACATATAATTTATTAAATCTATATTTTTATTTGATTTAATAAATAAAATTGTATAAATTTTTGTATGTTTGAAAAATAAATTCAATACATTAAGTTATTCTTTTTTATTTTAAATCTTTTTAAAATTATATGTTAATGTACATTATCAGTTACTATTTCCTTTTAAAAGTACCAAAAGTTCTCCTTGGGAAGAAATTGCATGAATTATTCAATTATCATTTGAAGTAAGTTTTTTAATCTAAAGACAAATATCATTATATATGACTATATTTTTTGTTTCAAAGTTTTGATTAAACCAACAATCTTCTACTACTTATATAGATGATTTTTAAAAAATAGTTAAGTCATGAGACATTTTCTTTTTTAATTAAACTTTATTTTATTATTAATTTAAATAAATCAATGATAATAAAATATCTTTATATAATAGCAATAATATATATGATAATCATACACAAAAAAGCTCTTTTCAGCAAATATTAATTTTTGCCTTTTTAATATGCTTTAATAAATTTACAATTATGATCTACATTGCATCTATAGTGGCATCTATCCTTTTCTATAAAATTGACTCTAATTTATTAAAATCATATAATATTTTCAATACATAAAAAAACCTGTGTAAATGTATATTACATAACCTTCCACTCATTTATCATTAGCCAATTATTAGTCAAATTAATTAATATTTTATATTTGTTTCATACAATTATTTTTATTATAATTAATATAATTGGTTTTATATATCTTTTTTCTATTAGTTCCTTTAAGATAATTTAAAGGACATATTTTTAACACAATCTATTTTATGCCCATCTTTTAAATAATGAATATATAAGGCAGATCTATCATCTCTTCTATTAATAGCATTATTATGTTCTTTTGCTTTTTCATCTAATTGTTCCTTTGTGTCCATAATAAACCATGCAGCAACTTTCACATATAATTTTATATACAATTCCTTTTTTGTATTTCATATCTCTTATTTTATAATTATCTATTAATTTGTCAAGTTTTTTACTATTTGACCATCCTGTATTAATGCTTTTATTTATATAATTCTTATTTTCTAGTAATGTATGATAAATTTTAGGGAAGTATGAAAGTTTTATCCACTTTATTTTTCTTAGAACTGCTTTTATTATTTATAACACAATTATTGTTAATATTTTAATTAGATGGTCTATAATTTAAAAATGTTTTCAATACTTCTAGAGTTATACCACAATTAGTATATAATTCAATAAATTGTTCTTTTTGTAAAATAGCTATATTTCTATCTGTGTTATACCTATCATTTTTATGTTTAAAATTTTTAATAACAGAAATTTTTTATATTCATGTCTGTTGTGACTGTATAGAAATTCTCATTTTTAATTTATCTTCTTTAATAAAGGGTTTTAATATAATTTTATTATCATTATTTATCTTAATTTCTATATTTATATTTTTTTTAAAGAAAAATATGAAAAAAATATCTCTATATTTAAACACTTTATTTTATCATCAAATTCCATTATTGTAAATATATTGTATATAATATTATTAAATTCTTTATAAATCTTATTTATAGTTCTTTTGTTATCAATTATTAAAGTAGCTCAACATAACTAAAATAATGTGTTACTTCTTTATTTATTTTTCCTTTTTTAACAACTGTATTTAACTTTTTTAAATTAAGCTATAAAATAATTTGCTTTTTTTTATTATATATATTGCAATAGAAAGGAGTATAATGGGTTTATATTTAAGCCACCATGTTAGTCATCATTGATACACTGGTAGAAAGAATGAATAAATATATAGATATGTGTTTATATTTTACTTGTAATTGCCAAACACTGTTGGTATAGTTATATATATTCTAGTTAGAAAAAGTTATCAAATATTTTATGGTAATAAAGAATTTGAATTGAATTCTTTAATGATTAGAATGATTAATCATCATCAATTTAAAAATATGTTTGCGGGTACCAAACTAAGAGTCGTTTATAATAAGGATATAATAAATAAGTTTTTTGATATATGAATTTTTTCTACAGAACAGGCTTTTTCATATCTGCACTCCAATATGTAATATATAGGGGGTTTGAACTCAGACTTTCACACGACCCTCAAGACTACATATAATGAAAATAACAATTCTCAAGTCATAATATTCCAATTCCTTTTCCATTAACATTCTGATTTATTTTCAGCTTAGACCATAAACATGTTCACTAGCATAAACTATTTAATTTCGCCATGGAAATGAGACAAGATTTAAATAAAAATGTTGATGACAATAGTTTTAAATAACAAAAATGAATAATTTATTAAAATCGTTTGATTAAGTAAAAATTATTCATGTTTATATGTTTACACATATATGATAAAAAGATAACTCTGAAATAATATATATCAGAAAGATATTAGCAAACTCTTTTTAACTAAAGAGAAAAGAAAAAAATTTACAAGAAGCTGCAATATCTAACCTTCATTAAGCTATTTAACCTGTCATATTTTTGCCAGATCATCCAATTCTTTATTTATTAAATATATTTTACTGTGGGTTTTTTTAAAAAACAGGATTTTTCTACAACTTCTTAATAGCTGAAATACACAGGCTTATATATAGCTGCGTCTATATATGTAATAGACAGGGTATGAGCACAGACTTTCACATGACCCACCACTCTCCACACTATCTCATAACACTGATACACCTGAACACACATATGTTGAAAAGATAAATAATCACCAATATCCGTATTTCATGCTAAACCAGCAATCATCAGTTGGTCCAGATTACCATCTCTACACATATATGCTACAAGTGCTCAGATATATATTAAGATAGCAAATTCTCCTACTTTAATGGACAGGCTTCAATCCACTCCATATTCCAACTCTTCAACCGTCCATCCAATTGAAAATCTGATGATGGAACGCTCAAAGGCCACCCTGAGGCCGAGATTATTGTCACACCCATGTTGACCTAAAGTCAATCTGACCCCTCATGTACAGGACATAATCCATTAAATACATATACAAGGGATAGGCAGACATCTCTAATATGTAATAGCTGAAATACACAGGCTTATATATAGCTGCGTCTATATATGTAATAGTCTGTGCTCATACCCTGTCTATTACATATATAGACGCAGCTATATATAAGCCTGTGTATTTCAGCTATTACATATTAGAGATGTCTGCCTATCCCTTGTATATGTATTTAATGGATTATGTCCTGTACATGAAGGGGTCAGACTGGCAGGTCCAACATGGGTGTGACCCGGTGTAAGCAGTTCCATCGTAGTATGGAGGTGGATTGAGCTATCTTAATATATATGTATATATGGTAATCTGGACTAACTGATGATTGCTGGTTTAGCATGAAATACAACTTCTTAAATAAATTCTACCACACTGTTTGAATTATAATGAGAGAAAAAAAATACAAGTTCCAATAAATAAAATCAATACATAAGAATAAATAAATAAATGTAATACAAATATTATACAGAAAAAAACTAGTTTACATTAAGTAGGTGTACACTTATATAATCAAAAACTTACCGTAGATTTAATAATTAATTCAAATACCTTTTTCAAAATTATACATTTATTTTCTATCTGTTAGTCATTTCATATTTGTTTGTGCTATTTTTTGGTTTCTCTTTACCCATACTTGGAATTAACTTCAATTTTGTGTCTCTCTGAATTCGTTGAATGGTATGGTGCTTTAGCATATTAAGATGATTTTTGAGCAAGGAGAACAAAGTTCTCTCAACGCTGATAAAAAGACTGATTTTTAGATTGTCATCTTTGGGATACAAACTATGAGTCATGGCATAGAAACATATCACTGCTGATAAATTACTTTGGATAGTACACTTTTGTATCCAAAATTAAATCAGCATTAAAAAATATATTCTAGCTATATGACTTTTTTATATGACCAATTATTACCAAAATGTGATAATTGTGTGTACTTATACCCATTTCTTATCCTCTCTAAATCCAGCTTTATAATGTACTATGATTTTATTCAGGTAATGAAAATGACTACTGAAAGGAGATGTGTGAATGATTTTGCCTTATATATAGCTTTTCTGATGCCTGACAAAAATGTTTTTCTGATTCCCACACCCTTGCTTTTGAAAAGTTGTTTTTAAGCCAATAAACATCACATGATCACCATTTCTTGTGCTTGCTCTTAAATGTTATTAAAACAGGCAAAATTCTCTATGCATATTGCCACTCAGTGCAAGCTAGAGTAATCAATGGATGCCAGAAGGCTTGTGCATAAAATCCCTATCTAGTGCATACTTATCCAATATCCCCAGACTAGTTTCTGGCTTGTGGCCTTCATCAGTGAGGACTCTTCGATCTGATCATCGCACTGAGTGGCAATACAAATAGGGAATTTTGCCTGTTTTAATAACAGTTAAAAGCGAGCATAAGAAATAGTGATCATGTGATGTTTATTGGCTTAAAACCAATCCTGCCTAATAGGATAGTGGTGACTATGGTTATTAAAGAACCAAAGACACCAAAATGTATGGATACTGGACTGAGTTCAGACCTGTATGACTATATAAGCTGATGAGCTTGGATTGAAAACATTAAGGTGTTTTCAATTTCAGTCTCATAGTTTTGTAGTTATGTAGAGATAAAAGATGGTTGCTGGAGGGTTGCATTAGATCCTAAGATCTAGGTGCAGTGCTCTCAGATCTAAAGCTCCTCACTGATGAAGTCCACAAACCAGAAACTAGTTTGTGGATTTTGGATGAGTAGGCACTAAATGGGGATTTTATGCACAAGCCTTCTGGCATCCATTAATTACTCTGGATTGCACTGAGTGGCACTACTGTATAGAGAGTTTTGCCTGTTTGAAAAGTTGTCTTCTTTAACATTAATTGCAGGCTGCTTTCTTAGCATCCATTTATAAACAAATAAATTCTTTAAGTATAATTAATAATATTTTTTAATTACCAAGTATTATTCATTTTTATTTAATTGTAAACTAAATTTCTTAAAATATCTTTTTTGATTCTTTTAAAAAATATGTGCTGACAGTTTAGAATTAGTTTATAAATTGTATATTTTAACATTTAATTTTTTCAAAGATAGTTTTATTTTTTTTCTGTTATTCAAAAATAAATAAAAAAAACCACATCTAATATATTCACAGTTTAAGAAATTAAAATTATACTAATACAGAATTCCTTAGAATCTTAAGTGCAATAGCCGAGTGTATTAAACATTATATACTTTTACAAATATTTATTTTGAAATCAATATGTTTGATTCAAATAATTACTAACTTTATATCTGTTCTGTATTCCTCTTCAATGGCAAAATTTTTATGTAATTTTAGGCTAATTATTTTTCAATTATTAATTTTAAATAAGTAAATAGCTCAGATTATATGTAACTGAACAGAAACTAAAGCTTCAATGAGTTACATCATGTTTGCAATCTTATCACAACCATCCATCAGCCCAGAAGTCAGACATCAACAGACACATGAGAAATATAACCCTGTCAAGTAATTCATATAGCACTTGTTATAACTCGACTTCAAATACACTTTTTTATCAAGCATTGGTGGCCGAGTGGTCAGCACGGCTGCCTTACAAGCAGTTGTCCCGGGTTCTCTTCCCCGGATTCATAGGTTCACTTCTCAGCTGATGCTTTGACACATGAAAAAATATATATACATTATTTCTAGAGAAACCCTAACATTATTTTTTCTCATTTTTTTTGCTTTTGTTTATTAATTACAATTTTATCACACATTATTGAAACATATGATGAAAGATGTGAAAAGCCCAAGATGCACATTTTGTGCTATTTTATGTATTTTAAACTCTTTAATTCTTTGTGATTTTAAATAAGTTCATCTTTGAATAATTTTGTACTGTCAAGTTATTCCCTTCACCAAAAACAAAGAGTCATTGAAATATCTATTTATATTTCTATAGAAATGTTTGTTATATTTGTCTAATTTCTTTTTTCATATTTTAATAAATATTAAATAATGCTATCACACTTATAACGTAAAGCTGTATAAATTAATAATCAATCAATTAAAATGGCTAAGCGCTTTTGAGAAAATGTATTTCTCATAATCATAGCCTGTTATGACTCATTCATTGGAATCATTCTATATGTACAATATAATGAGTCAATTAGCCCATCTTTTTGATATAGCAAAACATGCTTCTTTATGATTAATGGTGAAGGAGTCTTCTGCTATGAAGTAAACCTCCTTTACCTTATGTTTTAACATTGTGCTTCTTAGTACAAACTAATTTTGCAGAGGCAGCTTTGAACTCATGTCCAGATACTTTTTGATGTTGTGCAGAAACTGAAGTCCATTCTGGGTTAGTATGTGACTTATTATACCTATACTTATGCTGTGACAACCTAGTAGCTATGGTGGCTCTGGTTTCACCATAGTATGAGGCTTTGCATCCATTGTGAGGGATGCCACATTTTACACAGCCTGTGAGGTCTGGTCAGAAGCTAAGATATCTTTAGTGTTGTTAATAAGCCTATTAGTTGAAAAAGGTGTATGAAAGCTCAAATAAGATTATGTAGAAGAGAGTGTCTTAAGCAAAGAGGGCATGTAATGCAACAACAGCCAAGGCTTGTTATCTCTAACTCTGTATGTTTCTATATTAATAAAATATCTAATTTTACTATATTGCCACTTGTATCCTGATTTGATTAAATTGTTAGTATAATTAATCATGTTAGAGCTTATTTATATACTGGTATTTTGTTTTATCTTTCTTCTGGATAATTACTTATTTCAACAATTGCTCTGCTTATCTAATAAAAACAATGTGGTATCCACCAAGACCATGTTTGTTTTGTGTTTTCTGTTATAACCAATACCATTCTTTACAAAAAAATATTATTTTCTTGATTAACAATGAGGAATTTTTGAGTGATTATTTCAGTTTATTTTATTTTTTTCTATTCTATACTTACAAAACAAACAATAATAAATTAAATAGTTTCATCACTTCAAGACCAAAGATCAATTATATTTATAATCATGCCACCACACATTTCTGCAGATGTTACATCATGTACTAGGCTTCTATACGAGTAAAACCGCATTTAATCAAACACATAATTTATATAGAAATCCAGAAACATCATTTGGGACATAAACACAATATTTTTTGCTACTGGTGAAGCAAAAATGAAAAAATTGTATAATACATCACAAATTCAACTAGTACAAAAATCTCAAGAAATCTGAACTAAGACTATGTCTAAATAAGGATGTGCTATTCCTTTAAATGTGAAAATGAATTAAATTTGATATGTGACAAATGTGCATACATGAAAACAATACAATCTGAATAGATATTTATCTACAAAATGCACTAATATAATGTGCATTCACTTTGCAAAATATCATTACAATTATCGTCTTATAATTTTTCCAATCAACTTTTTTGAGAAAGATTTTTTATCACTTGAGAATTTTTACTTCAACTTTCCTTTAAAATGTTACTCGTTAGATCCACTATTTTAGAATCCTTTCTGCCATCAAATATTTGTTTATAACATTTTTTATTAAGTAAATATTTCATAAAAGAATTTCATTTTTTATAATTAATTTATCATATTTCTTTTCATAAAAATTTGAGTTTAAACTTGGTTAATAACCCATACTTTTAGTCTGTGTTTGAAAAACAGGGACATCATAATAAATGCAAAACTATCTAAGTTTTATGTGCTATAGTAGCTTTGGTTTCTGTATGACCTTGATATTTCTCATTTGAATTGAACCAACAGCAAAATGCTATTTACCTGCACAACATTTCTTTGACTTGATATCTTTCTTCCAACTGCAATTTTGACATTTCTCAATCTGACTTGGTTTTTTTGCTTGTTTTATTAATTATCTTGGAAATTCCACTTTACTGTTTTTTCTTAATGAAAAGAATGTATGTATATACTTCAACAAAAATCAATAAATTAAAAATTAACTTCAGCAACTGTGTTTTTTCTTGCATTTGTGAATTCTCTGCATTCCACTTCTGAGGTGAATAATATATAGTCTCCTTTTCAATATGATAAATGTTCTCTTATTTCTGATTGGTAAAAACTAAATATTGTTGAATAGAGAGAATTGCTTCTTCATAAATTTTATCTTTGACTTTTTCAACAGTATTACTTTATTCAACTGTTACAGAGATGATTTTTTATTCACTACTTCCCACATAATTTCTAGGTGGTTCTATTCTATTTGCTTTTCTTATTATTATCCTCCATTTATTGAAAATGCTATCTTTATCAACTTCACTATCTATAGATTTTATTACTTAGTTCTCCATAATTTTAGGTTTCTTCATAGTAGTAGTTGTTTTATCACTGGTATCCTATCAGCACCCCATCTTGTCAATATTATATTTTTTCATGACATTTCCAACAGTCTTGAGATATTCTGTCTTCACATTTTCCTACATATTTTATCCAATATTGCCTTGGTATTTATTCTTAAATCTTGGTTTATGCTTTCTTATATTTTTTTCAATATCTCTATTTGTTCCCAAATTCTAGTGGTTATTTTAACTTAATGTTTTTTTTTATTATTTTCTTGTTTTGTTCGTTACTTTCAATTGATGTTTGCTCTTGATTTCATATTTTTATCAATATGTCTCTTTCTTTCATGACTGTGGTTTTTTTCATTTGTCATTGTTCTTCATCTCTGTCTCTTATTTAGTGATTTTCATGTTTCTTGTTAATCTCCATTATTTATTTGTCACTTTTCATTATGGCCTGTAACATTATTTTGCTCTTCCTTCACTTTGATACTTTGGAATAAATATTAGATTAGACTGGAACATCATTTAGGCTTTACTGGAAACCATTTACAGCTATTCATTTACAACCATAGAGATAAAATTTACAAATCTATTTATGTTTTCTGGCCTCATATTGGATGCTGTTTATAAAACAGAAGGAAGTGTGTGTTATATATTTATCTTGCAATGATATCAAACTGAGATTAATATGATGTCATTCAAGATTACAATAGCATAAAAATAACTAATTAAAAATGGAGCAAATTTAAAGTATAAATTGACATAGTAACAATAATTGATTTTTAAAAAATGATTTGTTCTACATTTTTGTCACTACAAACTGAATTGTAATATTTTTTATGAAATATGATAATTGTATTCCATATTTTAAATGTAAAATAATAATTTAATTTGTAATATATTTCTTTGATATAAAAGAAAAAGACAGATATAAAATTTTTACATTTATTGTAATTAAAAAATAATCATTTAATTAATTTATATTGATGAAGATAAGAAAGAATGTATTTTATTTTATTCTCTTTCATTTATAAAAAAAAAGATTAAAAAAAATAGATGTGAAATTTTATTTGGAAATATTATATTTATAATGCATTTTAAAAATGTTTCTTTTTTTATTTAACTTTTATTCTGTCTTGTATTTTGCTGATACTATAATTTAATGGATTTATTAATGATTTGGAATAAAAAAAAGTAACTATTTTTTAAATGCTTTTATTGATTTTGGATAATCGGTTTGTTTATTTATTAATTGATCTTTTTTAAGTTAGAATGAAATTTTAAAATTGAGGTTTAATATATTTATATACAATATAATTTTTTGAAAATTGATATATAATTAAGTTTATCACCCTAATCCTTTTGAAACACTTATCTTTTCAATATGTTAGCTAGTTTGATAGACAGAGGGAAGGAAAAATATGAAAAATATTCAATAATTTCACTTATCACATTTAACAATTATTAGGATTTTCATTTGTTTTAAATAATGGTCATGAAAAGGCAGTTTAATTTTTTTTTTTCAATTTAATAACTCTTAATGTATATATCATATTTAGTGTGTGCATAATTATACATGTCTAATAAATCAGTAACTAAGTTTTCTATTTAAAATTTGTTTTTATTTAATGGTTATGATGATAGAAATGAAAGAGAAAATAAACTTGTGGAATTTGTAGAAAAAGAATAAGTTTATATAATGAATTCTTTAAGAAAAATGTTATCAGAATGGATGTCCAAATAAAGGTACAGCAGAATTGCATTGTATTTTGACTAACAGAAAATACGTATTTCAAAATTATAATGTTCTTAATAAATTCAGCACAAAAGACAAAAATTATTAAGAAAAACAATATTCGCCATGGATATTTCTAATCTTCAGAAACATTCTAATGAATTTAAATTAGAACTTGCAAATTGCTTTCAAATATTAACAGATTTTGAACATGATTCAGATTTGAATGAAATCAATAGGAAGATAACTGATATAATTTTAAAAATTACAACAAAAATAGCTGGTACGAAAACCAGCTATTGATCAGTACAATTTTTAATGAGACAAGACAATTTATTATAAAAAGTAGAAATATTTTAAAAGGATTGAATATTTTAAATTTTTGTAAAATGATGTGAAAAATAGTTAATAATGATATGATAAAGTAGAATTGTGAAATAGTAAGGAAATCTGTAAAAGAGAATAAAAGTCTAAAAAGGGTAAAACAACATTTTGCTATTGGTAGGAAACTTATTTCTGTAATAAGATAAGAAAATGGAACTAATAATAAAAAGAGAGTGATATCATGAAATATGTAAAAGAATTCTGTCAAGAATAATATAATAAAGAACAAGTTACTCCTACAACTATTATATTTTCTGAATTGCCCAGAAGTTTTAATAAAAAAATGAGTTGTGCAATTAAATTTATAAAGAAAGAAAAAGCTCCAGGTAATTATAGAATTATAATTGATATATTAAAAGAAGCAGGTGAATAAATACTTTTTTTTGGCAAAGTTATACACCAAATGTCTAAATGATAAAGATGTACCAGTTGTTTGAAAGAATGCAATATTATTATTAATATTCTAAATAAAGTGATAAAGGAAATATTAAAAATTACATACCTATCAGTCTTTTATCAGTTCTATAGACAATCTTTACCAAAATAATTACAACTCATTTACAGCAACTTTGGATTTTAACAAACCAAAGAACAGGCTGGATTTTAAAATGATTTTAGTACAGTGGATTATATCTATATATTGAGAGAAATTGTAGAAAGGATCAATTAATATGAGTTGCCATTATGTTTTGGATTTGTAAACTATAAAAATGAATTTGATTCTATAAACATTTTTTCAATGATTAAAACAGTAGATTATCAAGGTGTAGATCCAGAATAGTGTCATATTCTGAAGAATGTTTATAAAAATGCAACAATTATTACATTACATAATGATACTAATCATTATTATTGTATACTCTTTTTATACAATTATTGTAATTCTAAACAACTTGTAATGTTCAAATTAATCTGAAAAGGTGAATCAAACTATAAGAAACTCTTAAATGCACTGAGCCAACTTTCAGCAGATTGCTGACAGTCTCATTGTGCTGAATAAGAATGTGCAGTTAAAAATATGCCTCTATATAAATGTGGTCCAATATGTAAATTAGACTTGGTATGTAAAGGAGTTTGCTATTAACTGAAAGAAGACCCTTTGATTCCTCTTGGAGGCCTTAAAGTAACCGAGCAGGCAAATTCCTAATCTCCATATGTTCTTATCGTTGCAGCTGTTATTACTATGTGATTTTTCATATATTATATGAACATGGATGGGCTGCTCACCAACATGCATTAGCCAGCATGGTGAGTTTATTGGCTTTTTACCTCTGAGTTTAAGATCAAGAAACACCATGGTCTTTCTTCTCAGTGCCTGATAAGGCAGAATGAATGTCTGTGTAAATGATAAATATTTTTCCAATACATATATACAATTATAACAGACAAAAATAAAGCATGGTCCTTATTCCCAGGAGGCTGTAGAGTCACCAACCAAGGCAGCATTTGGTGGCCAAGAGCAGAGAGTGCTAAGAATCCCCTGATTGTGGACTCAGGCTACCATTTGATGATGACTTTTTATTTAGGTACTTACAACTGCAGATCACTTTCAAGTGAAGGAAGATTGCAAGAATTAGAAGAAGAACTGTCTTATATAAAATTGGACTTTGTGAAGTTAGAAGAAAAGGTGAGACAATTGATTTAAAAAGTGGATATATACTCTATTATAAAGGCACAAATATTGGAAATACAAGTGGAGTAGGATTCATTATAAATAAAAAGTGGAAGAACAATATTGTGGAGATTGATGGTGTATTGGACAGAGTGGCAAGATTAGTTATACAACTTAATAGCAGATACCAAATGCAGATAATTCAGGTTTATGCCCCAACAAGTTCTCATAGTGATGAAGTAGTAGAAGATTTTTATATGGATGTACAAAAGGCTTTTGATCAGAGTAAACAACATTTTAAAATTGTTATGGGAGACTTTAATGCTAGAATTAGTAAACAAATGAAAGATGAAAGTGCTGTAGGTAATTTTGGTTATGGTAATAGAAATGAGAGAGGACATAGACTTGTGGAGTTTGCAGAAAAAGAAAAACTTTATGTTATGAATTTTTTTTTTTTTTTTTTTGAGAAAAATGTTAAAAGGAAATGGACATGGAAGCATCCAAATGAAGGTACAGCAGAATTGAATTATATTTTGACTAACAGGAAAAGCATATTTCAAGATTGTAATATTCTTAATAAATTTAACACAGGAAGTGATCATCGATTAGTAAGGTGTAAGATACGTGTTAATGTAAAACTAGAGAGACAAAAATTATTAAGAAAAACAATATGTACAGTTGATATTCTTAATCTTCAGAAACATTCTAATGAATTTAAATAAGAACTTACAAATCGGTTTCAGGTATTAGTAGATTTTGAACATGACTCAGATTTGAATGAAATTAATATGAAAATAACTGATACACTTTTAAAAACGGCAACAAAGATAGCTGGTAGAAAAAAGCAGCAATTGACTAATAAAATTTCTACTGAGACTAGAGAATTTATGAAGAAAAGAAGGAATATGAAGATATATAAAAATGATGCATTAAAAAGAATTGAATATTTCGAATTTTGTAAAATGGTGCGGAAAAGAGTTGAAAATGATATAAGAAAGTATAACTGTGAACTAGTAAGGAAAGCTGTAGAAGAGAATAAAAGTCTCAAGAATGTTAAACAACTCTTTGGTATTGGTAGGAAATTTATATCTGCAATAAGAAAAAAAGATGGAATTATTACTAAAAACAGAGATGACATCATTAAATTGATAGATTTTTATCAAGAATTATATAGTAATAAAGAACAAGTACCTCCTATATCTATTACATCTTCCAAATTGCCCAGAATTTTAAATGAAGTGAGACATGCAATTAAATGTATGACGAAAGGAAAGATTCCAGGTAATGATGGAATTATAATTGATATATTAAAAGAAGCAGGGGAAGAAATAGAAAATATTTTAGCAAAGTTATATACCAAATGTCTAAATGATAAAGATGTACTGAAGTGCAGTAATAATATTTAATATTTAAAAGAGGTGATAAAGAAGATATTAGAAATTTCAGCTATCAGCCTTTTGTCAGTTTTATATAAAAATTTTACCAAGATAATTATAACTCATCTATAGAGAACATTGGATTTCCACCAAGAGAACAAGCTGGATTTAAAAGTGGTTTTAGTGCAGTAGATCATATCCAGGTATTGAGAGAAGTTATAGAAAGGACAAATGAATATGAGTTGTCATTATGTTTTGGATTTGTAGATTATGAAAAGACATTTGATTCTATAAACATTTCTTCAGTGATTAAAGCATTGGATCAGCAAGGTATAGATCCAGGATATTGTCATATTTTAAAGAATATTTATAAAAGTGCAACAGCAACAATTAGATTACATAATGATACTCGGAAAATCAACATTGAGAAAAGGTGTAAGACAAGGTGACTCTATATCTCCAAAACTTTTTACAGCAGTGCTGCAAGAAGTATTTGTGGATTAAAATGGGAAACTAAAGGAGTGAAAGTAAATGGAGATTATTTAAGTCATTCAGATTTTGCAGATGATGTACTTGTTTTTGCAAATAATGCTTCAAAGCTGCAGGAAATGTTGCAGGAGTTATCAGATGAAAGTAGGACTAAAGATAAATGTTAAAAAGACTAAAGTAATGTTTAATCGATTTGCTCAAAGCATGAAAATAAAGATTGATTATGATGAATTAGAAGAAGTTAACAGTTACAAATACCTTGGTCAGATTATTAATACAGATGGAAACATAATGGAGAAAATTAATCATAGAATTAAACTTGGTTGGAATGTTTTTGGTAGAAATAACTTGATACTAAAAAGAAATATTTCTATATGTTTAAAAAGGAAGGTTTTTAATAAAGGTGTTTTACCAGTTCTTACTTATGGAAATGAGACTTGGACACTTAATGGAAGAGCAATACAGAGACTTCAGACCACTCAAAGAAGTATGGAGAGATGTATGTTGGGAGTAACAAGAAGAGATCGAAAACACAATGGATGGGTAAGAGAACAAACAGGTGTTTCTGACCTCATTGAGAAAATTAAAAGATTGAAGTGGAGTTGGGCTGGACATGTTGCTAGAAGAGATGATAATAGATGAACAATTGAAATTTTAAACTGGATTCCAAGAGATTGTAAAAGACCCAGAAAGAGACCACATGTGATATGGATGGATGAAATAAGAGGGTGTGCAGGGATGATGTGGAGAAGAAAAACTAAAGATCAGAGAAATGGATTAAACTTGGAGAGACCTTCATCCTGCAGTGGATTGATAATGGTTGATGATGATGATGATGTAAAGGAAATAATTACACATTCCATTTTTTTTATAATGGGTTGCTGGAATCTTTTTTCTTGATGGAATGTAGATTTTTGCAGTAACCCAAGCCTCTTTATATTTTCTTTCCCTCTCATCTCTCTTGACAAATATTGTTCTTGCATTGGAGGGTCATAGTAAGTTCCTGATCAAAAAAGATTGACCTGCATTCATGATTTTGTTTAGTTTTATTGTATAAATATGTGTGCTGGGAAATTCTCATTGATTTGTTGGCATGAGATTCATCATAATGCAGAGAACTACAAAATGCACAGGATATGAAATTTTATGTACAACTTGAGGCATGTGTATGATAGGCATCCTGTCTTTTGCATTGTTTAATAGATTGTTAAGTTATGGGTCAATCTAAAGCTAATTCCCTGCTCCGTCCTATATTTCTGTGATACTACAGTGAATCTTCATCAAAGAATCAATGAGCCTTACCCAGCACATGTACTTATACAATAAAACAAAATCATGAATACAGGTCAATATTGTTTGATTATGAGCTTTCTACAAGTGACACCTTTTTGCACTCCAATATAAGATCAATATGTGCTAAGAGAGATGATATAAAAAGAAAATAGAAAGAGGTTTGGACTATATTGCAAGGGATTCATGTTCCATCAACAAAAAAGCATTCCTGCATCCCATTATCAAAAATATGTGACATCTAATTGTTTCTTTTACATACTGAACCTAATTTACATATTGCATCACATTTATATAAAAGCACATTTTTAACTAAGCATTTTTATTCAGCATTATGATTCTGGCAGTGATCTAATGAACGCTGGCTCAGTGTATAAGACTTTCTTATACCTTTTCAAATTAATTTGAACATTATAAATTGTTTAAAATTACATAATAATAGTAAAAAGATTAACATTGACAAGAGTTTATGGCAAGGTGACTCCATACCTCCACAACTTTTTACAACAGTTTTACCAGAAATATTTTGTGGATTAAAATGGGATGCTAAAAGAATAAAAATAAATGGAGAATATTTTAGTCATGTATATGTTGCAGATGGTATAATTGTTTTTTGCAAATAATGCTTTAGAAATTGGCAAAATGCTGCAAGAGTTATCAGATAAAAGTAAAAAAGTAGGATTAAAAATAATTGTTTAAAAGACTGAATTAATACACTGTAAGGCTTACACACAGCTGCACATATAAAATGTATGAACTCAGACTTTCATACACTCCTTAGCTCTCCATGTTATCTCATATTGCTGACCCACCTGATCATACACACGTTGAAAAGACAAATAATCACCAATATACATATTTTGTGCTAAACCAGCAATTATCAGTTGGTTCAGATTACTATCTTCACACATATATACAATCAATGCTCAGCTTTATATTAAGATAGCCAATCTTCATACTTTAATAGACAGGTTTCAAACCACACCTGCACATATATGATATAATATATAAGGGATTCGAGCTCACACTTTCACATGACCCTTAGCTCTCCTTGCCATCTTATGAAAATCTGTGTTTGAATCCTTTATATATTACATTATATATGTGCAGGTGTGTGTAAGCCTGTACAGGGTATTAATTTACATATTAAAAAACATAGTGCATTAAAGGTCTGCCCATTTCTCGCATATGTATGTAAATGGATTATTCTCCAGTACATGAAGGGTCAAAATGACTAAATGGTCAACATGGGTAGGATGACAACCTTGGCACTAACATCAGCTTTGAATGTTCCGTCATCAGATTTTCAATGAAATGGATGACTGAAGAATTCTGGGTCAGAATAGTTTGAAGCCTGTCCATTAAAATATAAAGATTGGCCATCTTAATATAAAGCTGAGCACTGATTGTATATATGAGTGGAGATAGTAAACTGGACCAACTGATGATTGCTGGTTTAGCATGAAATATGGTTATTGGTGTTTATTTATCTTTTCAACATGTATATGCCTTAAGTGGGTCAGCAATGAGATGCATGGAGAGCTAAGAGTCGTGTGAAAGTCTGATTTCGAATCCCTTAAAAGACTGAAGTAACATTTGATGAATTTCTCAAAATAAGGAAATGAAAATTTGATAATGATGAGTTAGAAGAAGCTAATAAATACATTAAACTGGTGGTGATAATCAGTTTTGGAAAAAAAGAAGAGAAGAGAAAATAGTTTTATTAAAATTAATCAAATAGAAGTTTTAACTAACTACTTTAAAATGAATAAGTTCATAGTACTAAAACAAAAAATATTTTATCTATTTTCTCTGCCTCTCTGTTTTCAATCATGATGAATCATTATAATTTGTGTGTGTGTTTATCAAAAAACAGACTTTGATAATAGTTGTAAAGAGATTTTTTGGTTAAATAATCGGCTTATTGACAAACACACTAGAGAATTTGAATGAAAGTAATTAAGTCTGTAACATATAAAAGGTCTGTCATAAGCTCAGTAGTCAGTCCAGTCTACAGTTTGGAGAATATGAGTTTGCAGATTTTATTGTGAAAACCATCGTAAAACATATATATGCACTAGAAATTGAAAAGTAAAAAGGTGTATAATATAAATCAAATATGCAATGGTTTTATACAAACATACATTAAAATTAAATAAATGGCTTGATAAGAAACTTAAGCATTTCATCCTTCAACTACACTGTGCTACATGGAGGAAGAAGGTGAAATGCCTAGAGCTGAATAACCTAGCATGGAAAAAAAAAACTTAATTGCTCTCACTGTAAATAGTTAAACATGCCTGACCAAGGAAAAATGAATTGAGAGAATCGCCAGCTAATATTGGAGAAATGCCATGACTATTTTACTAAACTTTGTAGAATTTCACATTTCTTTTTAAAAAAAGAAAAATTTGATTACAATCTGCATATAGTGAATGAATAACTCATTTTATCTATCACCACTTCACTCTCTAGAGTCTACTTCTCACTATATGGAAAGGTAGGCCTCCTCAACATGATCGTAATGCCAAAAATCTCATATTATTTTCCATTCATTAAAATTTCAAAACAGTTTCAAAACAACAATTATGCACTAAACTTCTCTGGAGAGGAAGGACAGTAGCAATTAGCTTGTGAGGTATACAGTGGCCATGCAGGTACAATGGCCTGTCATTCCACTAGATACAAGCAGGCACACTACAAAAAAACCCACAATACTCTGCATAATCTTATCAACTCTGGGTATTCCAACATTATTGAAAAAGTTGTACCGACTGATCGTCCATCACCTTTTACCAAGTCATGGATATTATCACTAGTTGAACACTTAAAACTATATAACCCGATCATGCCCACTAACCTTGACTGAAAAATCACTCTATACGAAGTGTACAGCCTAATCAACTTTAATAAACAGCCTGTTAAAAACAGTCTAAACATAACCAACCAAAGACTAATTACATACTTCAAAAGATGGAGTCTGGAACCCAAATTCCTTGACTTCTATTAATATTAATCTCAATGTGCTTTCCATGAATTGGTTTTTCATCACTGAAAAGGTCTTTCTAGCATCTACCCAATATGTAGTCTGTGCTCCACCAATTCCCAGGACTTAAAACACTAAAAGATATGATCATCATCAACTCCATCATAAGAACTAATATAATTCTCTCACTAAACATCACATGATCACTATCTATATGGAGAGTGTTGTTTTGTTTTGAATTGTTTAATAATTCTCTCACTTGAAAATGTCATTCATAATGCAACATTTTTTAATAATAAGACTTTCCACCTGTCCTTTATGCCATATGGATTGTAAGATGCAAAACACGGAATTACCACTCTCATAAGCCAAACTGCTGTTTTATCAAATACTCAACATGATCAGCTCCTTGCCTCCAGTAAAGCCTTTGATGACATCTGGTCATTAAACTCACTACCTTCTTCCTGTTTCTCAACTCCAATCAACTCAGCTTTTTAGATTAGGCAATTGTAAACTTAAGCTTATACAAAACACTCTAATCATTAAAACAAGTTCTGTTCTGAGTATCTCACACATTACACAAACTTTCTTCAATTTACCCAACCACATAAGTAATATAACAATCGTGTTCACATAATACATTCTAGGCAAATGCCAAACAGAACATTAATATAATCATGTTAGTACACTAACAATTTTTATTTTTTATTGAAATAAATAACTTATTTTAAACTTTGAATAATTGGGAAATATACATCAAAACTTTGTGAAAGGAAACAAAAGTTATTGCAAGGAATATTATAGCATAAAGATTTGCTATCTTAATATAACTGAGCACTGATTATATATGTGTGTGGGAGATGATAATCTGGACCAATTAATGAGTTCTGGTTTAGCACAAAATACATATATTGGTGATTATTTATCTTTTTTACATATGTATCAGTTGTATGAGACAGTGTGTATAGTTGAAGGGTGCTTGAAAATGTGAGTTCAAATCCCCTATACTTATTTTTACTATATTTATAAATATGTATAAATATTTTTTTCTCTAAATTGTTAATTATCAACTATATTAATTTATTTCTATATATTGTATAAGTATTTACTTATAATTAGGTGTGTGTGTAATATATATTTGTTTGTTTTTTTAATATGATTGTTGTAATGCTAATGGTTTAGAGGGTGTAAATACTATTCACATATTTCTACAGGAATAAACTGTTATTGTCATTGTTATCTTGAGACTTATGATCCAGAGTTGGCATGGTGTGTTCAAAGGATATAGGATTAAAACTATATTGCCAGTGGCACTGTTCTTGGTATTCAATAATATGTCTCACCATAAGTAACAAATATTTTAGTATTCTTTGGTCATATGAGTTTTTACCCATATGATGAACTGGAAATATGGTTGTGTGGAGTTAACATTATCAACAACAAGCTATAATCTGATAATATTGCACAGTATGCTCATCATTGTTGATGATTGGGCTAATAAGTCAGTTCCAGTTATGACCAAGGTGGCCTGATCATAATATATATGTCACTATATGTCAATATGTAGTTAAGGGGGTTGTGGTACAATATATTTTTCTTTTCTATTGAACCAGCATTGGCTACAACTGATATGTGATAGTATTATAAATTTTTAAATGCTTTAACTTTGTAGAATTGTTTAATTTAATCTTAGTATTTTTCCAAGTATAGCTACATTTTGAAAATATCAAATTAATTTGGATTTATCTCGCATAGTATAAGTTTTATGTGCTTTTTTGGAATTAGTGATATCTCATACCACTTGTAATTTAAACATAAGTAATTTTTCTCCATGTTTTACAAATTATAATTATTATTTTTTACTTTTTTAGACAAATATTGCAATATTTATTGTAAAAAATGTTTGTAATAATAAAAACCAAATTTATTTCTTTATAATAACTGATTTGGAGAAAACAATCGAGTCCAGTTAAAAGCAGTAGAAGTAATTATGTGTCTCCATTTTTATAGTTTGTAATCCAAATATTACAATACTTATTGCAGATAATGATTATAATTTTTAAAAAATCAAATTCGAAATGATAATTATATAAAACAACAGCTTTTCTTAGGAGTGGTATGAGATACAGCTTGTAGCATTTACATTATAAAACCATTTTGTATCCATTGCAGTTTAACTATACATAAACTTTAATTTCTTAGAATATCTTTTTTAAATATTTTTTTTTAATATAAATACATGCTGACAATTTAGAATTTATTTAAAAATTCTTAGAATTTTATATTCCTAGTTTAACTTCTTTAAACATGGTTTTCTCTTTTTTTATTGTATCCAAAAATAGAAAAAAATTAAATCTAACATAATCCACAAGTTAAAAAATTAATAAAACATCAATGATGATCTCCTAGAATTTTAAATAAGTAATTGTATTATCTGAAAGTTTGTGATAATCACATTTTAGTATTAATTATGTTGGACTATTTCCATCATCTAACATTATTGAGTGTTTTTAGAAAAAAAAAAACTTTATTTAAATTTTCCATTTACATTGAGTTGTTAGTAATGTGACATAGGTTAGTATTTAACACAATATTTTGAGTGGTATTATTTCCCTCTCTTGTTCAGATGTTGCTGGCCTGACCAGTGACAGTACTATCACAAGAATTGAACCTGAACCTTTTAGATTATTGAATTTTAAAATAAGACTCTAGTCTTTGGCAGAATAGCTCAGTTGATTAAAATATCACCTTAAAACTCCATATTCATGAATTTAAAAGATCTAGGTTCGATTCGCATTCTAGCATTGTCACTGGTCAGTCCAGCAATACCTGAAGAAGAGAGGAGAATTAAAAAACCACTCAAATCATTGTATTATATGGTAACTTTTGTGCTATTACTATCATTTAAATGTATTTTAAAAATTTAAATAAAATTTGAATTTTTCTAAAAGCAATATTTGATGATGGAAATAGTCCAATAAATAATTAATACAATAACTGTGTGTATTAAATATTATACACTTTTAAACAATACTCGTATTTATTAATTTACAAATCAATCTATTTGACTCAAATAATTATTAATTATAAAATTATATTGCAATCATCATCAGTATGATAACTTTTATTTAATGTTAGATTCCCAATTTTTTTATTACTTTAAACTTTATTGGAATCTTTTGTTTTTAAAAAAGCCATAAGCTTCTTTTCTCACGTGATCACCATTTCTAGGCGCAGTGCTCTCAGGTCCAAAGCTCTTCACTGAATGAAAGCCACAGTGATGATATTGGATGAGTAGGCACTAGGTAGGGATTTTATGCACAAGCCTTCTGGCATCCATTGATTACTCTGGCTTGCACTGAGTGGCGCTACTGTATGGAGAGTTTTGCCTCTTTTTAAGCTTCTTTTCTGTTATAGTCATATTATCTTCATATACACAATTTCCTTTTAAACACAAATTATTCCAAAAGACTTTGATTTCTAACAACTATTTAACTCTTCATGTCATTCTTGAATATTTTTCTTTCTCATAACCAACTTTTACTTAGTTATTTATTAGCTTCTAGATGCTGCTTCTATTTCTTAGTAAACAATTATCACATTAATGTAACCTATTCTTAAGCATAATCTTCTTTACCCCTTTCTCCAGAGGCAAAACAGGATCTTCCACACATCAATCGAGAATGCGCGCCGCTAGACCAGAAATCTAGGCGCAACTTAGCTGCCCTCTTTATGACTTCAAATAAGTCCATCAATGAATGGACTCCTAATATCACACTATGTATACATTCAATAGACTTTATTACAGGGCTTTCCCCACTAGAATTTGTGATGATATATATACTACTTTATTTCTTTTTAATGAAAAATAAACATAAATGTGTTTGATTTACATACATTGATAGACTTGCAAATGTGATAACTCATAGGAAGTTTTAGTTATTTCCTTTTCAGTTACATTTAATCTGAGTTATTTACATTATTATCATATTTATAATTTTATTTTTATTCCATATATAAATCGAATTAAAAACAAAATGTTTATACATTATACGTCATCACAGTAATTAAATTGATGCCATATATATATCTTTTATTTTGATTTTTAATTTAACTACATATCTAAATAGTAATAAATAGCAAGACAGACTGATTGATGAGTTTTTACATTTAAAAGCATATCGTGATCATTCAAAACTTTATTAAAGATTATCTAGTAAACAACTATTTTTTCATCTAATTCTCTAGGGATAATATGAAGTTCAGAAAAAAATGTTACATAAATTTATTTATATGCATAATCTTATTCAAAAATTATATAAATATGAAATCATGTTTTAAATGTGTTAAAAATATACGTAAATATCTATCCGAGGAATCATTAAGCAAATACATTTTTTACCAAATTAATTTCAGTATAGCTAGTAAAGCATTTATCATCATAATCAGATTACACCATTATCGATTTACAGTACGATGAAGGACTCACCAAGTTTAATGCCAGATTTTTAGCCTCTCTTCAGCACATCACCGCAGCACACTTCCTTGTTTCATTCATCTCTCATGTGATCACTTTCTAGGTCTTCATTATTTGGGAATCCAGTTTAAGATTTCACATGTCTATTTATTATCATATCTTCTAACACTATGTCTTGCTCAATTCCAATATATTAATGGTTTTAATACTACTCTCACCTATTTGTTCTCTCATATATATTTCAGATATCTTCATAGTTCATTGAGTCTCTATATGGCTCTTCTGTCAAATGTCCAAGTCTCAGATGTATAAGTAAAGACAAGTAAAATGCAGTTATTAAAAACTTTGTTTTTCAAATACATAGGCACATTTCATTTTAAAGCATTCTATGCAAGTTTAATACTGTGACCCATTTCATCCACTGTGCTTCCATGTTATATTAATAATCTAACTAAGGCATTAACTTCTAATTTAACATTATCAATCTTTATTGTCTTCTTTCAAGAAAATCCATTAAACATTACTTAGGTCTTTGTAGTATTTATCTTTAGTACTACTTCTTACTGTCTTTTAGTAAATCTTGCAATATTTCCTGAAGCCCTGACGCATGTTTGCAAAAATAGTTACATTAATTGCAAAATTTATATAAATTAAACAATGCCCATTTACTTTTACTCCTTAGCTTCTCATTTTAATCCACAAAATACTTCTTGTAAAATTGCTATAAAAAGTTTTGGGGATATGGAATCACCCTGTTTTACACCCTTCTCAATGCTGACTTTTCTAGTATCATTATGTAATCTCATTGTTGCTGTTGAGTTTTTATAAATATTTTTCAGAATATAATATCCTGGGTCTATACCTTGATGATCCAATGCTTTAAGCACTGAAGAAATGCTTATAGAATTAAATGCCTTTTCATATTCTATAAACCTAAAGCATAATGGCAACTCATATTATTTGATTTTTTTTATAACTTCTCACAATACTTAGATGTGATCCACTGTGCTAAAACCATTTGTAAATCCCAGTTTGTTCTTTTGGTTAGTTAAAACTCAGTGTAGATGAATTCTAATTGTCTTTGTGAGAAATTTTTATAGAAATGATAAAAAACTGGTAGCATTGTAATTTTTAATACCTTTTTTATCACTGTTTTTAAATGTTAATATTAGAGTATATTTTTACCATTTTAGTAATTTTATATATAAGTTGGCGAACACTTTTTCTATTTCTTCACTTGATCCTTTTAAGATATCAGTTATAATTCCTTTTTTTTTTTTCATAGATTTAATTGCATGTCTCATTTCTTCATTTAAAATCCTGGCCAATTCATTGGTTATATAACATTCTTGATAAAACTCTTCCATATATTTCATAATGTCATCTCTCTTTTTAGTAATAGTCCCATATTTAATTCTTATTGCATAAAGGAGTTTCCTTCCAATACACCTTTGATACTTTTATTCTCTTCTATAGCTTTCTTTGCTAATCACAATTATATTTTTTATATCATTATTAAATTCTTCTTGTTTTATACATTTACAAAATTCTAGATATTCAATCTTTTTCAATAAATCATTTTTATATATTTTTTCCATATTTTTTCTTTTCTTTTACACATTCAATAGAAAATTTCTGATTTTTGCTACTACTCTCATCTTTCTATTGATTTTATTCAAATCTGAAGAATCTTCAAAATCTGTTAATATGTTTTAAACAATTTTCAAATTCTAATTTAAATTCATCAAAATGTTTATGAAGATTATGAATATCAACCATGAATATTGCTTTTTTTAGTTTTGCATTAACATCTTATATCTCACTAATCAATATTCACTATTAATCAGAATATAATCCAATCCTGCTATATCTTTATTTGGATGCTTTAATGTCCATTTCCATTTAGCATTTCTTTCACAGAAAGATTTCAAAATATAAAGTTTTTCTTTATCTGTGAACTCCATAAATCTGTGACTGCTCTCATTTCTATCACTAAAACTTAATTTACTACAGCACTTTCATTGTTCAATCATTGATCAGTTCTAGTATTAATGTTTCCCGTGACAATTTTAAAATGTTGTTTGTTTTTTTCAAAAGTGTTTTGTAAATCCATATAAAAATCATCTACTTCATTACAACAAGAACTTGTTGGGACATAAACTTTAATATCTGCATTTGATATCTTCTATTAAGTTGAATTTCCAAGCTTGCCACTCTGTTTGATATACCATCAATCTCCATGCTGTTCTTCTTCCACTCCTTATTTATAATATATCCTACTACAAAAATAGTAGCAACTTTCTTCATATAATATTGCTATGTAGTGCAAGCTATAGTAAATAAAAACACAAATCTTCTTGCATCTATTAATTACTATAGCTTGTACTAAGTGTCGCAATTGTATGGAGAAAGTTGCCATTATTTTATAGCATTTGTAAGTTTAAGAAATTGTGATCATGTTATGATTTATTGGTTGCATTTGTAGTGTATTCTTCATCATCATCATCATTGTCAACCATTATTAGTTCACTGCAGCATGAAGGTATCTCCAAGTTCAGTCCATCTCCAATTTCTAGGTCTCTTCTCCACATCATCCCTGCACACTTTCTTATTTCACCTATCCATCTCACATGTGGTCTCTTTCTGGGTCTTTTACAATCTCTTGAAATCTGGTTTAAGATTTCAATTGTCCATTTATTATCATCTCTTCTAGCAATATATTCATCCCAAGGCTACTTTGGTCTTTTAATCCTTTCAACTATGTCAGTAACACCTGTTTATTCTTTTACCCATGTATTGCATTTTTGATCTCTTCTCATTACTCCTAACATAGATCTCTCAATAATTCTTTGAGGGATCTGAAATTTCTGTACTGCTCTTTTCTGTACTGCTCTTCTATTAAATGTCCAGGTTTCAGATCCATATGTAAGGACTGGTAAAACATGTTTATTAAAACCTTCCTTTTCAAACACATAGGCATATTTCTTTTTAATATTAGGTTATTTCTATCAAAAGCACTCCATCCAAGTTTGATGGTTAATTTCTTTCATTATGTTTTCATCTGTAGTGACAACCTGATTGAGGTGTTTATAGTTGTTAACTTTTTCTAGCTTATCATAATCAATCTTTATTTTCATCTTTTGAGAAAATCCATTGAACATTACTTTAGTTTTTTTAACTTATCTTTAGCCCTACTTTCTTCTTTCAGCTGATAACTAGTGCAACATTTCTTGACATTCTGAAGCATTATTTGCAAAAACAACTACATCATCTAAAAAACCTAAATGACTTAAATAATCTCCATTTACTTCTACTTCTTTAGCTTGCCATTTTAATCCACAAATATTTTTTACTGCACTGCTGTAAAAAGTTATGGAGTCCCCCTGTCTTACACCTTTCTCAATGTTAACCTCCCTAGTGTAATTATGTAATCTGACTGTTGATGTTGCATTTTTATACATATTCTTCAGAATATGACAATATCTTGAATCTATATACCTTGATGATCCAATGCTTTAATCCCTGAAGAAATGCTTATAGAATCAAATGCTTTTCATAATCTACAAATCCAAAGCATAATGGCAACTCATATTCATTGATCCTTTCTATAATTTCTCTCAATACTTGGATATGATCTACTGTGCTAAAATGTTTGTATAAAACTGATAAAAGACTGCTGCAGTTTCTAATATCTTCTTTATCACCTTTTTTAAATATTAATACTGCATTCTTTCAATCATATGGTATATCTTTATCATTTAAACATTTGTTATATAACTTTGCCAAAAAAAAATTATAGTTCTTCACCTGCTTCTTTTAATATATCAATTGTAATTTTATAATTACTTGGAGTTTTCCTGTCTTCATAAATTTAATTATATGTCTCACTTATTCATTTCAAAGATTAGGAAATTCAGAAAATATAACAGTTGTAGGAGGTAATTTGTTTGTTTATTATTATATATTTCTTGATAGAGCTCTTCTAACCATTTCATGATGTCATCTTTCTTTTTAGTAATAGCTCCTTTTTTCTTATGCAATACCATAATGTTGTTTTATACTATTGAGACTTTTATTCTCTTCTACAGGTTATTTTCTTGTTAGTTCCCAATTATACTTTCTTATATCATTATCAATTTTTTTGACACCATTTTTACAAAATTTGAGATAATCATTCCTTCTTTCTTTAGAAATTCTTTAGTCTCAGTCGAAATTTTATTGGTCAGTTGCTGTTTTTTTCTACTGGATATTATTGATGCAATTTTTAAAAGTGTATCACTTATTTTCCTATTAATTTTATTCAAATCTGAATCATGTTCAAAATCTGCTAGTATTGGAAAAGGATTTGCAAGTTCTAATTTAAATTTATTAGAATGTTTCTGAAGATATTATTTTTCTTAATAATTTTTGTCTCTCTAATTTTGTATTAACACATATCTTATATCTTACTAATTGATGACACATCCTGTATTAAATTTATTAAGAACATTACAATTTTGTAATATATATTTTCTGTAAGTCAAAATATAATTCAATTATGCTGTATCTTTATTTGGATGATTCCATGTCCATTTCCTTTTTCAAATTTTTCTCAAAAAAAGACTTTATAATATAAAGTTATTCTTTTTCTGCAAACTCCACAAGTCTATGTCCTCTCTCATTTCTATTGCCATAACCAAATTTATTTACAGCACTTTCATCTTTCATTTGTTTACCAATTCTAGCATTAAAGTCTCCCATAACAATTTTTAAATGTTGTTTGTCTAATCAAAAGCCTTTTGTATATCCATATAAAAAACTTTTACTACTTCATAACTATGAGAGAACTTGTTGGGGCATAAACTGGAATTATCTGCATTTGATATTTGCTATTAAGTACAATAACTAATCTTGTTACTCTGTCTGATGCTCCACCAATCTTCACAATGCTATTCTTGTATTATCTATATATTATGATTCCTACTCCAGTTGTACTTCCAATATTTATGCCTTTGTAGTTCAATATATGTCCACATTGTAAATCAACTGTCTTTTCACCTTCTAACTTCACAAAGTCCAATAATGTCCTATTTAATATGAAACAGTTTTTTCCCAATTCTTGCAGTTGTAAGTACCTAAATAAAAAGTCATTATCAAATAGCAATCTGGATCTCCAATTGAGGGATTTTTAGCACCCTCCAACTTCAGCCACCAAGTTTTTCTTTGGCTGGTAACTTTACAGTTTTCTGGGAATAAGGGCCATAATTTATATTTGTCTGCCATGGATGTAAATATCTATTAGAAAAATTCTTTCATTCATATGCACATTTATTCTGCCTTATTAGGCAACTGAGAAGAAAGATTATGGTGTTTCTCAATCTTAAACTCAGAGTTAAAAAGCCAATAAATCATACTGGCTGATGCATGTTGGTGAACAGCTCATCCATGTTCATCTGCTCTATGATTAATCACATAGTAATAACAGCTGCAATGTCAAGAATGTGTGGAGTAGACATTAGAAATTTTCCTATTCAGATCCTTTAAGGCCTCCAATAGGAATATTAAGGGTCTCCTTTCATTTAACAGGAAACTCCTTTCTGAAGCTTGTAGTGTAGTACATGATCAAAAGTTTTAGTTGTCTTTTTTCCTTTTTCTCTAACTTCACAAAATTCAGCAGTGTTTCATTGCTATTTCAATTTGTGTATCTTCTTTCACTTGAAAGTGATCTGTAGTTGTAAATATCTAAATAAAAAGTTATCATCATATGGTAGACAGGGTATATAGTCAAGAGATTCTGAGTATCCTTTATCTTTGGCTATCAGCTGCTGCCTTGATTGATGACTTTATAGACTTTTGGGAATAAGGACCATAACTTAGTTTAGTTTGTCACAATTGTAAATATGTGTTTTAAAAAAAGTTTATTCATGCATACATACATTCTGCCTTCAAAAAAACTTAACTGATATTTTAGTTAATTGCTATCATGCTATGAAGAAGAAAGAGCAAGGTGGTTTTTGACTTTTAATTCAGAGGTAAAAAAAACATTAAATTCACTATGATGGCTTATGCATGTTGGTGAGTAGTCTATCCATTTCATATTCTACATGAATAATCATATAGCTATTACAATTGCAACAACAAAAATCTGTGGAGTGGACATTAGAAATTTTCTCTGTCTGGTTTCTTTAACAGGTCTGAAAGATAAAACAAAAGGTCTTCTTTCAATTTACACCAAACTTCTTTCTGTAGCCAATAAAGTATGATTTAGCTTTAAATAAAATGGTTTTAAAATTGTAAAATGTTACTCAAAATTACATTTTTTCAGCTTTAGATTTAAAAAAAAGACAGAAACCACTTTGTTATGCAAATGAACAAACTATGACTATAATGAACTTCACTGAATATGAACTCGGCTTTAGATTATAAAAGAAGAAAGGAACCACTTTGTTATTTATGCAAATGAACAAATTATGATTATAAAGAACTTCACCAAAAATAATCTCAGCTTTAGATTATAAAGAAAAAAGAAACCACTTTGTTATGCAGATGAACAAACTTCTGCTAATTTGAATTTAGAAAGAAATACATTTGCTATGTTTAAAAAGAAAAAAGTGAGAGAAAAAATGTTAATTTAAATTTATTTTGAAAAAGAAATACATTTGCTATGTTTAAAAAGAAAAAAGTGAAGGAAAAAATGTTAATTTAAATTTATTTTGAAAAATTAAAATTCAAGCACAGATAAATTAATAATAGAAAGAGTTGCTGTCTTAATTTATTTAAAATAGATTTTTAGTAATGATTATAATTAGTAGATTAATTAAGAAAAAAAATCTTCGTTTGGAAAAAAAATTATAAATGATAATTAAATTGAAAAAAATGTCAACACTTACTGCAGAACACTAATTAAGTAGAAATTCAATAAACCTTGTTTCTTTCCTAATTATTTTGTAATTCAAGCAATAGGAATAGTTCTCTATAAAGGAACCATTATTACAAATAAATAATAGCTTAGCATTGCTTTCGACCATATTCAGTACCCATACATTTTGATGTTTTTGGTTCTTTAATAACCATAGCCACCACTATCCTATTAGGCAGAATTGTTTTTAAGCCAATAAACATCACATGACCACCACCTCTTATACTTGTGTATAACTGTTGTTAAAACAGACAAAACTCACTATATATATTGCCACACACAGCAACCAATCCTGCCTAATAGGATAGTGGTGGCTATGGTTATTAAAAAACCAAAGACACCAAAATGTATGGGTACTGAACTGGGTTCAGACTCATATGACTATATAAGCTGATGGGCTTGGATTGAAAACATTAAGGTGTTTTCAGTTTAAGACTCATAGTTTTGTAGTTAAATGGGAGATAAAAGGTGGTTGCTGGAGGGTTGCATTAGATCCTAAGATCTAGGTGCAATGGTCTCAGATCCAAGGCTCCTCACTGATGAAGGCCATAATCCAGAAAGTAGTCTGGGGACATTGGATGAGTAGGCACTAGATGGGGATTTTATGCACAAGCCTTCTGGCATCCATTGATTACTCTAGCTTATTGTGTGTGGCAATATATGTAGTGAGTTTTGCCTGTTTTAACAACAGTTATACACAAGCATAAGAGGTGGTGGTCATGTGATGTTTATTGGCTTATAAATAATGATATACCTAAAATTATGGATTGTCATTGTATCATACATCAGCATGCATTTTATTCAAAAGTATTGAAATTTAGCCATGTTATAAGTGTTGCCTTCAAAATTGTCAATAAAATCAAAAATCCTGTTATTTCATCAATTCCAGGATTTGCTAAAGGAATGTGAGAGTAAACGTAGTGAATTGTTATTACATATGGATGTAAGGTGTTTAAGTAAAAAAAAACAAATTAAATCAGATTCAGTGAATTTCTATCACGAATAAGATCATTTTTGAAAAGTAAAGGTGATTCATATTCAGAACTGAATGACAAAGAATGGCTTCTTGGCCGCACCTTTTTCTGTGATATTACAGAAAAACTAAATTACTTAAATGTAGAACTACAAGGAAAAGATAAAACAATAATAGTTACTATAAGCACTTTGAAGTCATTCAATGAAAAATTAAATATGTTTGTAATGCAACTGAAGCATTGTGAATTAAAACATTTTAAAAATATGGCAGACAAGTCTAAAGATAGAAAGAATCTAATCTACAACAAATAAGTTGAAAATATAATACTCATAAAAGAATTTGAAGGAAAATTTGTGGAATTTGACAAATTTGAAAATATTGCTAGTTTTTTGTCATATTGAAGATATCGCTATGACATTAAGTGAATTTATACATAGATCCAGCGGGTCTTGAAAAAGAAATAGTAAATATTAAATGTGATATGTATTTAAAATCAATGGCTTCAAATGAGAACTTCTGGATGTTAATAAGCAATGATAAATATCCAAATATTTGATAATTGCTGCATATTTCAATGCATTTTTTGGTTCAACATATCTGTATGAATTAGCATTTTCCTGCATGAATGTGATAAAAACTATTTATAGGTCACAGTTATCGGATCTACATTTGAAATCATGATTAAGAATTAGTTTAAGTTCATATGAGCCAAATTTTGACAAACTTGGGAAACTATGCAATGCCAAATGCCATCAAAATAATAAAAAAAATATTTTATTTTGACTTTATAATTTTTTTTGTTTGTAAAATTTGCATTTAATTTATTTTAATAAAGCTCTAGAAAATAGTTATTTATAGGTTTTCAATAATTATAATTTAATAAATATTTTATAAACAACCTAAACAAATTATAATACTAAAGGAAGCTCAGATAATTTAATAGTAGTTGTAATAATATATCTTCGACAATTTGTATCTTACAGGGAAAAAAAATTTTCAGTTCATAAGTATCTTCTAAAAATGTCACCAACATTTGTGAGTACCCAAAAAGCCCTTACAAAAAAAAAAAAACACCAATTCATAAGTACATTCTAAAAAAAACAGGATTTCGAACCGATGGATAATTGAAATCTTAAACTGGATTCCAAGAAGTTGTAAAAGACCCAGAAAGAGACCACATGTGAGATGGATGGATAAAATAAGAAAGTGTGCAGGGGTGATGTGGAGAAGAGAAGCTAAAGATCAGAGAAGATGGATTGAACTTGGAGAAATCTTCACCCTGCAGTGGATAGATAATGAATGATGATAATGATGTATGTGTTGACATCCAGATGATTCTCTGTAAAAAATTTTGGATGGTGTTAAAATAATAAAGTCACCATTAAAAGTTCCCTCATCTCATAAATTTGATGATGATTGATGCTTAATACATTGTTGGTTTGATGTGATTTGAGCATAGATGATGATCAGCATTAATATAATGATCTCAGCATTTTTTGATATATTTATTTTGTATATTATCACTTATGTCTGTGCATGCAGATAAAATATTGATAGCTTTTATATTTCATCCCACATTTGGCAATGGCCAAAATGTGCTCTTTTAAATTCAATTACAGAATGACTGTTCAATAATGATTATTGCTGGCAATATTGTATTATAACAATTATTTCTAATAGCTTCTGATGCTGATCCCTTGCTCATTTTTTAGGCTCAGTAAAAATAATGGTTTTGTGAAGATGATGATTTACATCTCCCCTCTAGGTCACTCTGGGTTTCATACATATTGATAAAGTTGTTGATAAAACAACTCAAGAAAAAAAGTTCAAACAGAAAAATTGTAAAATTTTAATTTATTAATAATATTTACAATTATTGGTTAAAAAAGAGAATATATTATAGAAAAGATAAATCATTATGTAAAATGTATAGTTATATACTATCTTAATATAAAGCTGAGCACTGATTGTATATATGTGTGGAGATGGTAATATGGACCTACTGATGAGTGCTGGTTTAGCACGAAATATGTATATTGGTGATTATTTATCTTTTCAACAAGTTTGTAATCAGGTGGGTCATCAATATGAGATGGCATGGAGAGTTGAGGGTCGTGTGAAAGTCTGAGTTCGAATCCCACATACATCAGATATATAAAAAGTATATTAATTGTAAATGAAATGTCTATCATTTCCTCTCCCCTGACGGTCGTGTGAAAGTCTGAGTTCGAATCCCGCATACATCAGATATAATATATTGTAAAAAGTATATTAATTGTAAATGAAATGTCTATCATTTTCTCTCCCCCAACATTAAAAAAATTTTAAAAAAAAGTTTTTGGGGGGGGAATGGTTTTGGGGGGGGGGGGAAGGGGGGGGGGGGGGGGGGGGGGGGGGACTGATAGATGATGTAAATAGTCCAATATATTATCACATCTAATGTTACATCACCACATACCTTCAGGCAAATAAAGTATTAGTTTGTCTTTGTATATGTAAATTAAATATATTTGTTTATGATCATGTTAAGGTCATCGCTAATTTAAATTTCATGCTCCTTATTCAAATATATCTTTATTTCAATTTATGTAACAACTTGGCAGCAGATGAACAAGAACTTACCTCTTGCCTATTCTGCTAAATTCAGATATTTTTTTTTGTTTACAAGTTAACACTGCTGAAAAATCATAGTGCTGGGAGAGTGGTTGACATTTTATATTTGAATTTTCAGCTAGCAATCTACACTGATTCTATTTATCAATCATATATGTAAGATGTAACTTATGGATAAGTATCACATTATAAAAAAATTTTATGTTTAATTATATATATATAAGGGCTCTGAAAAAGACTGCTAATCAGTTGAAACTGTAAGATTTTAGCAAATCAAGAATAAATAATTGCATTATAAAAAGTGTATAAAGAAAGGAGTATTTATTTAAGAGTTAATCAATGTATAAAGAAGTGAAAAAAGATTTAATAGGATTTTATTTATAAGTCATATGTTATCTTCAAGTTGTAAATGCCCATATATTCTTTGCAGTTTTAATGCACTAATCATTTTTAATTCTCTTGGCAGTTGCTGAACTTTTATCTTTGAATATGGAGTTTCATAAATAATAGATCCTATTCCAAATATATTAGTATAAAAGCTGGAATTCTCTAAAAACACCTATTATTCATGCTAATTTTAATACCTATTGAGCATTACAATTAATAATTTGGATTTTTAGAATTATTGTGTTTCTAAGGCATGAAATAATCCTAAAAAGTGTATTGTAGAAACAAGTTCTTTTATTCTTGGAGTCACTAAAATAAATTTAGCACTTTCCACTTGGCAGAATAAGAAAATTACATTATTTATGAAACTCTATATTCAATTTTCTTATTCTGTCAAGTTAAAAGTGCTACATCATTTATTTTAGTGATTCCAAAAATAAAAAGACATGTTTCTACAATATACTGTTTAGGATTATTTCATGCCTTAGAAACACAATACATCTAAAAATTCAAATTCTTAATTGTAGTGTTCAATAGCTATTAAAATTAGCATCAATAATAGATGTTTTTAGAGAATGCCAGATTTTATACTATATTTGGAATAGGATCTATTTTTTAACTCAACTAAAAGTATATCAATAACTTTTCATGTAATAAAAACATCTGCATTTTGACTTCTAACTCTAATATTATTGATTAAATGTTGTTTTAAGCACTGCTGCATGCTGCATCCATGTATCTGTATAGCTACTCCTTCTGCCTAACTAAAATATTTATGTTATTCTGTGCATATATTGTGTAAATCTTTAATAACAATAAAATATTTCAATTCTCAGAAACAATTTATTTCCAATAACTTTGGACCAAAGTTTACTGCTTCTAACAACGAACATGTTAATGTTTTCAAGGAGAAAAATTTAACCTTCTTTTAATGTAATAAAATTATTTGATAAGGAAAAAAGCTATTTCTGAATTCTCTAAGTTGAACCAAATAGTGGTGAAATAGGCATTGATATTAATTTACATTTCTTTCTGCCATGCATCTACAAGTCCCAGAGATAGAAAATGCCAAATTACACCTTATGGCAAATTTAAAATCATGTGGCTTTTTTTCATTCAGAAATATGTCCTTAGAAAAAAAATTGTAGTTAGCTATTTGTCCAATTAAATGTTCTTTCTCTAGAAATGTTTGTCAATATTAAATCTTTATAACTCTAGCTATATCTGTAAATGTTGTTCTCTATTTTTGTCTTGAAAAGTCCATGTTAGGCTAAACGTGTACATGTATAATTATATATAATACAAAGTATCTGGTTAAAAGGCATATTAAAAACGAGTTAGATAAAAATGACATAAAATTTATATGCAATATTACAAATAATGCTTTGTTTCCTCTATATATTTGTTTTATTTTTTTATAATAACTGAAACACACAGGCTTATTATATACCTGGGTTTATATATGTAATATATAGGGTATATAAGCACAGACTTTCACACCACCCACCACTCTCCACACTATCTCATAACACCGATACACTCGAACACATATATGTTGAAAAGATAAATAATCACCAATATACGTCTTTCATGCTAAACCAGCAATCATCAGTTGGTCCAGATTACCATCTCCACACATATATGCCATAAGTGCTCAGATATATATTAAGATAGACAATCCTCATACTTTAATGGACAGGCTTCAATCCACTCCACACTCCAACTCTTCAACTGTCCATCTAATTGAAAATCTGATGATGGAACGCTCAAAGGCCACCCTAAGGCTGAGATTCTTGTCACACCCATGTTGATCTATAGTCAATATGACCCCTCATATACAGGACATAATCCATTTAATACAAGGGATGGGAAGACCTCTTTACTATGTAATAACTGAAACACACAGCCTTATTATATACCTGGGTTTATATATGTAATATATAGGATATATGAGCACAGACTTTCACACCATTCTCCACACTATCTCATAACACTGATACACTCGAACACATATATATTGAAAAGATAAATAATCACCAATATACATATTTCATGCTGAACCAGCAATCATCACTTGGTCCAGATTACCATCTCCACACATATATGCCATAAGTGCTCAGATATATATTAAGATAGCCATCTTCATACTTTTATGGACAGATTTTCAATTAGATGGACAGTTGAAGAGTTGGAGTGTGGAGTAGATTGAAGCCTGTCCATTAAAGTAAGAGGATTGGCTATCTTAATATATGTCTGAGCACTTATGGCATATATGTGTGGAGATGGTAATCTGGACCAACTGATGATTGCTGGTTTAGGATGAAATAGGTATATTAGTGATTATTTATCTTTTCAACATATATGTGTTCGAGTGTATCAGTGTTATGAGATAGTGTGGAGAGTGGTGGGTGGTGTTAAAGTTTGTGCTACATATATAAACCCAGGTATATAATAAGCCTGTGTGTTTCAGTTATTACATAGTAGAGAGGTCTGCCCATCCCTTGTATTAGATGGATTATGTCCTGTATATGAGGGGTCAGATTGACTATAGATCAACATGGGTGTGACAAGAATCTCAGCCTTAGGGTGGCCTTTGAGCGTTCCATCATCAGATTTTCAATTAGATGGACAGTTGAAGAGTTGGAGTGTGGAGGGGATTGAAGCCTGTCCATTAAAGTATGAGGATTGTCTATCTTAATATATATCTGAGCACTTATAGTATATATGTGTGGGAGATGATAATCTGGACCAACTGATGATTGCTGGTTTAGCATGAAATACGTATATTGGTGATTATTTATCTTTTCAACATATATGTGTTCGAGTGTATCAGTGTTATGAGATAGTGTGGTGGGTGATGTGAAAGTCTGTGCTCATATACCCTATTTATTTTTTTTATGTAAAAAAAATGTGTCTTTTGATTGTGGTATCAAATTTTATTATTTTAAAAATAAACATCAGATGCAGATAGTTATATTGATTTTTTTTTTAATTAATCAATTAATTTTTACTACATATATTGTTAACTTTATACAGTATGTAATACATTTATAAACATTAGAACTATATATTTTCTTTCTTAATTTTTTCTCCCTATTTTTCTGTTTCTAGTAAGGGAAAAAGTTAATTAAACTCAAGTAATGTATAGGGTATAGGAGCACAGACTTTCATACGACCCACCATTCTCCATCCTATCTCATAACACTGATACACTTGAACACATATATATGTTGAAAAGATAAATAATCAGCAATAGACATATTTCATGCTAAACCAGCAATCATCAGTTGGTCCAGATTACCATCTCCACACATATATGCTATAAATGCTCAGATATATATTAAGATAGCCAATCCTCATACTTTAATGGACAGGCTTCAATCTACTCCACACTCCAACTCTTCAACCGTCCATCCAATTGAAAATCTGATGATGGAATGCTCAAATGCTACCCAGTATTATGAGATAGTGTGGAGAGTGGTGGGTCGTGTGAAAGTCTGTGCTCATATACCCTATGTATTACTTATATAGTTACAGGTATATAATAAGCCTGTATGTTTCAGTTATAAAACTCAAGACAAATTGTAGCATAGGATTTCTTCTTCTCTCAGCATTTTTCAGTAGATAAAATGTCTATAATGGAGAGTTCATTATCGATTCATTCTATTAATAAAAAAAAGTTATCATTGCTACTGTATTATATATATGTCAAAGCGTTGACCAAGAAGCGAATCCGGGACAGCCGCTTGGAAGGCAGCTAACCGCTAAGCCACCAACGCTTACCTTCATTACTACTGTATTTGTATAAATAAAATAGCATTTATTCATTAAGATTGTATTTGCTACAGAGATGTTGAATCTTAATGATTTAAGGATTTTTCCATTATTTTTTATCTTCTAATATATTATTTTCTATATTTTCTCTATATGTGAAGCGATATTAATAATTTATTAATTAAGAATAGTTAGATTATCATTTACCGACCAATGCTGGATTATTCGCGAACTCAAAAAAGTTTTTAATTTAATAAAAAATTAAGTAAGAATTTATTGGCGCGTATTTTATCCCCCTATTTATGGTTATATCAAACCCCTCTATCCCAATATTAGATAATGCATATTAAAAACTTGACGCTTTGATAACTTTAAAAAGTTGCATTATTGAAAATAAAATTTCAACGAGAAAAACACGCGGTGAACTAAAAAAAAATAAGTTTTTAATATAATATACGAACAACTAATGGAGAACTTTAATGCTTTGTAATAAATAACTTGATTTGAAACTATTTGCATACAAATAATATAATGGCTAAACAAAGAGATGTGAGTATGCATGCACTCTCGTAAAGATTAGCTTATGTGATATTAAATTGACAGGAATGTCGTTAATACTCTACTTCTTTAAAAAAAAGCCGAAATATGTGAATAATTTAATTAGTCGGCTATTAAGAAATTAAATTTATAATGCTATTATAGACTTTTGATTAAAGAAAAAAAATGTTTCCAATAATATTAGCTCAAGCGGTAACTAGTGACAGATCGGAAACTTTTGACAATTTTTTTCTGGATTTATGTAAGTATACAGAGGTGTTGATTTTGTTCGTTCTAACTCACTGCCCCTGTTTCTTCTGCCTCTTTTTCATTTTTTTCAAAGCTAGAGGCTATATTTTGATTGTTCCGAGTTTAAAAGAAACTATTACCTAGCTTGAGAGGAATGCGCCTCTTGTCACGTGATTGCAATGCATTTCTTTTTAAAAAGATAGCTTACCGAAATTAAAAATGAATTTGTTGTCAAACAATTACCTGATTAGACAATTGTTAAATTCGCGTTTTCTTTAGGTAAGTATACATTTGCATTTAAGGTTATATGATTTTCTATTGCATTTTATTGTATTCTGTATATTTATTGTAAAATTCTATTTATAGTGTGTATATTGTACTGTATCGTAATGTTGCTCAAAAAAGTTTTTTTATATTTTTATTGTTACTAGAATAATTAATGTTTGGAATTGTCTAAATTTAATATGAAAGTTTTTTTTAAAAAAAGAATGGAAATATGGTTTTCATTCTAAATTTTAAGAAATACTCTGTTGAGTTAATAAAAATGATTATTTTTATATGTCTCGGATTATTTAATTAACTTATGGAATTCTTTAATTAAATCCCTTAAAATTGAAATGACAGATTGAATGAACTACGGTATATTCCATACTGTCTATTACAATAAATAGGTAAAAAAAAATAATTCTCTAAAGTCAAGCGTTGGTGGCCGTGTGGTCAGCATAGCTGCCTTCCAAGCAGCTGGCCCGGGTTCGCTTTGACATATGAAAAAAATAATAATAATTCTCCAATTAATTGTTGTCCAGTTTGTAGATACTGCAAATATTCTGAAAAATGTTTTTTGATTTCTGTTAATTTGTAATTCTTGGAAAATATCAGAGATTTTAAGAATCTAGCTTTGTTAAAAAACAATTGGAAATTGCAGGAATATTGTCGCAATTTTCAATTGTTTTTTAACAAGTCTAGATTCTTAATTTGCAAATTAATCGAGATTTCGTTATATAAAAAGGCATTATTTAAAAAAAAAAAATTTTTTTTTGTTTTTTTAGATATTTAGTTAAAACTAAAAAAAAATCTCAGCTGGAGCAAATTTGAAAAATGTGGACATACAGACAAAAACATACACACACAAGGCAAGTTAACAAAAAAGCATATAAAAATAATAAAGCTATTCTATATAATTATCAAATAGGTAAAGACTATATAATCCGTTACTCTTCTTTTCTTAAGACAGATGTGTTCAGCTTTGCATTTATGAGGAACAAATTTATTTTTGAAGAAATTAAATCATTGACGTGCAGGTTAAATTTTTGCCATGTTTAAAAATGTCTTTTCTGAAGATAGCAGTAATTTCTGCAACGAAGCAACGACCATTGATCATCAAATGTTGCAGTGTCACGTGGCTTAACAATAATCATTTGATTATTTATTCTCATCTTAACAATTTTTATTCATTAACATTTGAAATTTTAGGATATGCTGTAATGAAATGAGATTTTATTACATATACATGTAGATATAGTCTGGGCGATAATGTTCTATGATCAGGTAATGATATTTAATCATCATCTGTTACAGTTTACAACTCTTCCAACACAAATTATTCAAATATTTTAATTTTAGAGCTATATCTTAAGCATTATACAGTCCTTAAAATTATTAAGATATATATATATATGTATGCATACATGCCGTTAATGCAGATACATATCACCTTTAAGTCCTCATCAAACAATTATAATTTATATTATTTGATTGCAAAGTCTTGCATAGTTTGGCAGAATAGATTTGAGAGCTAAAGATTTTTTAATCAAATCTTTAGCTATTATTTCTAGTACTTGAATATCTCAGTTTCAGACATCATTTATGCCTGCAAGATAAATGATCTATGAAATAAGATTATCATAGCCATTCTTCATAGGCCTCAACCACTTTGATTATCATATATTTTTAGTTATGTTAATGAATTCTCAAGTTTGTAGTTTCATTATAAAATTATAAAATCTTTATATTATTTCTTTTTGTCTTAATATAAAACATGACTTTTTGCCATATTTGACATAGAGCTATTTGGAAGGGGGAAAAATTGTTTTATTGATAATATCAAAATAAATTGATTATAATGGAATTATGAAGCGTAAAATACATTGTCCATTTGCAGATATATTCTATTAAATATACAAAACATATGTTGAAATTTGAGACCGACATGTAACATTTTTACTATTTATGAAACAAAACCTGAAAGGAGTTGAAATCTTATAATATATTTATGTTAAGATATAAAATATAATTAAAATGTGGATTATAGTTTTTTTTAACTGTACAAATTCTAAATGATATATTGCAACTGGATAGTCTTTTCATAGGTAATAATAATAATAATAATAATAATAATTATTATTATTATTATTATTATTATTATTATTATTATTATTAATAATAATAATAATAATAATAATAATAATAATAATAAAACAACAACAACAATGGTAAAGCACAATGGATCTTAAATATCTGACATGATATGATTTCCATGAAAAAAGTGAAATCAAGTTAGAGAATTATAACAGGGCATGTATTTCTACATAATGTGTGTGTGAATACTATTGATAAGTGTAGATTGTATCAGAAAGTTGATATCTATTATTTGATTGATAATATTATTACTTCCATGATTGCATTTTCTTTTTTGTAGAGCTAATTCTGATAATTGATTGACATTCATTTATAATACATTAATAAAAGAAATATAAATCTAATAATAGCTTCTTGTGAAAAGGAACATTGATAATTGTGAAATTTTGATTATAGATAATTTATAGGTTGATTATCATTTTAGGTCTCTTGGAGTTTGGTTGAGGGTGGATACTTATAGAAGTTCAAAGCAGTGCACTGGATATTTAGAATATGATTTTGATAACATACTGAATTAAAGTGTTGCTAATGCTTAAAGAATTCGTCAGGGTGTTCATGGTGATCACTTTACAAGCCCACATTTTAATGAATTTGGAAGCATAATATATAGTATTGACTGACACAAACTCATTAATTTAGATGCTCTCATTGCAGTTTATAAAAATAGTTCAAGACATAAGAAACTAGCAGATGTCAGAAAATGACAGTTATGAGTTTTCTCAGTTGTACATTTTTTTAAATCCTTAGTAGAATTTATTCAATTTGTGAAAATATTTATATGTTACATTAGAAGCATATTCTATCCATTCTGATATGCTATCTTTTTTTTTTTGTAAGGCAGGAGTATAGAGGGGTTTTTTGGTAGTTTATAGACTTATTTCACTGATATGCTTTCGCTTTAATATTTTTCTTTTTTAAAACAGCATTCAACAATATAATCATTCTGAAAGCAAAAACCATTAGTGGTTAACTGAGTGAATAACTTTAGAACAAATCAGACTTAATTTTATTAATCTGCAAACTCTGTTTTTGAAAAAATAGGTGATCATATTTGTAAATATTCTTTATAAGTTAAATATGGATGGAGATGACAGAGATCTGACTCCAAAAACTATTTAGTTTAATGAAAACTCCAGTATTTTTTACATTTTTAAAAATTGATTAATAGGAGATTTAGTGAAATCCTTCTAATCCAGTAGTTTAATAATGTTATGATCTTCATTATCAAAAATTGGCATTAGTATTATATGCTGTTTAGTTTTCTTATAAAATGTTGAACTTTTGAAAAACTAAATTATGATTACATACATTATTATCTTTATTATTTTCAACCATTATTGATTCATTACAGGATGAAAGTCTTTTCAAGTTTATTCCAGTTTCTCCAATGATTAGTCTCTTTTCTCCATATCACTCTAGAAAACTTCCCTTACTTCATCTATAATAAAATATACAACAGCTAAAATAAATATATGTATATAAATTATAATTATACATAAAAGATATTTTTCAGCATAATGTTATATCATATATTTTAATGGTTATTGATCATTTACAATTACCTAGGATCCACTCTAAAATTTCAACTGTCCATCTATTGTAATCTCTTTTAGCAATATGTCCACCTCATAATTTTTTCAATAATATCAGTAATATCTGTTTATTCTCTTAGTCATGTATTTTATTTTCAATCCTTTCTTCTTACTCCAACATACATCTCTGTATTGCTCTTTTCTTAAATTCCAAATCACAGATTCATAAATAAAAACTGATAAAACACAGCCATTAAAAATCTTTTTTTTTCCAAACATATAGGCATATTTCCTTTTAATATTAAGTTATTTCTACCTAAAGCACTCCAACCAAATTTAATTCTATAATGAATTTCATCCATTATGCTTCCATCTGTATAAATCATCTGACCAAGGTATTTATAGTTTCTAATTTCTTTTAATTCATGATTAACAATCTTTATTTTCTTCTGAGAAAATCCTAAAATCATTATTTCAGTCTTTTTAGAATTTATCTTTAGATTTACTTTCATTTAATAATTTTTGCAATATTTTCTGAAGATTTGGAGTGTTATTTGCAACAACAATTACATCATCTATAAAATTACATGAATAAATAAATAATCTTCATTTACATTTTCTCTCTTAGTTTCCTATTTTAATCCACAAAATACTTTTGCAAAATGCTGTAAAAAGTTTGGGGTAAGGAGTCACTATGACCTCCACCATTCTCAATATTAATTTTCTTAATATCATCATGTAATTTAATCATTGTTGTTGCATTATAATAAATATTCTTCAGAATATGGCAGGATCACAGGTCTATGATTTTGATGATCTAATTATTTAATCACCATGGAATGACATGCATTTCATAATCTACAAATCATAAATCTTTCATCACATAATTTATTCTCTGCTATATCTGATTAATCAATAAATTAATCATTTAATTAGTTGAGAATTCATAAATCCAAATACTGGAAGACATATTGGGGTTGTGATTCCTGGATTCTGAGTTCCAGAACCTGAAACAATAGTACTATGCTAAACCATGCATCTTCTCAATGAAAGCAATCAGAATTTAATCTTTTTTAGAGTGATGTTGAGATAATTTTTATAAATGTAAACAGGATTTGTCTATATTATGAAAAGTATGATCAAATTCATCATAAAATATATATTGGATGAATTATATTACCCTTCATTTCCTTCATATGCCCACCCCATTGAAAATGTGGTTTTACAACAGTAAGGTCTATATTAGCATGTCTAGCAATATGAAGAACATAACTATTATTGGAAGCATATATAGCTTCCTTAAATTAACAAGTTTTAATGTCTTTATTGATAGGGAGTCCAGATATTTGTATGAAAAACTGCATACATAATTTAGTTGCTATAGTTTTATTACTATGATGAATTACGTTGATTTATAAAACATTGTAAATGAAACACATTGGAGTCCTTCCTGTCCTTCAAAATCTAGGCTTACTTTTTTATTTAAAAAACTACCAAAGTAATTTAAATTGATTCACATTTTCAATTTTATAAACATCTGTATTAAAAGTTTAAGTGACCATCGCATGTCTCTAGCTTAAATATTGCTATTTTAGCAGCATCCATTTTTTTATTTCCCTGCCTCAGAGTCACTTACTATAAGCTTCAGTAAATAATAATAGATGTCAGATGATGGTGCTTAATAATTCCCTCCCTATCCTAGGCAGTACTATTCAATATCTCCAGACAAGTTTCATGCTCATGGCTTTCATCAATGAGAGGTTTTGGATTTTGGAATAGTGCATCTGGTAGGATTTAATGCACCTTCCATCATGGCAGCTCTCAGTTACATCTCTATTTACTATCAAACTGTTTTATTGGTTTATATAAAACCCTGCCCACAGAAAAGAAGTGATTATAGTTGTTCAAAAAGTAAGAACATCAGAATGTATAGAAACTAAACTGGTTTCAGATCTATATAATCATGTTGTTAAGATTGAAAACATTTGTATGTTTTTCAGTTTGGGATGATGACGACCAGAGAAAAATTGCATTAGACCCTAAAGGTTTAGTTGCACTGTTCTAAAATTCACCCTCATTAATGAAAGCTATAAGCTTGATACTAGTCTGAGGATATTATATAGGACAACACACAATAGGAATATAATAAGCTCTATCATGTAGCATCTATTAGTTGCTAAAGCTCATAAACACAGTAAAAGGAATGCATATGCTGCTATGTTAAAACTTGCTGAAGATTTTTGTTCCATCACTGACTGATTAAATTCAATGTGCGTTTAAACATATCTTTTGAAATAAAAAAGCTAACTATCATCAGACTGCAAATTTAGAAAGTAACAAATAAAATTCTTGATTTTGGTTTTAATTAAAAATTCCACTATTAATGTGTATTTCTTCCTGTTGCTTGATTCATAAAACTGACTAAAACAGTTCAAAGAGCCTTGTCATAAAAATGAAGAACAAAGTTGAAGTAATATACATAGGTTCACGTTTAGCACCAATTTGCATTTCATGTTATCGGATTTTTCTCAAAAAATATTATGTAGATGGTGTATATTAGGAACAAACTTGAGGGGCAATTAACTCATTTCAAACATTGCAATGAACATGTATGATTAATTGAATCAAATGCGTCGACTAAATCAATAAAAGCAATACCTAAATCATTACCTTGCTTTGATGCTGTTTTTATAAATTTTCTGCAATACAACCATGTTTATAATACTTCTTCAATTTTTTGAAACTACACCAAGTTTCTGATAACTGTTTGTCTATAATCAAAAGCTAGTACTTGCTGTAATGTATATCAAAAATTTCAAATTTTAAAGTTAGCATAATTAAAATAAAAAAACCTTTCCCCTAGATATCAAGATTTACAGCTATTTTATTTTAAGATTATAAGAAATTTTAATGTAACTAAAATGATGGCTTTTGTCCCAATCTAAATGTGTGCATATATAAAAATAAAGAATTTCTAATAATTTTAAGGGCTGGAAATGCTAGAACTGGACTTGACTCCAGGACTATCTGCTCCAGAGTCTTACTCCCTATCACTGCACTGAACCATGCAGGCAGTTGGATATACGATCAAAAGTCATCATCACAATATGTCAAAAGGTAAGTGAAATATTCTCTTCACTTGTTTTCCATATCATCATTATTTTGTAAAAGAAGGTCATGCATGAATTTAATAAGATTATATTGTTTTTGTGCCCATGAACTTCTTTCAGTCCATAAAAAAAATGTAAAAAGGACTCTGCCTTCATCACGTTTTAACTCATGATTATTTTTAAGTCTGCTTGTCAATTGTTGAATTTCTGCTTTCAAATTTTTGTATTTGTATATAAAATTTCAAATTTAATTTATAATTTTTCAACAGAAAATGTTGTTTTCTTTTAATCAAATTACTAATAATAGGACTAGTGTTAAAAAAACATTCAATTTTTTTTTAATAGACTGAAAAATATATTTAAGTGTAGCCATAATACACTCTTTAAGAAAATTTCATCCTTTAATCACATGATAATCCTGATAGTCTCTACAGGATGAAGTTCTCTCCATGTTTCTTTGTAACTATTTTTCTACCTAAACAAAGTATTTGTAATAATCAAAGTGTTGTGCAAAAATCAATAGTAGCAACCATTTGAGTTTATAACACCAATATTATTATTTTGAATAATTTTGGATAAAAGTTTACTCCTTCTACTACATGGGCATTAAAATCTCCAAGAAACCCCCCCCCCCAGTCTTTTAATGATATTGATATAAGAGTTATTCAATTTAAGATATAAAATATTTCTTACTTTAAACTCTGATGCCAATATTCTTTCATGATATATACACATAAATTCCAAGAATAGAATAATAGAATAAAATAATCATAGAAAATTCAACACCATGTGCTCTGCAGAGGCAAAACTCTGTACAGTAGTACTACCCAATGCAAGGCAGAATAATCAGGGGAATGTTTGTGCAAAAATTCCTATCTAGTGCTTACTCATACAATATCCCCAGACTAGTTTCTAGCTTGTGGCATTCATCAGTGAGAAGCTTCAGATCATGTCATATTTAGTGGTTTAATACCATGCACTCTCCATTAATTTGATCTGCCTTTCACACAAAAAAATATAGCCATCAATCTGTTCAGTAAACTTTTTCTTTCACAAAGATAAATTTCATTGAGAATAACCATATCAAATTTAAATCATTGCGACTTTTTCACTACAAATGTTGTTCTTCATTCAGTTCTTGAAGACTTTACATCAAGTAAAATTTGCACATTCCATGTATTTATATATATTTTTAAAAAAAATACAAGTCTTATCTTTATTATTATTATTTTCTTCTTTCTCCCATTAACATTATTGATTTTATACTTTAGAAGTGATTTGCCAAACATGGTAATGTAAAAAGCTCAGCAGACTATGTGAGACAGCTCATTTTTGACCATCTTTATATTAGGCCTTTTTTTCTGTGTTAAGCAGGGGAATCCCTAAATAGAGTTTTCAACAAAAAAACCTTTGCTGATCTGAAAATATTGTTCTAAATCCAGTTGCAGTAACTATATTACCTCATCCAAAAATTATAACTAAGGATTCCCAGACCATTTAGCCTATCTCTATTATTTCATTGAATTTACTTCTATTAATCTATTAAACCTACCTTTGTCATTCCATTCAATCTATTCCTGATGTATTTCTATCATTCCTTTGAACTTATCTTCATCATTCCATTCAATCTATTTATAACTGCTTATTGAGCATCAAACGTTTGTGCAAACAAAAGAATCAAATATTGCATTTAGAATTGCTATGCATTTAGTTAAAATATGACTGCACAAACAGGGAGGCAACCAATTGCATGAGAAGCTTTTAGTATCAGAAAGCTTTGTTGTATATTATTTTACAAGACAGCAATAGTTACTTTTATTGAGACACTGTTTTAAAACAGGAAAAACTCTCTATATGTATTGCCACTGCTTATTGGTTAGTTGTAATTAACTCTTATATCTGAAAATCATTCTGTTTTCCATCTAGAAATTCTTTGGTAGCCTGAGTATAGCATTGAATATTTGTCAATGTTTTTATACTGCAATCCAACAAATTTATTTTGTGTTAGTAACACAACTCAAGTATTATAAATTGTAATATTTCCAATCTAAAAATATTTCCCAATCTAACAAAATTGAAATAACTATTATTTGTGCTAATTATTGGTTGAAATGAAATAACTATATTAATCATACAAAACTGACTGTTTTAAAAAAAATAAGATTCACTAAAAAAAATTTGAATTATATTTATGCTGAAAAAAAAATCAATTAAATTATAATTTTTTTTTCTCAGTGATGAAAGCTTTTATTCATCAAAAAGACAAAATACACAACAGTTAAAAAGGTTTACAAAGAAATGATTACAGTGTACATGGCAAAATGAAATTCAAGTACAATATGATGAAGGTGAAGGGAATACATATGAAATGGGAAGGAGATATGGAAAGGGTGTGTAGTCCAGGCAGAGAAGTCTTTGGTAGGGAGCAATGTTGATAGGCCTGGTTGCCCTGGTGGATTAATAGAAGGATTCGTGTGTGACATTAACTTTGGAGGAATTGCTATATGTTAAGTCTTTAGAGGTTTCAGGGATGGATGGGGAGATTTCTGTGTAATACTTAGATGCAACAGAATGATTTTTTTTGTCTTTTGTAGATAAGTAATTTTAGTTTACCCATTGTACTTGGAATGGCATTATGATTGGTTATGTTGTTCTTTTTGGCTTGCTTTTTACCTTTGATAGAGCAAACCACAGTCTGAAAGGAAAAAAAATCCAGAGGGCAAGGAGATGGAGTCTTTGAAATAAGTTCTTTGGTGATGATGCTTTTAGTTAAGTTTTGTTTGAAATTCGATTTGGATACAATTTGGGTAATTTTGAAGGTTTTAGTTCATGTAGTTTAGGTCTCTGCACATTTTTTCCACTAGGGGCAGTAGTCATCTTTAAACCATTTGAAAGAATGAAAAGTAATATGAAGAAATTTTTGAAATGGGAAAAATTAAATGTTTGATGTAAAAGAAAAAAAACACTGGAAAACGTTGTTGATAATTTTAGTTGAGTAATGAGAAAATTGAGTGGAGTTTTAGGCAGTTAGTTACCCCAGAAGAGGAGGGGGAGTCTGAAAAAAAAGATCATTAAAAATGGCCTAATTAACTGGAATAATACACAAAAAACTTTATAAACAAGTTCTGAGTGACAGGGAAATTGGAGTAGGAGAAATAATTAGGAGTACAAGGGGGAATAAAACCCTTTATGGTCCATGAAATAGTTAAACCATCCACCAAACAGAGGGGGGAATGAGGTAGTTAAATATTGATTCATATGAAAATTATGATAAAATGCACTAAAACAGATTTAGTGAATGAAAGAGTACATTAGCAGCAAAATAAGTTCTTTAAAGGACCAAATAAATATAAAATGTACCTTTCCCTGCTGCAAAACCAACTTTTCAGAGCCATTCTATGAGAGCTGTGATGAGGGTGACTTTCCGGTAAGAGCTCCACCTATGGACCTAAAATTATAATTTTATCAAAAATAAAAACAGAATAACTAAGAAATAAAATTAAGGTTGTTTAATGATGTTGTTGTCTCTCTGTCTTCTATTATTGTGTTAATTTTATCGACTGCTAATACTTGTATAATTTTTATATCATTTTGCGACCTATAAAAATTTTATTGCAATCCACAGGTTGATAAATTCTAGTATTGTACACACCTTTAAAAGTTGTTAAAAGTGAATGAAAACCAGTTCCTATCTTGCATTAGAGTTATGTAGTGGGCATTGAGATTCATGTGTTGATATCTCTATAACAATATAGATACATTATTTATTAATTGAGATTTTAAGTATATATTTGAATAAAGGATATAAATGATTAGTAATTAGCATTAACATACATACAATGGAGCCATGACCATCACTATATTTTGATCCATGCCCCCATCACATTCAAATTTATATAGCGTACAATAATGATAAATATTGATTTGGAATAATACATTTTGTTTATTAAACTGCAATGGTACAAAATTTTTCAACACACACCTGTATAACAGATGTTTTTATGGGCATTGTATGTATATTAAAATTATGGTTTAAACAACTTTTGAAAATAGGGGACACTTATTTTTCTGAGAATGTGTTCACTCATCCATTTTATGAAAAAATAAGAGTAAGAAAAAAAAACTAGCATTTTTATTCTTTAAAAAAAAAAAATAATGAAATGTCTGACATTTTTGAAATTAAATATACTTTGGGAATTTTTTTCTCTTATAGAAACATAATAGATTAGTCTCTATCAAGCAAGTATGATCTTTCTAATTATTGTTTTAAGTTTTAATATTTAAGTATAGTGTAAAATATTGTAAAACTTTTAGCATTAATCTTACAAAATGTTTTACTAAGTGAATCTAATTTGGAAATGGATAATATAGGAAGAATACAAACATGGCTGTTTCCAGTGCTCCAAAATAAGAAAATTCCTGTAGGCATAATTTTCATTATTTGCAAATTTTATTTGTTTAAACCATAATCATGTAAGACAGTCAGAAATTCAAATGGCTGCTTGAGATTGTAAAATGTATTAAATTTTAGTGGAAATTTTGTTTGTTTATTTAAATGTTTGTTTGTTTACATTTATTTTTGGGTAGCGTATAATTGTAGTCTTGTACTTTGATATAACATAGTTCACTGCTTCACTATATTTACATAGAATGATTTCTGTCAAAATTATGAATGCATGAAGTTTGACACTTGTAAATAAAATTGAAGAAATTTGCTGTCTATTAAATATCGAACAAATGAAGATGAATATGAAAGTGTGTGATCTGGCCAACCATTGACTACTGCTTCAGCATGAAATGCATTCTTGGAAATCACTTAGTTATGTGCTTCAGGAATGTAGGATGGAGTAGAAGTTTTAAATACAATATATCTAAAAATGTATATTGAAGGAAGTCTGAAATGTGTATATGAAGATAAATTATAATGTGTTATGTATGTTTCAGTCACTTGAAAAGTGAAATGGGTGTTTCAAAATTAATCTATATTGTGAAAGAGGTTGGTGACTTCTATGTAGATGGATGTTTGTGATATCATAGAGCTAAAATGAAAAGATAAAAAGGTACAAAAAACTTGAAAATATAGTGTAACTGGACTGTCTAATCATAGTATGCACAAAGGTGGATGTGTTCCTTTTGATGAGTAAAAAGGGTCTATCTTTATTATCTACTTTCATACATACTTTTTTATATTAAACTCATAGGTAAAAAAAAAGAGAGTAAGATTTAAATAACTACTGACTCTACTCTTAACTTATTATTTACATATTGTAATTTACTCCCGCTATTCCGGATTTCAAACTCAGGGAGATGTTATGCGGTTCTCAGGTTCAGGGAATATTTGTATCACCATATTCTTAATATACGCAAAATGAATGTATGACTATTAATAGGAATGGATATAATATATTGTTTACATAAAAATAATAATTGTGATATGTGTATAAGTATATGACTAAGTAGAATTTAACCACAGAAAAGTAAACCAAGAAACATGTTTTAACATTTTAATAAAGTTAACGAACGTATTTACATTGGCTATTACTATTGGATAATAAAATTTAAAACAAAGTTAGGAAGAACTCATTTAGACATTCATGGCTACTCTTCATCTACGTTTAGTTTATACCAGTGTTTCCCATCCTGATCCCATAAAGAATAGCCATTACATGTCCAGATTAACATAAACAAATTTCATATTATATACACTATTATTATAAATATAGTAACATATTCACTTATCCTTTTTGGTTTTAGTTAATGCCATGATGGTTTAATAGACCCCCTTGTTATGTATAACATGGGTGCGATAGAAAAGGGTTATAAGTTTAAGACACACATAATAAAAAAAGATATGCATAGAAAATATTTTTAAAAAATATAAATAATTAACACAAACTTTAAAATAAACAATTAACAAATATGTGTGTGTGTTGTACATATGTAAACGTGTTGTTGATATATATCTTACGTAGCGTCTTATCTTGTCTCATTTATAATGATCGGATTATTTCATTAACAAGGCTGTACCTCATAAATTACCTTTATTATTAATTTCATAAATTTTAAATTAAAGTTACTCTGCCTTATATTAAAATAAAGAAAATAAATTATTATATATAACATACAAACAATTAATTATTGATAACGTCAACTTTATAAATGGGTTTTACAGTTCGTATGGATAATGTTTTGATGGCTAATTCTTATAATCTATGATCGTTGCTTTAAGCGCAGTTAAGAATTGGAACATCTGGTGAATTTATTGACTTTATTAGCTTTCGAACTGGAGTTTTGGAATGAAGTGTAAAAAGAGAGAATTCATGATGGATCCTTTTGATATTTATTAATCCAGGTGTGGAAAGATAGAACAATCCCATATTGATCTTGGCAATTTCTAGTTCCAGGACATCCCTATTATTTTCAGCAATGCCTGATTATTTTGTAGTTGATATTAGTTGGAGAAGCATCAATATTCTTCTACTACTGCATATTTTAAATCCAGAAATTTATACTGAGGTGTAAATAGTAGTTTGTTTGTTTTTTTAGATAATCGAATGCGTTATTCTGTTTGTAAGCAAACTCTTTGCTTAGATGTTTTAGAACTTAACTTTTCTACTTGTTTTCTAAAGTCCTTGTAAAAGATTTCTTCAGTTTTATTGCGAGTTTGAATTGGTTGACACAAACCTTCAGATTTTTCTTTGAACTCCTTAGAATGATAATTTTTCCTCTTGAACAAAAAGTTTGTTGAATATCCCTTTATATATATATATTAAGCCAGTTTGTGCTAATCTTTTTACTTTATTGTTGACGTCATCTTTGGCTAAGTATTAATATAAACAATTTGTTAAAACAAAATCGTAAGAAAAGATAAGAAAATAAACATTGAATTTTTCTTTACTTTAATATTATATACTTTTTTTTCTTAATTAAGTTCATTCATCCGATCTATTGTATGTCTTGATATCCATTTGACCCATTGAGGTTTAACTTTTGTTTTAATGTTTATTTATATTTGGCTTTAAATTTCAGGTTGTGGTAACTGGTTTGTTAATTTATGTGTCCTAACATTACCTAATTCTATCACTTAATAAGTAACATTAATATTATGGCTTGAATTGGGGTTGGAGACATCCATCGCAATATATTTCTTTCAAAAGGATCCATCACAATATATTTACACATTTTAAATCAAATAATATAAATATCAATAATTAACAATATTGTGATTGTTTTTAATTGAAATTTTTTTATTAAAAAAGAAATTCAAATCAATTGTTTTGATTTGCTAATAATTGCAATATTAGGTTTAATATTTATTCTACTCTTTCGTAGCGCAGAGCATCTGACTTGGGATCGGGAGGATCCAGGCTCAATTTTGCCACTCGAACTCCCCAAATTTTTTTTATAATACCAGTCATGTAAAATGCTGATCTGACAAGTATGATCCTATTTTTTGATTGCATCTCTTTTGTTTTAGACCGAGGCTGGAATTAATGTTAGTGACGCATTTTGGAAAAAAAAAAACCTGTAGTATTCAAATACCGCATTGGAATTGATTTCAACTCTATAAAAATATGAATGACAATTTTTTAATGTAAGTTTTTTATTTATTTATAAACATAATATAAAAATAAAATTAATAAAAGTGGATTTTTTAAATAAAAAAAAACACACAAACAAATTCTTATCTGTTTATTAATGTACTCCTTTTTCAAATTTTACTTTAAATAAAGAAATGAACTAATTAACCACAAGAAAAATAATATTAAAAACTATTATTGTATATATATATTATTTTTAAATGTTGGTATTTAAACTGATGTTTCACTTAATTTTTTGTTGTAACGTAATTACAAGTTCTTTTTGTTATTGCTAATATTATCATTAGAAATATTTTTTTCTTATCAGTTCTGGTTGACGATGATTTTAACATATAGTTGGTTCTAATTATCATCATGGAATCTGACTAATAAAAATAGATTGCATTCATAAGTTGCATTAATTGAATTTCACATCGGCATCATTTTTATAAATCATATTAATGCAATATTGTGCTGCAATCTGTCTTCCAAGAATTGACATTATTTTTCAGATAACATTTTAAAGTTTGAAAATTCACATTACGATAATATTAGAATAGAAATAATAAAAAATACAATTAAAAATATGTCGATAAAATTTAAATATGGTGGATTCTAAATCAATTTGTTTTGTTTTTTTTTGTTAAAAAAAAAGTTTACATTTTAACTTTCCCAATCACTAATTATTAATTGCACTCAGTTGCTGATAATTGAGAGGAAACCATCGGAAATTACATGGGATGGCACCAGTATATACTCCAATTTAAATAAATGATATTCTCTAGTTTATGAAATTATATTTACGTTATTTCAAGGCATGAAATACACATATTTCACAGCAGATTTTTAAAATGTCCATGCTTTGTGATTTCTTTTTTTTTTAAATTATATATTTATATTTTGCTTCATATCCACAAATATAGAAATTTAGCTTTTAAGTATATATACTATACTTGTATTTAGATATTAAATATAGACAAATGTTGGTATGCCTGAAGAAAACGTTTGGGAAAATTATTTTAGAAACCTCTATTAATTAAAAAGCTCTAATCAGTCTTAGTCATTGATCTTTGCAATTATTATAGATTTAAACTTATAGTAAATTATTTACATTTATAATTGACTCTTACAGGTCATCTTATTAGATGCGTTTAAAACTCTGCAGGATATCTAAAAGATTGTGAGATCAGTTTTGCCTTAAGTTAACTGAATTTTGTTTGTAATGGGTAAATATTAATATTTTTCGATGTTAAAATCCATGCATATTTATGCTTGTTCATAATTCATGTATATAACATCTTAAAAAATAAATATTTTTAATTTTAATGCTGTTTTTATTTATTTGCATTGAACTATTTGCCGTTTGGTGCACTGATAGAATTTGACTGAAGAGCTAAAAGTTCCTAAATTGGCAACCTTTAGGTTCAAACTATCTCTTGAGTGTCATGTGACCTTTGACAGTCTTCAGTATGCTTTCTTTTGTGTGCAATAAAAGTAAATTTGTATTTTAAATATATATATATTTGTATTATTGCAATGAGCCACTTATTTCTCTGACTTTTTTTCCTTCATTCTTGTATTTCCAATATGTACAACAATGATCGAAATTACAGTTTAATTTCTTTTAATTTTTTTGAATAAAAATTTCCTTGAGTATTTTCATTTATTTTTACTTTAATTTTTTTAATTCAAATATGTTATTATATAGAACAATGTCATTTGGTTACTTTTTTCTTCCTGTAATCAGAATGACAGGTCCGCTTGTCTATTCTAATCACACTGACAATCTGAATTTAAAATCTAATTTAAATGCTAACGCTATCTATTGTAAGTAGAAGAGGGAAAGTAAGTTTCAGAGCAGTTTATAATTTTAAAAAAAATTCATTAAAGATTCTGGTAAATAAGATAAAAAATAATTTGAAATATATATATAATACTTAGACAACATAATGGGAACACTTATGCTTATAAGCATCAGAGCTATCAAGAATAGGTGAATTCATTCTATTCTTGCTCCTTTGTTCAACATTTAGAGTGCTTTTAAGGCATAGCCTGGGGAAAGGAGATTTACATTGTGCTATATTTAATTTATAAATATAATAGTAACCCAAGAACTTAACTCATTCTTTAATTTGTTTAGTGCATGGATTGAGATAGATACCTTAACTGTTAACAGATATTATAAAAATAACTTATGCAGATTCCAACCAGGAGATCGATTCTCTAGCGGTTTTATTAAGTTCTTCAATTCTGCCTCTGTGGCATCATTAATGATGTGATGCATTTATTAAGATCAGTTGGCTAATAAATTTCATTTATGAAACATGTGAACGCAATAACTATGGATTGTCCTAGATCTGTTTCATTAAAGAAACTCTAATTGTATTTAGTAACATCAAATGCAGCTGGTAATATGTTGGGACTGGAAGAAAAAATTAACTGAAATCTCAAGCAAAACTATCTATACGTATTGCCATTCAGTGCAAACCAGAGTAGTCAATGGATGCCAGAAGGCTTGTGCATAAAATCCCCATCTAGTGCCTACTCATCCAATATCCACAGACCAGTTTCTGGCTTGTGTCCTTTATCAGTGAGGAGCCTTGGATCTGAAAGCACTGCACCTATAGTCTGGGGATATTGGATGAGTAGGCACTAGATGGAGATTTTATACATAAGCCTTATGGCATCCATTGATTACTCTGGCTTGCACTGAGTGGCAATACATATAGAGTTTTGCCTGTTTTAATAACAGTTAAGAGCAAGCATAAGAAATAGTGATCATATGATGTTAATTGAAATCTCATAAGAATTTCATTTTTTTAATGATATAATTCAACTTAAGACACAATTATATATTGTAACAGTCAGATTTGTACACTCATGCAACAAAATCCAGAGCCCAAGCAAAATACACCAAAGCTGACTGGAGTGAGGTGGTTGAGACCTTTAATCCAACCACACTTCAACTCATTTGCCAGTACTCCAAATTTAACACCTTACGAGTGACATCTCTGGGGCTACACTCAGTCTTCATTTAACCACAGGCCGGCATAGGGCAGGGAGAAACATGAGACTTAAGGTCACTACTGATTTAACTAGATGGGTGATATATAGCACTTAACACTCTATTATATATATATATATATATAGCACATAAAATCATAAATAAATTGGAGTAATGGACTGTGAAATTGAATAATGTTCTGTGGATTGGACAAGATACTATGGATCGGTTTGAACTAGAACCTGAGCAAGAAAGATATGCAACAGTTCATATTTTAAAAGATTTATTAAAACAATAACAAAATATAAAACTAAATGTCACAATGGTAAGGATTGTACAACATTCAATAAGGTATCCAATACAGGCAGGCATTTTATAATAAATGAGACTGTTATTAGTACATCTGTCCCATTTTAATATATTACCATACATGTGTGTGTGTGAGTTCATAAGTCATGCCTAATCATTTAACAAGCTCATCCTATGATTTTGGTTTGCTTAAGTTATAAACTGGTAGCTTAGTAGAGATGAGGAGTACAGACAGCTTTAAAGTGGCTGTTATATATACTAATAAAGTGAGCAACTAAATAAGCTCAATATCATGCAGATTCAACCTAATAACCCAGATTCAAACTTCAGTCTAAAGCTGAATAATTATTTAATATGAGGAAAAGAACTGTTTACCTTTAGATTCACATATATATGCTATGGCGCTATATAAAATATTAGAGTAAGCTTCCAGTGTGAGTGAGTGATTATTCAAGAGCTTCAGCATCAAATGCTCGGTTTGCTCTGAGACTGACAGTTTGCTGCTATTGATATATGAACCTATAAGTTTAGGAACTTGGATTGGCTTTAGGAAAACTCTGGGTCGCATGCTCCAGTTCTAATAAAATAGCCATAACCCAAACTAAATAATGGGGGGCTTGTAACCATGTACCCATTTGAGAAGTGCAGCAAAATGTAAACATATATGTAAGTGTACTATATAAAGGCACACCCGCAATGCACACAATATATAGAGCAATAAGTATGCATATAATTAAGTGCACCTAAAACAGATAGCTTCTATCTGTCAAACTAACTCAACCCAGTTCTTAAAATAGCATTATAATTATGCTAATAAAAGGGATTTAAACTATATAATAAATAATCTAGTTAAGATCCTGAATCTGCATATAAATATTCATAATTAAGGAGGGAAAGTATATTTGATTGGATTTAATATAAACATTAGCAAATATACTTTATCATCTCTAGCCAGTATATCCCCTTCTAACTAATAGATATTAAAAGTTATAATATAAAACCGGCTAAGCAAACCTTGCAAAATATTACAATATATATATAACCATGATAACAACGAGCGGTTAGCGATCGTTTATTATCAATATAATAATTTCGAAACAGTGATTCAATAAATAAATAGTGCTTTTAAAATGTTTAAAGTGGAGATTACAATTATTTCCTTTATAAATTAATTAATTAGTTTCATTGTTTCAAAAAATGAGCATATTATCACATATTAAACATAAACAAAATGAATTTAAACAAAATATTAAAATTAGGCAAGACCGTAGTTTGTAGGAATTTAAGATAATAGATTTCAGACATTAATGATTACAAAAGGTAAAATCTATTTGATTTATAAAAGATTTCAGCAGTTTAGAAAATTAAAGTACAACTTGTTTCTCTTTTTTGTTACTTTAAAGTAAGTTATAGATTTTAAGAGCGCAGTTGACCAGAAATGATTTTTACAATATATATAAAGTTACACAAGTTTACAGAGTTTCTTTTACAATAGGGTAAAAATTAAAGAGGTTTGAGAATTTAGATAGAATGTTCTTTTATAATGGAAAACTAGCTTAGAGTTTATAGATTAAATTTATAGGCTGCAGTCTTTAAAATTATTACCATCATTGTCTTCTTGATGGACTTGAGGCGTACATCAATAATGATAGTGGCTGGAACAGGGCATCAAACAGTTGCATAATTTCAGTGGCATTTCTTTTCAGGTAGGTTTTAAATTTCTTCATATTCTCCCTTCATGCAGGTTGCTGGAAAATTCATTCATAGGTGTGCTGAAGGAATTGAGAGCACCATCTTGTCTCAAAGAGCCAGCAAATATTTTATTCTACTCGACCATCTTGGAGTGGACCTCAAAACAATTTTACAGGAAAGGCAAGCTAAAAAAGACATTAAACCTAAGAAATCTGCAATGTTTATATTTCTCAGATTAAAAACCAGCCGGCTATCTATTTTAACTCAGAATTCAAACTTCCTCTAAATTTTATAGCAGTCGGTTTCTTTGACTCTGATCTTTTTTTTTTATTGCCCAAACTTGTACTGGCTTCAATCTGAAAAAAGTGATTCATTACAATTGTAATGAGTTTGAGAACAAATGGTTATAAACTCATAAACCATTTGCATAACACTGTCAATTGAAGGTTTATTTCTAAATTTTCTATTCAATCAACTTGAGAATTACACTAAATTGTCTTAACACAATTATGTGAATTTCACATGTAATTCACAATTCATCTAAATAAAACTTGCTAAAGATTATTTAGCGAATATTTAAATTGTACCTTTTCTAAATAAAATAGATTTTATACAAAATATTATTTATTAACAGAAATAGAAATGCTGCAATATATATGTATACAAACATTAATATTATACTCATTTATATATGCATGTATGTGTGACAATACCTAAATAACTGTGAAAACATATATAACTGTGTGATTACATATATAACTGTGTGACTACATATACAACTGTGTGGATACATATACACGTACTAGAGAGTGTTTAAAACCCAGCATAGATGTGACTGTGGGGACAAATAGGTGAAACATATATGAGGGCAGGAATATACTGTTTCAATATAGTGTATAAAAAATGTTTTGATTGCAAATGTGTCAAGCCATTTTAGCACTAAGTCGGAGTATAAATAATATATACATATTTTTAATGTGATTGATATCCATTTTCTCGTTTTTAAATTAGTTTTATAATTTTTTTTTTCTATCTTTTGATTATTTTTAATGTTGACTTTTACTTTTTTTGTGTATTCATTACAAAACTCAATTATAAATACTGCTGCCCTATAAAGAAAAATATTAGAACAAGAGCTAAGCTTGAAATGCTGAAAAACAAAACATCATGTGAGTGTGGGACGATATATATCAGTGAAAGTAGTCACATCACTGAAAAGTTATTAAGAGAGCACAGATTAATCATAAGCAAAAAAAAGATGTATATAAAGTAGTGGGCCATGTATGTCTCACTGAACATATGTTTGCTTGGGAGAAGTCAAAACTATTCAACAGAGAAAAAAAAGCACAAGTACTAAAATTGGAAAATGTTTCGTCAACCTATAGTGATAATTTATAAGGTCTGGAAGCCATTCATTAATCTCACCCTCAGGGAAAATGGAAAAAAGACCCTCATCAATAAGTATATGAAATACCTAATGATGATTGTCTTTAGCAGAATGGTCTAGTTGGTTAGAACATTAGCTTATATTCAATATTTATGAAAATAAATTTCCCCATTCAAATGTCTTGTTTCTTATTAGAATAGCAACATCTGAAGAAGAGTGAATAATGCCATTCAAAATTTTGTGTTATATACTATCTTATGTGCTATTACTATTGAAAAATAAAGTTTGAAATTTTCTTAAGACATTTAACAATTAATATTAGATGATGGAAATAATCTAGCATGGAATTATTAACAAATTTATGAATTTGGACTTTTCCGCATTTAGGCATAACAGTGATGATGGAAAATACAAAAACTAGGATTTTCACTCTTAGATGAATAAAGTGGCAATAAAATAATCTCACTTTGGACAGGTGACTCAAATTGTTATATTCATTTTTTTGTTGTTGTTTATTGCCATCTGACTTCTCCAGCAGCTGACTATGGTTATATATTAAGTATTCAAACATAGTTTATCTTTATAACTAGTGCTTCAAAAAAATTAAAAGGATTGCAATCAAACTCATGAAATCTTAATTCAGTTCTTCTTTTTTTTTTTGTAAATTATTTCATTAAAGCTAATGTCTGAATAAAACTTCAATTATTTTGTAATATATAGCACAGAATTTCACATGACTCACCACTCTCCACATTATCTTATAACACTGATACACTTGAACACATATGTGTTGAAAAGATAAATAATCACCAATATACATATTTCATGCTAAACTAGCAATCATCAGTTGGTCCAGATTACCATTTCTACACATATATGCTATAAGTGCTCAGATATATATTAAGATAGCCAATCCTCACACTTTAATGGACAGGCTTCAATCCACTTCACACTCCAACTCTTCAACCGTCCATCCAATTGAAAATCTGATGATGGAATGCTCAAAGGCCACTCTGAGGCAGAGATTTTTGTCACATCCATGTTGACCTAAGGTCAATCTGACCCCTCATGTCCAGGACATAATCCATTTAATACATATACAAGGGATGGGTAGACATCTCTACTATGTAATAACTGAACCACACAGGCTTATTATATAACTGTCTATATATGTAATAATATAGGGTAAGAAAGAGAAAAGGTAGGTATATATATTTTTCTTCTAGTGATATTTTATGATTACGTCATCAATTTTCAATTAGAAATATAAACATTTTTAGATTAGAATGTTTTAATATGACAGTTGAATCCAGAAGTCATTAGGAATGTCATGTCTAGACTTATAGGAAAGTCTCACATAATTTTTCAAAATTACTTATTTATAAAAATAAGCATTTATTTATATAGTGCAATGTTTATAATTGTAATACATTAAATACCAGCCTTTTACAGCTATTGTACATGCACTTTTATGAGTGTTAAATAATAAATGCTTTCACTGCCAATACAAGATATAGCATTTAAGAAAGAATAAAATGAATCCACTTATTCTTTCAGTTCGTGTTGTCTGACTGAATGACGTTGACGAAATTACTTAGAATTTACTAAATGTCACTTTCAAATGAAACTTAAACATATATAAATAAGCATTTATTTATATAGCGCGATGTTTATAATTGTAATACATTAAATATCAGTTTTTTACAGCTATGTGAATGATCTATCTTCATGCTTTCTTTGCCAGTACTTAAGATTTGCCCATATATAAACATTTGGGTTCAGAAAGAATAAGCGGATTCATTTCATTCTTTCTTAAATGCTATATCTTGTATTGGCAGTGAAAGTATTCATTTATTATTTAATACTCATAAAAGTGCATGTACAATAGCTGTAAAAGGCTGATATTTAATGTATTATTTATAAAAAGTAAATTATCAATTAAATAAATTCTCCTTTCTTTATGCACTTAGCAATAACTTATTCTTGGCTTGATGAACCTTTTTACAATTACTGACTAGAAATCTTCTTTAGAACTGTAATACAATGATGGGCAAATGCGGTTCTTGGTCGAGTTAAGTGTGGCTCCCATTGAAATCCAATTTTATTTTTTTATTTCAGTTTTTTTTTTTTTAATTCCATAAAAAGTTGTAATATGACAAATTTTTATCCAGTATTTTTATTACTTAATTTATTACAAACTACATCATGTATATTCCTACATACTATTTTCAAATATATTGGTGAACTGTACCTTAATGACATCTCATCATCATCAATAGTATTCTGTCCTATAGATATGTCCAGAGAGTAATCACATTATCAATTTCATCCATTTTCCCACTCCATTCTCTCAATTGCCTAGCTCTTCAATTCTACTTAATTTTCCCCATCTCTTAGATCATTCAATGTCAATCTTTTCCATCCTTTCTTCTTGCTTCCATTCACCATTCCCTCCAAAACATATTTTATTAAGCTATACTTTGTTCTTAATATATATCTATCCAGTTTCTCTTTCTAATTTTCTCAAATTTCTTTTTTTATTTATTCTTTTCAAAACTTCATTTGTTATTTTATTCATCCAACTGATTTTTTCCTTTTTTTTCATGTCCACATCTCAAAGGCTTCCAATCTACTCCTAATTTTATTATTTATTTCCACATTTTACAACTATATAATAAAGCATTTTACATATAGCATTTACTTTTTTTTTTTTTTAATACTCTTTTCAAAAGTCCACGAAATATTTTCTTTCTCTTAATAAATCCCTCCTTTGCCAATGCTATTCTTCTTTTAACTTCATCTTCACTTCTTCCATCCTCACTCTACCAACTAAATAAATATCTAAATCCCTTTAATTGTTGAACTATGTTATCATAAATTTCAATTTTCAGTCTTTTTGCATTTTTCTCTATCCATAAAACGTAGTCTTCTCAACATTAATCTTCATTTCATATTCCATACATCCTTCGTCCAATTTATTCAATATATGCTGAGAGATACTTTTTATCCTCAAATATAAAAGCCATATCATCTGCAAATCTTATTCACTTTATTATTCTACCTCCAACATTTGCTTCTGCAAAGTCTGAAGATGTTTTTTAAAAGACTTTATTAAAGGATGGCAAAATAGTATTCACTTAAAGGTGTCGGATGTTTAAGTAGTTTACTTTTCTTTTCTTCAACTTCAATTTATAACAAAGATCTGATACTTTTAAATGTAATATTTGTAGTGAGACTCAAACTATACAAAACTGTTGATTAATAATGTAATATTGAGTTGTTGTTTTTACAAAAAAATAATTGGTTATTTTTAGACACACAGAAACTTTTTAAGCAACCTCATACTGAATTCTCATTAGTTGCAATAAAAAATAGATTCTAACAAATTCATCCAATGCTGCTACAATAGATCTTTTTTTTTATTCATTGTAATGATAATATAATTTTCAGTCATCAAATACCACACTGAACTGTGTTAGCAGCATACATTTTTCTTTCACCATCTCTATGGCACTTAGTGTAAGCCTTAATAACTGATAGATGATAACACATAATAAATCTCTTATGCTGTATGTAATTGACATAGAAAAGATGTTAGATGTGAAGGACAAAGTGATAACAAACATAAAAGCATTTAGTAATGAAAATATTAAGTTTACAGAAAATGAACTGAATGAGGCAGAGAAGAAATTGAAAAATGGAAAGGCAAGAAGTTTAAATGGATGGACAGCAGGGATAGTAATGAATTTAGGACAAAAGGCAGAATTAAACCTATTATCTTGTTTAATAAGATGGAACAGAAGAGAGATTTTCTGGATAGTTGGAATAATACAATAAGGCTACTATTTAAATGGAAGGATAAGGATCATAGAAAGTTACGCAATTATAGATCGATAGTGGTAACATCAGTCTTATATAAAGTTTTTGCATATATGGTGGCTGGAAGAGTCATAAAATGGATGGAAGCAAACAATATGGTGGGGGAAGTGCATGGAGGTTTTTGATCGAATAGGCATATAAGAGATAGTTTTTTTGTAGTTATACAATTTATAGATATGAGTAGAAATACAGGTAGAAAATTATACATGTTTTTATAGATATAGAGGCATATGATAGAATAAATAGAAATAGATTAGTAAATTTGGGAATGGATGCAGCTTTAGTGGATCTTATTAAGAGATTGTGTGAAAATAATTACTATACATAATCAATTACGGAATATAGAATCAGTTAAATTTAAAAATGAGGAGGGACTAAAGCAGGGATGCCCTATGTGATCTATTTTGTTGTATTTGAGAGAAATGGAGAGAACAATAGAAAGACTAAGAAGAGAGGTAGATATATAATTAATAGATGGCAAGGGAGTACGTACATTATTGGGTCTTTTATTTGCAGATGATGTTTTCTTATGTACAGAAAGAAGGAAAGATATAGAAGTTATGCTGAGGACATACATAAGGGTGAGTAAAGAGATGGGGATTAAATGTAGTAAAGAAAAATCAAAAGTAATGATAATTAATACTGGAGAAAGAGAAAACAAAGAATTTTTATTGGTGGGTATAAAGTTAAGTGTGGTGAATATGTATATCTATTTGGGAATCATCTTAAGTAATCAAAGAAATTACTTGGGTGAATGGGAGAAAAAATTGATAAATGAAGCAAAGAAAAGAAAAGGACTGATAAAGACATTAACAGTATTTCATATAATAAATAATGATGAAGCTAGAATTGTATGAAAGGGAGTGGCAGTAGCAGGATTAACATACGGTAACGATGCATTGTGTTAGTAAAGGGTGTTAGATTAATTAGAAAAAGAAGACATGCATTAGATGCAGATGTGTGGATAGCAAAGGAAACAATTCAAGGAGAAATGGGATGGTCAGAGTGCAGTTTGTGGATGATAAGAGAACAGTCAAAATAGTATTTAATTGGGTTATGAGTAAAGGACAGGCAACAAGATATGTGAGAAAGGTAGCATGGAATGCAGAAGATTAGGATAAAGAATTTATATCGGTCTACTTATACAAAAGATGGAATGATAGTGTTAGGGGAATTGTTGAGTGTTATAGTGGCAATGAATGGGATAGAACAATAGATGCATTAATAAAGAATAGGGAATTGGAGAGATGGAGAACTAGTATGGAGAGTAAAAAAAATTTAAATATATATGGAAGTAAATAGAATATTGGGTGCAAGTTAATTTATATAGCAAGGAAAAAGTTTACTGTTTAAAGCTCTAATAGGATCGTTAACAGCAAGGGAATAAACACATAAATGGAAAAATGTGTGTGATTTAATCTGCAAGTTGTGTAAGGAATGTATAGAAAATGTTAGGCATCTGTTAATTGAATATAAATGCCTGCAAGCAGAAAGTACAAATAAATTGTGGAAGAATAAACAAAAGCAAAGTGATTGTATAGAAAGTGGGTTCTTGGTTTTTATGCTGAATTTGGGGAAAGATAAGGGGGATTTAGATATGAAGGTCATGAAGTTGACAAAGATTATGTTGTGGAAATGGGATGGAACAGCATAGAGAAGAATATGAGAAAAACTTAGGGTAAAGGAAGGTAAAGTGACTATCAGGTTTTTCTGGGCATAGTGGCTGAGAGATTCTTGACTCTGAATAAGGAGGTTACAGTTTATCACATTGCATTGCTGTCCTATCCAGTATCTCCATGTGCATTGTTCAAGATCCAAAGCTCCTCACTGATGAAAACCATAATCTAAAACCTAATCTGGGGATATTGAATAGGACAGCACATATTAGGGAATTATTATGCATTATCATCTGGCATCTATTACTTACTAAAGCTTACATTAGATAGCATATCTACGGTGAAAGAAAAAAAGTATATACACAGATGTGAATACAGTACTTGAGAGAGTGGCACAAATATGATGAAAGAAAAATGTATGTTACTAAAATAGCAATATGTGATAGATTCATGTGATACTGGATTGTGTCATTAATATTCATTGATTCATTTAAATAGAAGCGAGAACACATATGAAAAAGCAGGCAAAATACACAAGCATAAGAAGTGGTGGTCATGTGATGTTTATTGGCTTAAAACACATATGAAGTACATCTGAAATCTGTACTTATATTTTATTCTTGAAAATTGTAAATCTTTAATAAAAATAATTTTGTTTTTATTTTTGAAATTGGAAAAAATGAGGAGTGGGGGGGGGGTTACAAATGATTGATTGTTTTTAATTATTTTTAAATGGGAAGGGTTAAAATATAATTATATTTATGAATGTTGCTTGAACTACTTAGATGATTAAATATCATGTGACTTCAAATCTGGCTATTGAGGTTGAATTGTTGTGTTCTCCCTTTAACACTTCATTTAATTTCAGCAGTATTTAACCATAAGAAAATGTATTTATTTTCAGAAATACGTTTGATTGAGATAGAAGCTATTTTAGTAGGAAAAAATGAAGATATCCAAAAACCAAATAAAATATTTATCTATTTGTAAAGTTACATCAAAGATAAAAGCACTGATTACATTTTGATGTTAATGTAGAATTTAGTGCCACTTAAATCTGCATTGTAAATATAACTGATCATTGGTTATTTTATTTCTGTCTATAATTTCATTATTGAATAAATATTTTAAGAGAGCCATAATTTAACATTTGAATTTCAATATTGGCTGGAGGACTATATTAAGGTGAGTCAAAAATTATCTATACAACAATTGCATTGAAATTTCCACTGGTTGCAGTCTTATTATTATCTTTCTAATCACTTCTACGTAATTTTGAACTTTTATATCAGTTTAAATATGATGGCAATATAAGAAACAATGATTTCCTTATTTGTGATCTGCAGCAAGCATTTGTTCATTTTTTAAAAGTCTGATGATATCTCCAGTACTGATATTTATTAAAAACTGTATGCACACTATGGATAAAATGATTTGGATTGAAGAAATGTGTATGAAATAGAGAAATTCAATGAAGATCACACTGTTCAGCCATGAAGGAACCAGACATCCGTCCATATCCATGGCTGATGACCATATTGAGTATGCTTCTGTTGGATAAATGATTGACAGTGGATTATATGTCATTTCAAATCACCCATTTCTAAATAATCTCCAATATTTTTCTATAAATAATTATCTCAACTTTTTTTGTTCATCCTATCTTATATGAATTCTCTTCCAAAAAAAAAAAAGAAACTATATTTTGGCTCAATGTAGTGTGTGTGTATATATATGTCCACCATTTACTACCCTTTTTTTTATTGCAATTTCAGTTTTTTAATATCTATAGTTAAAATATCAATCTCATTCTTTTCTTTAAAAAAAGTTCTTTATACAATTCTCACCAAATACTTTCAAATCATCTAAAACATACTAGTTTTAAAATTATTCAGGAGATTAGTCAATTATTATTGGTTTATAGACAACCCAGAAATGTACACTGAAATAAATACAAAAAATGGCGTATATCTAAGTTGTTATTATATACTAGGATAAATTAATTTTTGAATTTCGAGAAGTGATTTCGGAATAAGAAACGCTTGACTAGATGTAATGGAGACTTTCATATACTCAAATCTATGGTTTTGACCTTAATTACCACTGTATTTTGATTCCACTCTAAAATTAACCTTTCTTTCCAAGAGCAAGTTTCTGTGATCTATATTTTCATTGCAAGGGCTGCCGGCGATTTAAATTGACTGCAAATAAAAGTGATTAAAAACTAACTTAAAAAAAAAAAAAAGGTAATTTTTACCTTCTTTTTGTTGTATCAGATGTAATGACTGTGATTAAAGGATAATAAATAGCATACCTGTGGTAATATGTTTTTTTGTCTTTTTCTACTTTAATAAGGGATATTGCTTAGAAAGCAATTAAGAAATCCTTGCTCTAAGAGAAACAAATAATAAAAAAGACAATTACTGCGATCTTTCAACTCTTTCTCTAATACCAGTTCTTTATCGAGGATTTCAATGCAGCTGAATTTGAATTAAATTATAAGCTAATATAAATATTTACAATTATTCTGGGAAATGAAAGTGAAAATAAATAAATTAATGGAAATGTTTGTGTCTTTTTGCCCCTATCACCGTTATTCTGAATATTATAATTACTTTTGTTTGTAAAGATTTAAAAATCTTTAGAAAAAAATTATATTGTATGAATTCGAAATAAGTAGAGATTTTTTTTCAGGTAGCTGGCCCATAATCAAAGCAGATTGCCATCCAATATTGGTTAATAAATTATTTAAATATTCTTAGTAAGAGGATAATTCAAGGATCAAAATCACTAACACGCATTATTAAGCAATTGATCAACCTGATAAGTAATATTTTCTCTATCATTGCTTTTTATATGAGTCAAAAGTTTTGTCTTACAATAGACTATTTTAAAAAGCGATTTAGTTTTCATTTATTTCTTTATAAAGTTTTATATCAATGTGAGCTATTTGATATGGTCTTTGAACATGAGAGTATTAAAGGCGAAAAGCAAATAAGTTTGTAATATAATTTGGTGCTTTAAAGATGATGGAAGGACTTAACCAAGAGGTAGTTTCATCTTCTACTGAATAGTGTGTGAGTTTACTAGTATAAGAACATTATATACTATTCTCATTTTCAAGAACACAATCCAAAAAATTTGCCTCTCCCATAACAAGTGTTTCTATTTTTTGACTTGATTAAAAGGAAATGTGTGGAATTTTTTGTTTAATCAAATAATGAATTAAATGTAGAACTTTACAATAAATGTAGAGATTTAGGGTCACAAGATCAATGATTGATAAGAAGGCATAAAAATGATTGAAGGATTAAAACTACAAAGAAAATATAGATATTAATTGATTATAGTTACTTTAATTTTTTTATTTTGAAATATTTGAAAACAACATATGGTCATGAAAAATATCTCAATCCTATTAAATCTGGTATGATACTCTTATATAATGATGATGATGACAATAATAATGATGATGATGACGAGATATTGAACACATAGAAGGAATACTTTGATTATGATTTATGCATTTTATCTGCCGATTTAGATTTGATCCAGTTTAGTGAAGTCAAAACAGCTTTTTGTAGTCTTAAAAATGGAAAGACTGCAGGTCCTAATAAAACATCTGAAATTTTTAAAAATATGGTAGTGAAATGTTGGCTTCGAAAATATTAGAATTTTTTAGAAATATATAAAGCCATGAAGTTGTGACACTTAATCTTGAGAATATTTTTCTTGTTCTAATTACAATAATTATCTTGGAATGTCATTATTCTTCACTACAGCAAAAATACTTTCAAGAATTTTGTTGAATAGGTTACTTCCAGTTGTAGGTGGTTACCAGAGACTCAGTGTGATTTTAGAAAAATAAGTACTACCATAAACATGGTTTTTGTTGTTGGGAAAATGCAAGAAAACTGTCAAAAACAAAGAAGTGATTTATATGTCACTTTTATTGATTTGATCAAGGCATTTGATTGTTTGACATTAATTGGTTATCTATTAAAATTTATTCATATTATACAATTTCTGCATGATACAATGAGAGGAAATGTTATAACTGCAAATGGTGAATCTATAGGATTGGCTTTTTGTAATTACTATAATTTATTGTAATTTTGCAAACAAAATCCAAAATTTTGTCATTCTGCATTACATATAATTCTTGCATTTATATTATATAATTGACAAAGGGATTAAAATAATAAAAACTAAAAGAATAAATGCATTGTGAATCCATCAAATGAATGTCTATTAAATAATGTTCTTTTAGAATATTCACGTATCTATGTGCATGTGATATATATATATTTGGATTAAATAAATAAAAAATAATAAAACTTCTTAATAAACTTATTCGGGCTTAGTTTCATTTTTTTTCATGGCTTGTTTATTTCAGTAAAAAGGGGGGGGGTAGTTTTACAGCTTTAGATCACTGTTCAAAAATACTCATTCTCTGAGCCTGCTTTTATTGTTTTTTTAATTAAAGAAAAAATCTGAAGAGATCAGTAGGTCACAGATATTTGGCAGATTTGGATAAAGAATTTATATCAGTATATTTATATAAAAGGTGGGATGATTGTGTTAGGAGAATTGTTGAGTGTTGTAGTGGGAAGGAATGGGGTAGAAAAATAGATGCATTAATAAAGAATAGGGAGTTGGAGAGATGGAGAACTAGTATGAAAAGTAAAAAGTTTAAATTTATATAGAAGTGAGCAGAATATTAGGTGAGAATTGATAATAGCAAGGAAAGAAGTTTACTGTTTAAGGCTTGAACAGGATCTTTAGCAACAAGGGAATATATACGTAAATTTTGGGTGAATTTAGTCTGCAAGTTGTGTAAGGAAGGCATAGAAAATATTAGGCATCTGTTAATTGAATGTAAATGCCTGAGAGAAGAAATGATACAAATAATGTTGTGTACAAATAAGTATAAACAAAGTGATTATACAGAAAATGGGTTATTGGTTTTTATGCTGGGTTTGGGAAAAGATAAAGGGGATTTAGATATAAAGGTCATGGAGTTGACAAAGATTATGTTGTGGAAATGGAATGGAGCAGGATAGAGAAGAATATGGGAAAAACTTAAAGTGGGGAATGTAAAGGAAATGTAAAGTGGCTAACAATAGTGACTGAGAAATTCCTGACTCAGAAGAAGAAGTCTCAGTGCACTGCATCACAATGATAAGTCTTTATTGTTAATTGCAAGAACCATTCTTCCAAAAAATGTTGTATTGTCATTATCATGCAAAATTTTTGGAATTAAAAACTATATTTTTTTGCTTTTTAAATATATTTCTGATTATTTTTACATACACCTATACCCCACTTAGCTATGGCAATTGGTCCTCTAAAACTCATCATTAAGCAAGACTATCATATACAAAATACATAATTATAATGGGGGTCTATGGGAAAAAAATTGGTCGGTTCCAGTCGACTTAAAATATCCACACTGATTTCCAAGCTGAAAGATTTTCTTGATTTTTTCATGACAATGATGAATAAATACAATATCTAAAAAGAAAAGTTTTATATCACTAAGAAAAAAAATACATATTTTCACTTTAAAAAGTACAGAACAGCAAATAGAAAGAGAAAGTGAAACCAAATTTGAATTTAAACGTTTTTATATTCTTCCGCAGAGTAATGAAAAAAAAAATCCATACTGAAGTCCTTTTTTTTTAAATTTGTATTACAGTATATATTACTACTATACATTTATTTTATTACTTATGTAAAATTATTCAAATTAAAAAACAATGTTTAATTATTAATTATTTAATTGAACATAAAGACTTATTACTGTACTCCACAGTAACAAAATGCTTAATGCTTATCGTAAAGCAGTCAACTTTAGAAAAAAAAAATCAACTTATTTTAAAAGTAAAAAATCTAACTTCTAATTTTCTAAAACATACAGCTAGGTTTATTTTTCTTAACTGTATATTTTTAGTAATGTAATAATGCCCCCCCCCCCATTCGAGTAGAAAGATTATTAATTAAATGCAATCTGTTTTTCTTTTTAAACTTTTCTAATTCGACATTTGCATTTTAAAATGTTGTTTTTCTTTTGATTTGAAACATCTTGAGTGTAAACAATATGTTTATTAATGAAGTTACAAAATCAATAACTATTTTTACATAATTATCCAGGTGTTCTAAAAATAATATATCGTATTTAAGAAACACACACATGCAGTTTAATATTCATATTTAGTGTTTTCCTGAAAGTTTGTGATGATGGTCTTTTATTTGTCCTGTACTGTATTTATATATTGGAGTATTTGTATACAGTATTATCAACAAATTAAAAATCCTTCTCCTTTTTCTTTTCAAAAACTTTATTTTCTTATCTCAATACTGAATATATATATATATATGAAAAACAAAAAACACAAGTTAAAAACTTGCATACGCTTGTATTTATGACAATAGATGGCGTTATACCAAAAACACCTTCAAGCGTTTGTTTACATAAACGTCAGAGCGAGTATTTCACTATCTCTAACTTAATTTCCACCTTCAGATCATGATTTCAAGCTATTTGCTATCGTCAGTGAAGGACAGGATTAAGAAACTAGATCTAAAACACAAACTCTGAGCGTTTAAGAAACAGTTTCTATTCAGCTTGCAAGCGTGAATCTTTTAGACACGTAATGTTCACCATCTATTGTCATAAATACAAGCGTATGCAAGTTTTTAACTTGTGTTTTTTGTTTTTCATAAATGTACCTTTGAGGTCTTTCTTGCAATGATATATATTGCAGAGACTTCTACTATGTGGTGATGCTGAACTGATATCAGACCCATGTAGCTATCTGGCATGCTATGCTGAGTTTGAAGACATTACGTGTCTAAAAGATTCACGCTTGCAAGCTGAATAGAAACTGTTTCTTAAACGCTCAGAGTTTGTGTTTTAGATCTAGTTTCTTAATCCTGTCCTTCACTGACAATAGCAAATAGCTTGAAATCATGATCTGAAGGTGGAAATTAAGTTAGAGATAGTGAAATACTCGCTCTGACGTTTATGTAAACAAACGCTTGAAGGTGTTTTTGGTATAACGCCATCTATTGTCATAAATACAAGTATATGCAAGTTTTTAACTTGTGTTTTTTGTTTTTCATAAATGTACCTTTGAGGTCTTTCTTGCAATGATATATATTGCAGAGGCTTCTACTATGTGGTGATGCTGAACTGATATCAGACCCATGTAGCTATCTGGCATGCTATGCTGAGTTTGAAGACATTACGTGTCTAAAAGATTCACGCTTGCAAGCTGAATAGAAACTGTTTCTTAAACGCTCAGAGTTTGTGTTTTAGATCTAGTTTCTTAATCCTGTCCTTCACTGACGATAGCAAATAGCTTGAAATCATGATCTGAAGGTGGAAATTAAGTTAGAGATAGTGAAATACTCGCTCTGATGTTTATGTAAACAAATGCTTGAAGGTGTTTTTGGTATAATGCCATCTATTGTCATATATATATATATATATATATATATACTGTATATACAGTATTTATATAATACAAAACTCCATTTCAACTGTTTATCTTCATACAGTCATTTTCAAGGATATCTCTCTCCCACTGCTATATTTTATTACTCTTTCTTTTACATTATTTAATTACAAATCAATGTTGAAATGTTGGAGTTTTGTATTATATAAATATATATACTGTATATGTTCAGTATTGAGATAAGAAAATAAAGTTTTTGAAAAGAAAAAGAAGGATTTTTAATTTGTTGATATTATTGTAGAACATATATACATATTTTAAAAGAAAAAGTGGATGAACATTTGCTGTGTTATTTATTATATATGATGTATACAGTATTATAGATTCAGTAATTATAGATATTTTAAGTGTTTTATGAATAAAATATTATATGTGTATACAATTACAGCAAAGTCATTACCTGTATACATATTACAATAATATACTTTTGCTTTTGGGTAAAATGAATTTAATATAGCTATCTCTGACATCATCAGTGATGCAAAATTCAAGATGGCTGCCAAAAAAAAATTTTTTTTATTTTTCTCGATCGTTATAGTGAATAATCGATTGTACATCGAAGTAGTGGGTACAAATTGATGATGATCGCTATTGCGAAATATCGCTAAGTAGACAATTGCTAAGCAGGGTAAAGGTGTGCTAATTAGTTGATAATTATTTAAAACAAAAATAATAAACATATATACTTTTGTTTTATTTATTTATATTTTATTTTTAAAAATAAAAGTTAATAAACTTGATGTAAAAGATATAAAGAAAATCATGATAAGGTTTGGCTTTGTTCATCATTTATCTGTCAGAATTGACAAAGCAAATATATTTCGAAGCAGAATTTATTCGATTTATCACAAAACCACATTTGTTTGTTTGCATTAAAAAAAAATTAAAGTAAAGAAAAGAAATGTTTATTTTCACATTATAATATGATGTTTTATGTCATTGTTCTTATTTATAACTCTTTTTTTTTTTTCAATATTTGCAAATTCAAATATGATTTTTTTAAATATATGTCATTTGTAAAATTAAGTCCAATTTATTGAGCTTTAATATAAAATAAGATTTTCAAAAACTTCTACTAGATATAACAATAGAAAATGTCTCAGTTTGAGAGTTAAAATAAATGTAATGAAATAAATTTAATCCATTTTTTTTTTAAAAAAAAGCTTAAGATAAATAACTGTAAGTTTTGTAATTATATAAAAACAACTACTTGACTAGATTTTATTATCCAAATTGGTAAATATTTGTAGATAAAAAAAATATTAAAATCTATTATTTTATATTAATTAAATTTAAAAAATGAAAATGTTATACATTCATTGAAGGATTAAAATTACATCAATGGATCATGGGATTCCTTATCATGGGACTGTGGTGTGTGTATATATATATATATGCACAGACACAATCTAAAAGCTACCTGCAGAGAGAACTACCTGTGGAAATTTACCTTTACATTGTAACGGTCAGAAAACGTGTGACTCGTAAACATAGTGCAGAATTCGACCACCATACAGAACAGCAGCACCATCGAGTAGCGAAGCCACCCGTGGTACTGAGTTCGAACATAGTTTATCAGTTCCACAATACAATCCATGAAACAACGCATCTGATGCGACATTAGTAAATATTTCCTTAGGCACGGTGGTCAGGGATATGCAAGAGACTCATGATTTTATTCTCGAGTTAGCCAATAATCAAACTAATATTAATTAAACATTCATATTTACATAATCGAGGAAATATTATATAGAATGGGTATCGAATAAATGAAACGTAACTGCAGACATATAGTTTAAAATTATTTATTAATACATTTTAATAAAACAATCTAATAATATTTTATGGATTAAAAGCTTCAGTAGCGGGATTTGCGACATGATTATATTTTAAAGAATACATTTATTTATTTAGACATTATTTTATATTGAGGATTTCAGTAGCGGTATTTCCGATACTGTAATGTTTACAAAAGGAATACATTTATTTGAAGGCGTAATCTAGCTACCTAAAATTCTCGAGTAAGTATTTCTAATGCATGCCTTGGGGAATTTATACCTTTGCAATGCAAGAGTCTAAAGTAAGATTTAAGAGTAGCGGCGGACATATATTTATTTAATTAAACTATTTATTTTATGACTAAGGGCAAACATTTATTTGAGAGTGAATTACGAAGATAATGCAGAGGCGGAGTGATATATAGAATAATAGAATTGAGCAAAGGAACACGTGGTACGCTTTAGAAAGGCGATATGGAATGGCAGTATATTGAAACTGCAATGCCGCGAATGAGTTTATAAAACTGTCAGGCTGGTCTCTGCCACGGCCCGACGAAGTAAGGTGTCACATAAGCATAACCAGGGACAAGCGGTACGTGTCGCAATTTGCCAGCTGGCTGCATGACAGGTCAAATCCTACGGGAGCATTTATTATGTCCGCTTGTGTAGGACGACGGGGTTAATTTCAACCCTGAAGAATCCGGAATATTTACGGCGGAATAGATCATCGCATCTCTAAAACGTAACACATGTATACTTATAAACGATTATGATAAGATTTAAATGGATTTCTAATTCGGCCCGACATTATCAACATTTACTAAAGAACGTTGGTGACTCTCAAAGAAATGTAATTTTCTGGAATTATTCATGATGATTTACTATATACAAAACATATCTAAACTGGGAATGATTACAACTAATATGCCAGCCATTTGCGAAGTTGTAGACCCCTGCATTACAATAAATGAAGCATTGAATGCGTGTCGATTTATATGAAAGTTAAGTTATTAAAGAAAGTAAATATTAATGAAAATTTGACATGCATTCATTGTTTTAAGCGATCATAGATTTAAACTTTGAAAATAGAGACAATTGTGAGCATGCAATAATTAAATAATAAATATAGATAAAATGTAGATTTTAGAAATACGCACCCCAGATAGAGTGAGGTAAGCTAGATTATTAGAGAAATTTACATATTAAATTAATTATTCAATTTAGTTATACAAATGGTAGTTTTTACATTTTATAATTTAGATAAGTAGTATGAAGAAGAGCTATAGCATATTATTAGAGTACTCTAGAGTTTGAACACAGACAGGTACCTGTTTTATAAGAAGTTTTCTGATTCCATTAGTTTAGCAGCAAAAAGTTCACGAGTGGCAAGTCTTTCTTGTATTTAGATATTTCATTTAATTTCACAGCAGCAGCAGCTTTTTCATTTATTTCAGGCAGCAGATCTTCATGGTGAATTTATGATGGGCAATGGAAAGTTCAGCATCCGATAGGCCATCTCCCGATGGAGAATAATCTAGGTGCTTTACTCGGTCATACCTTGGCAGGAACAAATTATTTTATATTTTTGGAGACTCTCAGTGATCGAGAGCAAAGCTAAAGTTTAAGTGAATGTCTCCAGCAAGTCTAAGATGGCCTCTTTTTTTATCTTGATCTTTCACATTTTTGTTAAGATATTTTTAGGTTCTATTTAATCTGCCCTGAGGATAATCAATGCATTTAGTTGGTTTTTTTAATTAAAGAAAGCTGCCGTTCTATTGTTTACATTTTACATTTACTAATTACATTTTGGGGGAATTTTTCTTTAATTAATCTATTATCTATCACTGACCGATGCTTTTAAATTTCAAAAACAAAAAGGGAACATAAGATTATTTTAACTTTTAATTAAATATTACATCAGATATTTTTTTAGAATTATTATTAAATGAAATTTAAACAAAGCAATAAATACGAACTTTATAATCCAAAATAAATGATTAAAATTATACAAAATTATATAACTAAAAGAAATCTAAATTATATTATTTTATCCCTATTTATTGCGTTTAATTTGAGATCGAAATGTGTGCATGTTTATGCTGAATTCTACATATATTTATACATTTTTAATATTGTTACACACACAATTCGATATCAAAAAGTTTAAATTTGGGCGGGATAGACCGGTCAGTGAGAGACGACAGAAAAAGGTGAAACTTAAGATTCGAATACGAATCTTACTGTTTCATTTCCCCGTACTTCCCGTGAACAATTAAGGAAGGACAAAGGAGGCAAGAAAGAGAAAAAAAAATTTTACATTACATAATTTAAATACGAAAAAAAAATTATTATTATTTTTTTTTTACAGATATATTGAAATATAGAAAGCAGAGATTACATGAAGCAACGAACAATTTATATACCCGGATCTAGAATTTATAGTTTAATTAAGATGGCCTAATTTGGCCGTGTCTGGTTAAAATCATAGTAATAATTAGTTAAACTGAATGTATATATATAAAAAAATTCTTAGAATAGGATTAGTTAGTATAAATATAAAAAAAATTTTTTTAAGAGTAATAGTAATTAAAACAATAATATATATAATAAAATTTCTATCTAAAACCCTATTTGACTAAAGTACAATCCATTCAACCAAGTTCATTATATCAAGTTCATTTTAATATTTTCATATACGTTTAATCCGTCCTAAGAGTCTAATATTTTTACAACCCCGGGTCAGGTGGATAATACCGATCTCTCGTCATCGATGACTGCGGCCTTGGGTTTTCTAATCGTTGCCTTTTATCGGGTGGTTCTTTGGCCCAATGGTTCAAATCCACGGTAGTAAGAAATTCAACCATTTCTCCTATATCTTTTATTTGAATGCCTGTCATTAATGGTTGGATGGTTAGCGGCACGCTACGCTGGATCGTTCTAAATTTCCACTTCCCCATATTCCACCAGTTTTTGGCAGATCCCTGCAGATGGTTACTAGCTATAGCTATCTGCACATCTGGCCCTTTCTTATGAAATTTTAAGAACTTCTGTGAGCTCTCTAGGTAGGTTTGAGGTTTTCCCCTTATTTCCACTCTAAATATTTTAACGTGGACCATCTTTGTTAAGTGGCTTTGGTATCCACTGTCCGTTTTCATGTTTTCTTCCGTGACTTTTGGTCCTATTCTTTTGTCCCGTCCATGTTTGTCTCCTTTTACTGCTTTCACTCAACGGTTCTTGTGGGCCTTCATCTACTGGAATAAGGTTTCTTTGCTCATCACACTTTTTCATATTTACTACACTACCTGCTTGCCCTTCTACTATCATCGGTTTGTCAAGTATCTCTAATTCCCTTTCCTTTTCCATATCTTTAATCTCTTCTTCCTTTTTACTAGCTGGGGATATTCCAAAATGTTCCTTTATGGCTTCTAACTCTCTCCACATAATGTCTTTAAATTCCTGATATTCTCTAACTCTTCTCTTTTCTTCTTCTTGTCTCTGTTTTGATTCTTCATCTCTTCTTTTTCTCATTTCCTCCTCATACATTTTCTTCATTTTTTGCATATTCTGTCTGAGTATTTCCTCAATGAACTTGAAATTAAAGTTCATTGATCCTCTGTATTGTTGCGGAGCTTTCCTTCGCTCGGGTGTCGACTCCAAAGCTTCAGATAAATCTTGCTGTATATCAATATTTTCTGATTCCATTTTTCTTAATATTGATTTATTTTTTTTATACTATTAGCATTTGACTACTCCCCACCGGTATATTGGCCCTATAACACTCTTTCGCTGCCCTCACCTACTCTACATTGCCCTATCTCTATATTGCTGCATTTAACATATTTAACATATATATTATAGCGAACTACTGGTTACGCGTATAATAAGCTACTGCTGTCTATGATATATATATATTTGTACTTTAACAAAATATTTACTATTAACATATATAACAAGCTTCTGCTGTCTATGCTATATATATAACGGTGTTTTAATAAAAAAATTCAATGCTACTTGCTTTCTCATTTAACGACTGATTACTTTTTTTTTTCTTGACATATATATATAAAGCAAAATATTTCATTAGATCCGAGTATTTTCGTTCCTTCTTAAATTACACACACATCCCTGCTTTCCTTAAATTTGTTATTACGCCTGCTGTCCTTTCATTCACTCGACCCACATTATTTCACTCGATTTATTTTTTTCATTATTTTTATCAAAACAAAATCGTATATATATAGAATAATTAGCTAACTCGAGTAACGAACGCTAAAAGAAATTTATATGCGTTATATTTTGCTCAGGGTATATATGGGTTTTTTGTATCGAAAGCTCCACGTTGGAAAGCGCCAAACGCTAAAAAAAAATTTAACTATGTAACGGTCAGAAAACGTGTGACTCGTAAACATAGTGCAGAATTCGACCACCATACAGAACAGCAGCACCATCGAGTAGCGAAGCCACCCGTGGTACTGAGTTCGAACATAGTTTATCGGTTCCACAATACAATCCACGAAACAACGCATCTGATGCGACATTAGTAAATATTTCCTTAGGCACGGTGGTCAGGGATATGCAAGAGACTCATGATTTTATTCTCGAGTTAGCCAATAATCAAACTAATATTAATTAAACATTCATATTTACATAATCGAGGAAATATTATATAGAATGGGTATCGAATAAATGAAACGTAACTGCAGACATATAGTTTAAAATTATTTATTAATACATTTTAATAAAACAATCATTTACTAATAATATTTTATGGATTTAAAGCTTCAGTAGCGGGATTTGCGACATGATTATATTTTAAAGAATACATTTATTTATTTAGACATTATTTTATATTGAGGATTTCAGTAGCGGTATTTCCGATACTGTAATGTTTACAAAAGGAATACATTTATTTGAAGGCGTAATCTAGCTACCTAAAATTCTCGAGTAAGTATTTCTAATGCATGCCTTGGGGAATTTATACCTTTGCAATGCAAGAGTCTAAAGTAAGATTTAAGAGTAGCGGCGGACATATATTTATTTAATTAAACTATTTATTTTATGACTAAGGGCAAACATTTATTTGAGAGTGAATTATGAAGATAATGCAGAGGCGGAGTGATATATAGAATAATAGAATTGAGCAAAGGAACACGTGGTACGCTTTAGAAAGGCGATATGGAATGGCAGTATATTGAAACTGCAATGCCGCGAATGAGTTTATAAAACTGTCGGGCTGGTCTCTGCCGCGGCCCGACGAAGTAAGGTGTCACATAAGCATAACCAGGGACAAGCGGTACGTGTCACAATTTGCCAGCTGGCTGCATGACAGGTCAAATCCTACGGGAGCATTTATTATGTCCGCTTGTGTAGGACGACGGGGGTTAATTTCAACCCTGAAGAATCCGGAATATTTACGGCGGAATAGATCATCGCGTCTCTAAAACGTAACACATGTATACTTATAAACGATTATGATAAGATTTAAATGGATTTCTAATTCGGCCCTACATTATCAACATTTACTAAAGAACGTTGGTGACTCTCAAAGAAATGTAATTTTCTGGAATTATTCATGATGATTTAATATATACAAAACATATCTAAACTGGGAATGATTACAACTAATATGCCAGCCATTTGCGAAGTTGTAGACCCCTGCATTACAATAAATGAAGCATTGAATGCGTGTCGATTTATATGAAAGTTAAGTTATTAAAGAAAGTAAATATTAATGAAAATTTGACACGCATTCATTGTTTTAAACGATCATAGATTTAAACTTTGAAAATAGAGACAATTGTGAGCATGCAATAATTAAATAATAAATATAGATAAAATGTAGATTTTAGAAATACGCACCCCAGATAGAGTGAGGTAAGCTAGATTATTAGAGAAATTTACATATTAAATTAATTATTCAATTTAGTTATACAAATGGTAGTTTTTACATTTTATAATTTAGATAAGTAGTATGAAGAAGAGCTATAGCATATTATTAGAGTACTCTAGAGTTTGAACACAGACAGGTACCTGTTTTATAAGAAGTTTTCTGATTCCATTAGTTTAGCAGCAAAAAGTTCACGAGTGGCAAGTCTTTCTTGTATTTAGATATTTCATTTAATTTCACAGCAGCAGCAGCTTTCTCATTTATTTCAGGCAGCAGATCTTCATGGTGAATTTATGACGGGCAATGGAAAGTTCAGCATCCGATAGGCCATCTCCCGATGGAGAATAATCTAGGTGCTTTACTCGGTCATACCTTGGCAGGAACAAATTATTTTATATTTTTGGAGACTCTCAGTGATCGAGAGCAAAGCTAAAGTTTAAGTGAATGTCTCCAGCAAGTCTAAGATGGCCTCTTTTTTTATCTTGATCTTTCACATTTTTGTTAAGATATTTTTAGGTTCTATTTAATCTGCCCTGAGGATAATCAATGCATTTAGTTGGTTTTTAATTAAAGAAAGCTGCCGTTCTATTGTTTACATTTTACATTTACTAATTACATTTTGGGGAATTTTTCTTTAATTAATCTATTATCTATCACTGACCGATGCTTTTAAATTTCAAAAACAAAAAGGGAACATAAGATTATTTTAACTTTTAATTAAATATTACATCAGATATTTTTAGAATTATTATTAAATGAAATTTAAACAAAGCAATAAATACGAACTTTATAATCCAAAATAAATGATTAAAATTATACAAAATTATATAACTAAAAGAAATCTAAATTATATTATTTTATCCCTATTTATTGCGTTTAATTTGAGATCGAAATGTGTGCGTGTTTATGCTGAATTCTACATATATTTATACATTTTTAATATTGTTACACACACAATTCGATATCAAAAAGTTTAAATTTGGGCGGGATAGACCGGTCAGTGAGAGACGACAGAAAAAGGTGAAACTTAAGATTCGAATACGAATCTTACTGTTTCAATATGGGTGGAGTTAAATTAGAAAAAGCCATTTTTTTGAATTGTAATTCTGATTAAGTGATGTGGTATTTTGCTGTTCTGGAAAAAAAAATAAGGCTTCCAAGTTGTGCCACTACTTTTTATATGCTGAGAATTTTAAAAATTGAAAAATCTGTAATCGTTATCATACGAGGGTGCCACTAGAAAAGAACCTAGAACCACAAAAATTAGAAGAATCCTGTATTCGCGGTTGATAATTTGCATACGTGTGACAGATCAACCCAAATTTCTCTCAACAATCTCATTTCAACATGGACTGATTTAATACAATAATAGGGTTTGTTGTTTAAAGAACAAACAAAAAAAAACAAATGCACTTTCATAACCTTTAACCAATAATACACTTTATTATAGTTTCATTTTCTTTTTATTCAGGACCATTTAAAACAAATCACTAATAACCCCTCTACCTTTTCTTCTTTTCTTGACTCTTTGCATAACTAATGTAATCTTTCTTCTTTTCTTTTGTTAAATTAAAAAAAAAAGTGAAAGAGTAATATATATTTTGTTCTTGAAAAAACATGCACTTTTATTTAAATAAGCATCCAAACTGATCCAATTCTTGACCGGTATTAGGACTAAGCAGCTTACTATTAGGAGGAAGTTATAACACAAGACCCCTACCCTCTCTTTCAATATTTTCTCAACCGCTTAATACTTTTCACTTGCTTTCCAAATCTTTTTATTCTATTCTGATATCATTTTAGTGGGTTCATTTATTGGATTATTATCTTTCTTGACCTCTCCCAATAGCCACAAACATTTAGTCAAGATTTAGCTAAACCATTCATTAAGAAAAATTAAAACATACAAATAATTCACGCATTTTAACTAAACAAATTAATTAATGCAGATATAAACATTATTAATGTTAAAATAAAATCCCCTTCTGTTGTCATAACTCATAGTTCATTAATGGTTAAATGCAATCCTAAACATGTTTAAAATTTGCTAATGTCTATAGTTCAATCAATAAACATAAGAAGTTTCTGTTACCGTAATCGATTAGTGCACATCCATAAGCATTTCCTCGTACCTCTTGAGGAGTTGATTGTCAGCAACCAATTTTTTTGTTCCACAACTAGCTTCCATTTTTTCTGTGTGGTTTGATATTCCTTGAGATGGTTTTTCACAGTTTGATGAAGATCTAGGAATGGGTCAGTACCCCAGTTGTGGACGGATTTTATTTCGTTTTAGCATTCGATCATTTTTTATTTTACTTTTTCTTAATAGTTTTTTTCATTAAAAGCTAATCTCACAATAGGCTTTTCTTTTTATTTATAGTCCTTTTCTTCATTGTCCTTTTTTTTATTGTATTCCCTGGCTACTGATTCCATTCCTTTAATTTTTTTTTGTTTTTAACACCTTGCTTTAACCAGAAGTCATGACAATGGGAATTAATTCCAATTCTTTTCTCTCTTCTGATTAGAAAAATTAAAATAATTAATTACGAAATTGTTTCCAAAACTTTTAACATTTTTCTATCACTTTCGATTTAATTTCTCAATCCAATTAAAGAAATAAATAATCTACCATTTTGTTTTTTCTCTCTTCTTTTCTTTTCTTAAAATCCCAATAAAAAATAACTAATAAATAATACCAAAAAAAAAAAACTTCATATACACAGAGCTTTTATTTCCTATTTTCTACCTAATGTATATATGTATATACATATATTCACATACACACAGAGAACATAACATGAGCTGATCAAAATTATCAGCTCAAAGTGTAAATTGTGACCAAAAGAGGGGGGGGGCATTTCTTTAATCATGCCAAATTATATTGTGAAAAAGCTACCGGGCATGTGGTGCTAAAGTGATCTAAAATACATCAGCTCAAGACACATTTAGCAGTGTCCTGGGATACTTGAACCTTGGGTCATAACATCTGGATAATTTATAGTTCATATGTGGCTATGAGAAAAGTGTGCATTATCATTAACTATAATCCAAATATTTGATTAAAAACTGCAAAAAAAGAACAATAGTTGATAATAAATATTGCATTACAAGTATCTAAACTGATTAATCATGGATTTATGTTAACATACACTTGGTAAAACATTTCTTTTTTAAAACTTCAGAAAACATCTTAATGAGTTCATATTGATTGTTTTATTTATTTTATCTGATTAATAGTTGCTTTATTTTATGTTTGTGAATTCCTGTTAATTTTGTTATTTAATTCTCGAATGCACACTAATTTTGTTATTTCATCCTGAAATGATTTCACTTTATTTATATGATTTAACTATGTAATGGAAATAAATTGCTTTTAGTAATTTTATAAATTTAAGCTAGAAGTAGCTTTTTAATAAGTCAGATTTCATTTCAAAATATTGTAGCATTGATATAAAACTTGAGAGATTGCTTCACCATTGAGAAAATGCTGAAAGTTAATGAAGAGCAAAGGCAGGACAGAATTATTCCATTTGGAAGATTTCATTTCACATGAAAAGATGACTTCCTAGGAAATGCTGTGAACACATGCCTTTATTTCAATAAAAATAATTTACTTTTGGATGGTAAAGTTTATTTTCAGTCTTTAGAATTGATTTTTAGAAAGTGGTTGGGAAATGTAACTCATTTGAGTTCAATTGTTACTACTATCTACATTTTTTATAACTATAAAGATTAAAATAGTTACAGTTATATTAGAAGCTTGTATTTTTTCATGGACATACAAAGCAGAACTAAGATATTTATTTTTAATCCTACTTTTATGTACATTTATTCTTTCATTTAAGCTCAAACTACTCTGACTTATATAAACCTTCTTATAAAAACAAGTGATAATATACACTATATTAGGAATAGCCTTCCTATCAAAAATTTCCTTTCTATTATTTAATAAATTATTCGGTACTTTGGTATTAGAGCTGTGACAGAGCATGTAATAGACCTACTGGACCTGTTGACATTCATATCAATCCACCAATGACTTTATGATGTCACCAAAATGATGTATATATGACTTTTTTGAAAAACAAAAAAGGATGTGTACACAGCTCTTTTGGCAACATCTCCAAAGTTATCGGGAGGTGGTTGATACGAATGTCAACAGGCCCAGCATATCTAATGCATGCTCCATGTCACAGCTCTAAAAATGAGTACATTCTAAAAAATAGTAACACATAATACAATGGAATTCAAAGAAATATTGCAAGATTTTTAACAAAAAATTTAGTATACATTCACTAGATGATTATAGAGAAATCATAATATTGTAATGAAATTCAAACAAATATTGTACAAAATTAAAAAAAAAAAAAAAAATACAACTAAATCTGAAAACTTTAAAAATGATGCATTTCCAAAAAAAAAAAAAAAACAGCAAATTTGACACCATTGACGGTCTTAGATATTTCAATATTTTGGAAGATTTTTAACAAAAAATGTAGTATATATTTAGTAGATGATTATTGAGAAATCAAGGTAATATTGTAGTGAAATTCAAACTAATATTGTATAAAATTAAAATAAAAAAATACGAGTAAATCTGAAAACTTTTAAAAACAACGCATTTCCAAAAAATAAAAAACAGAAAACCCGATGCCATGGAAGATTTTGATTGTTGAGAAATCAAGATAATTTTGTAGTGAAATTCAAATAAATATTGTACAAAATTTAAAAAATATAAAATATGAGTAAATGTAAAAGCTTTTTAAAATGAAGCATTTCCAAAAAAAAAAAACATGCCATTATTGGTAAAAATTTCTAAAAATGCATTAACTACATTTTTGTGAGACTTATTGTGAAATGTTAAACAGGGAAATCCGGTCATTTGAATGTCTTCTACATGACTGCAAAATGGACATCTGCTCAATAAAAGAAAAAAACACAAAGCACAGAAAAAACTAATGCGGAGATATTAATAAATCCAAAAGATCACAGTGATAAGAAAAGACATTTTGACACCTCTCTCATGGATTACTCAGTTGTAAGCACCATTGGTCGTTCCATCATCACAACATCATATGTAAGGAAATAACATGTTTTCACACCTCTAAAAACAAATTACTTTCAATTGTGAGTGCTGATCATCATTCCAAGAGTCATTGTGGATGTGTGAAGTCTCCTATCTTCCCAATGTCACAGGTTTAATACCAAAGTACCAGTTATTCAAAGTAATTCCCCTTGGTAGTTATGGATTATTCAACTGATGATGTATTATACTTACCGATTTCCCTTCTGGTAGACATCATCAATTTTTGCATGACAATGTTGTCATGTCAACCAAGACACTGACATGATTAATCCAATTTTTGAATTTTTTTGACCTGTGAGATTTAAAAATCGGAGAGAGCCTTGGGAAATTTTGTCATTTGTCTGTCTTTTGCTACTAGTCCACCACAATGGCCGCTATTTGTAAGTAATTTTCATTTTTCTTTTTAATAAATAATACCATTTTGATGTATATTATTTTGTAAATTATTCTGCAATTATAAAAATTACAATTAATTAATTTTATTTTTAATTTCTGAATTATATCATACAGAAATTTTTTTTCCGTAAATTCATCGGCAATTATAAAAATTACAGCTATGAGAGTAATACAATGTCTGATATAAGTGTACGCCGAGCCTTTGGCTAGTCAAAAACATCGGAGATTACCCCCCGCCAATTCCAGCGCTACATGCTGTATTTTATAATTGAGCATAATATAGAGTGGTTTTATAAATTATAATATAGTTTTTTTTTTAGACTAGAACCTGTTTAATTTCTGAATTATATAATACAGAAAATTTTTTTTCATAAATTCATCGGCAATTATAAAAATTACAGCTATGAGAGTAATACAATGTCTGATATAATTTTTTTTTAATTTTTTTTTTTTGTTAGACCATTTTAAAATGCCAGATTCGCATTAAATCGGGGAAAGTGTTCTTTATTTGTATATTTATTTTAAATTTTAAAAAAAATATGTACATATTTCTGCAATTATAGAATTACTATAATAATTATACAATTATTATTATATTAATTACTTTTAATTTCTAAATTATTTTGACGCATGCATGTACATTTTTTTATATTTTTTTTTAGTATTTGCCAACCGATGACATATTGCCCTGAAGCCATATCAGTCTGATGTTGCAATCTTAACGTGCCGGGTCCACGTGATCTGCGGACAAATTTTAGCTATTGCATTTGTCTGTAAATCACTTGGAGATGTTATCTTAAAGATAGCAAGGTCAGACTGATATGGCTTCAGGGCAATACATCATTGGTTGGCAAATACGGAAGGTCAAGTATTTACCTTGCTATGATGTCATTATCCTGAAGGCATATGACTCTAACCATCTAGTGATTTGCGGTCAAAGTTAATCGCTAAAATTTGTCCGCATGTCACATGGTAATGTTACGACAAAGATCGCAAGATTAGAATAGGATGCCCTCAGGGTAATGATGTCATAGTAAGGTAAAAATGGAGAAAAAGGCATGTGGTACAGGATAATGATGGTGCCGTCCATCCTGAAAAAAAAAAATTAGTAAATAGGACACAAAATAAGAGTCTATAAATAATAATAGGGAAAAAAAATTAAAAGTACTATATACATCATGAATAATTAACTAAAATTGAATGCAAAATAGGAAAATGTAAAATAAATATCACTACAAAATTAATAAGTAAAAACTTGCTATGATGTCATGATGGTTAACATTGTTTCTGCTGGTAAGAATCATCAGAAGAACAGATGAATATTGTCATGGCAACAAAGACATTGACATGACTAATCTGAGAGATTTGATTTTTTGACCCGCAAGATTTTTTTGTTCGTTGTGACCCATGAGATTTAAAAAGTGGCATGAATTAATTTGTCAGTTATTTTTCAGTGCTTTAATTTTTCAGTAATTTTTTTTTATAAAACATTACTTTTCAACAATTGTAAGTAATTTACATGTTATTTCTTCTATGATATTAAGTGGATTTATTTTATATTTTATTAATTTTATGGATTTTCCATTTTTAGACATCAATTTAGAAATAGCTACTGTTGAAACAAAAGATCTGAAGTTGTGGGATCTCCCAATGTGTGTAGAAAAGGCAATAACTTTCTTCCAACAACATGGAATTTTACACCATGTGAAATTATGTGAAAATGGCCATGAGATGAAGAAATATATCCATGGTACAAAAAACAGTGTTGGTGCAATTTAAAAGATTGTTTTAAAAAACTCCTATAAGAAAAGGCATATGGTTTAAAGGCTCCAGAATATCTTTCATAATGTCTCTCTGTTTTATATATTGTTGGTCCAGAGAATTAACAACTTTCATATTTTGTGCAAATCAGTTAGAAATGGTGAACATGACTGTGATGGACTGAAACAACTATCTCTGTGAAGTATTACATGGAAGCTATTAGGTAATGAAAGGAGAAAATCAGAGGCCCAAACACAATTGTGGAAATAGATGAAACCCTATTCTCCAAGCATAAAAACAGTGCCTGCAGAGTACTTCCACAGCAATGGGTATTTGCTGGTATCTGCACAGAGACAGGTGAATGCTTTATAATAGCCATTGCAGATAGAAGTGTATTCAATCTCATGCAAGCCATTTTAGAGAATGTGCACCAAAGTACTACTATTTACAGTGATTTCTGGAAAGGTTACAAAAGTGAAGAATTTGAGCAGGTTGGATACAAGCACCATTGAGTGAATCATACATATCAGTTTGTAGACCCTACAACCAGTGTTTACACCCAAAATATTGAAAGATTGTGGGATTTAGTGAAAATGGAGAAATAAAAGGCACAGAGGAACAGCATATCAACACTTAGATTCCTATTTGATGGAATTTATGTGGAGGTGTACATACAAAGATGATCATTTTGGTGCAATTTTTACAGCATATGTCAGTTCAGTCCATCGCAGTGATCGTTATTTGGGTAAGTACACATTTTGTAGTGATATTCGTCTTTCATTTTCCTTGTAAATTACAGTAGTTGTAAATCATAGTTATTTCCACTAAAAAAAATTTGTAATTTTATATAGTACTTTTAAGATGACTGAATTATGATTTGTAGAGTCGCAGTTATTTGTAGACTTGCAGTTTTCACTTTATGATAGGTTTTTTTAAGATGACAAAATTATTATTTGAATACTCGCAGTTATATTCAACCAAACAATAGTACTTTTAAGATGACAGATTTCTTATTTGTAGACTCACACTATTTTTACTTCTTGACTCTCACTTTACACTTTATGATATGTTTTTTATTTGTAGGCTCACAGTTATCTTGTAGATTCACAGTTCACTTTATGATAGGTTTTTTTAAGAGGACAAAATTATTATTTGTAGACTCAAATAAAAAAAAAGATGCATTGAAGAGATTTTTATTTTTAAAAAAGAATCATTCTATCAAAATTTCCTTTTAAGATGTTTAGTACCTTCAGCATCCTGTTTATTAACTTTATGATAGTTTTTTTAGATGACAAAATTATTATTATCTAGACTCACACTTTACACTTTATTATATGTTTTTATAAGATGACAGAATTATTATTTGTAGACTCACAGTTTACACTTTACAATAACTTTATATAGTACTTTTAAGATGACAGATTGATTATTTGTGGACTTGCAGTTTTTAATTATTAATTTTGTAGTGATATTTATCTTACATTTTACTATTTTTGCATCTAATTTTAGTTAATTATTCATGATGTATGTAGTACTTTTAATCTTTTTTTATTATTATTATTGGTAGACTCCTATTTTGTGTCCTATTTATTAATTTTTTTTTTAGAATGGATTGCACCATCATTATCCTGTACCACATACCTTTTTCTCCATTTATACCTTGCTATGACATCATTACCCTGTCCCACGTGCCTTTTCCCCCATTTTACCTTGCTATGATGTCATTACCTGAGGCATCTACTCTAATCATGCAATAATCTTAGGATGTTGGTAACCATGTGATATCTTACAGGACCAATTTTGGAAATTAACTTTGTGTCTGCAAATCACTAAGGTGAAACATTATCTTAAAGATGGGATGGTTAAAAGTCATATACAACTTTAAAAAAATTGTGACGTAATATCAAGGTAAATACTTGACTATTTATATGACAATAACAAATTAAACAATTATTTTCTTCTTCAAAATATATATGTTCTCCGATAACTTCACAAACTTCTAACACTTTTCAAAAACTTTATTTCCATATATTCCTTTGTTTACCCTATATATATATATATATATATATAATCACATCAACTACATTTCAATGTTTCAAGTGTTTTTCTTCTTATTGCAGTCATTTTCAAGGATCTACAACAAAAAATACATATCTCTACATAATACTCTAAATACAAATCTCTTTCATATATTAAATATTAACACTTCCAAGTAGCAATAATAAAGCACCTTCAACTATACTGAACCAACCTGATTGAAATCTGATTCAATGGTGTTATTACCCCAAAAATTTATTAAGCTTTTAATTTTCATTTAAGCGTTTAATGTTTAACTTTTATTATTATTTTAAAAAGGATAATGTATCATAAAAATACTGGCGTTTATATGTAAAGCAGCTTCATTTTCAGTGTTATCAATTTATTTTAAAATAGTTTTCATATACCGCTTGTTTTTACTTTAAATCAATTTGATTTAAAAACAAGCTGGCTAACTAATTGCATTCCTGTTGCTTTTATTTTAATTATTGTAAACAATTCTAAAAGTGGAGATTTGATTTTTTTTATGTAGTTGTTTTCGTTTCAATAATCCCTGGGCAGAATTCTTAGATTAGATTGAGCTGGAGATTAATATTTGCCCTGCCTTAGGCGTAGAAATTGGACAACAAGGCTAGTTTTCATGGGAAATCGAGGAAGGTATAAATAATACCAAAAATTTCATGAGTCAGTCTATTCTATTCTAACCTAGAGAGATTAACAAATCACTTCGTCAAAGTGATTTGTTCAGCTTCTAATTTCCAATATTCAGTCGGATTAACTTCAACATTGATATCATTAGCAGTTTGAACATTTAATCTTTAAAAGCAACATTTGTAGTTACTAAAACAATTTTGCTTTCTCCATGATGTTAAAATTTACTGCTATATATTTGATAACCAACAAAAATGTAACTTGCTAGATTAACTCAGAAGATGGACCCATGTCTACCATCTTTCCTTCAATCCTGCAATGAACACCTAAAATAAACTAGAACCCCACTGCCCTCTACACTTGCCGCTGTCTAAGGACTTGAAATGAACTAGAATAAAATTACGCACTCTACTGTGAACATTGTTTTTTCCAAAGAGGTAACTATTTTATTTTATTCTTCCCAGGGGTAAATTAATTCTCATTAAATCTTCACTCCAATCTAATCATAAATATGTATTCTTAAATAATAAGTTATTCTCATATTTAATCTTTATTGTATTTTCTTATATTTTTTGTAATGTTTTTGGAATCTTAGTTTTAAGATTCCCAATTTGCTTTCAGTTTTGTTTATTGGAGAGTGACCCATCTAGTTTTTATATTTATATTTTTATGCCTAAAACTTTTTATAAATGCTTTAGTGGTCATGTGTTGTAATGTCTTACCTGTAATTACTTTAGTATTCAATAATTAATTTGTAAACACTGTGTTTTAGCTTTATAAACCTCCAAAAAATCCTTTGGCTGGTGACTTTATCATCTAATTTTCTGCAGGTGGAGATTTCGTTTCTAATATCTCTAAAAGGGGAAATTCAATTATTCTTTTTTTGTAATTTTATAGATTTAGTCGGCAGAAAGATTAAAATTTATCCTTTTTTTTAAATTGCAGGTGAGGCGTACGCTTTCGTTCTGCTAAAAGGGTTTACCACTTTTAGTATTTTTTTACTCATGTGCACTCTCCGATAGATTTATTTTTTGTATTTGTATTATGTGTGCTTTAGATTTATCAGAGCGTGTACTCAGCATTTGTTTGTAATTCATTTTCTTTAATTGCTGGGGCAGGCAGTAACTGGTTTTCTAATAATTTACTTGTCTCTTGTTAGAGACCTTTAATTATTAATTTTAGAGTAATTTTCGCCAATTGTTTGGCTGGGTTCCTGATTTTAATTGTTTTCCTTCATTTTCAATCATGTTTTTCAGTTGTTCTTGAGGTGGATCATCACCGTTATTTTAAACCGTAGTAATAGGTGCAGCTCATGCCAACATAAGGACATTCGGGGTCTGACCAAATTTTTGGATCTTGAAAAGCTCATTGGCGCTGGATTCTTTGATCTGTTTCAAGGGCATATTGTTTAAATGTCTGAAAGTGAGGACCAATGTTTGGGGAATCCTCTGCTGAATGAAATTTACTTCCTCCCTTTTTATAATTCATTTATTAGAAGATCAGTCGATCTGTCATAGTTTTACCTTTAGTATTTCTGGTACACGCTTGAGTTAACCCTAGTTATTGCATCATAAATAAATTATATTTCATAATTAATTTTATCTTAATAAAATTTTAGAATTTGTTTAAACTTAATTTGGCTGACGTTTGTCTTTGTGCTTTTGTCTCAATTGTCTAAACAATTTAAGATCTCTTGTTTCTCCCTTAGTCTCGTCGGTGCAAACCATCATCACCATCTATTCTGATCACAGTAAACAAATTTTCCAGACATGTAGTGGTCTGGTGGCGCCCTCTGTTTCAGAATAAATTGAGTATCTGGCACAATACATTATTATATTCTACTTACATCTTCCTCCCTCTTCTCCCTTTATTATAAAACTTCCTTTTTTACATATATTTTTACATATTAAATAATCTACTCTATTAAAAAAAAATGGTTATTTTCTCATCCCTGGTGTTCACCACAGGATGGTGTTGATGCTAATCAAAAACATATACATATAACGATTCCGGGCCGGACCTAAATGATCGATTTGATCTAAAAAGATCTGATTTCTTAGATTTGTAATAAAATATTCTACTAACTAATACTATTATATGATGTTAGTTTTTTTCATTTTTGTAAATGTTTATTAATCATATCTTGTTTTTGAGTTTGTAGGTGTGTGTCTTTAAAGTTACGGTGTTTTTCTAACTTTTTTGGGGGACTTTATGTGTGTTTTTTTAAAGTTACAGTCTTTTTTTTTGCAAGAGTAAATCAATACTTTTATTCAAAAGCAAGACATAATAAGTAAATGTGTATTAATCTTATCTTGTTTTTGAGTTTGTGTGTGTGTCTTTAAAGTTACAGTGCTTTTTCTAATTTTTTTTTTGGACTCTATGTGTGTCTTTTTAAAGTTATGGTTTTTTTTTGCAAGAGTAAATCAATAATTTGATTCAAAAACAATACATAATAAGTCAATGTTTCTTAATCTTAGATTGTTTTTTAATTTGTGTGTGTGTCTTTAAAGTTACGGGGCTTTTTCTCATTTTTTTTGGACTTTATGTGTATCTTTTTTTAAAGTTACGATATTTTTGGTCAAGAGTAAATCAGTCATTTTATTAAAAAGCAAGCAATTCTAAATCTATCAAAAGTAACGTAATTTATATACTACAATTTAGAATTGATACCTGACTACTATTAGTAAAGATCTGTCATTGAAAGACTTAATTGAAAAATGATACCCGACTAATTTCCATTTTCTTTTTTTTGGGGACAGTAATGAATCAGAAAGTGGGTTGTTTTTGTAAAAGGGTACCGTTATTGAAATACTAAATTTAAAAATGATAGCCTACTAATTTGCATTTCTTTTGACAGTAATTAATCAGAAAGTGGGTTTCTTTTTTTTTTTTTGGTAAATCTTGTGTATATATATATAAAACATAATTCAAATACTCCATTGAAAAAATCAAACCTCGTTGAATTTGCTTTCTTTTTTTTTTTTAAGACAGTAATTAATCAGGAACTGGGTTGTTTTTGTTAGTGTATAGATATAAAAACTAATCTTATTTTGAAATAATAAATGTCAAAAAAATAATAATAATAATACCCGACTAATTTTCTTTTTCGGACAAGTAATTCCTAATAATTAGACACTGGGTTATTGTTTGTGAGTATATATATATAGCAAAAGTAACTGGTCACGGACGAATTCTCGCGAAAATGGTACTTTTCACGTGATCCTTCAAATTTTTTCCGTTCTGCACTCTTAAAAGCAATTTTTCAGGGTTACTCCATTGTAATGGAATGTTCAGGACATTATTACTAAACTTACAACAGTAAAGTAAGTTACAACACATTAAAAAAATAGACCTCTTATCAAATTTTAAAAAACTACGACTGCTTCAAATACACACACTCTCACACGAAACTACAGAGAAAATAGATATTCTACTATTACGAGGAAATGATGAACAAAATCAATTACTATGGCAGACAATCAAGGCATTTCTTTCTCTTTGCTTTTATTAGCATAGAAAAAAAAGCCATAACCAGCAGCCGTCAGGAATAATTCTAAAATTAACCAGCAGCTTTTGTATAACTCTTTCTGTGTTTTATCATAGAAAGAAGTCTCTTTGTGTTGGCTTCTGTCGCTGCCACTGCCTCCATCCAACATAACATGAGGACTCTTTTCTGCATTTATAATGTAGAAAAATTTCTCTTTTGTTGGGTGAATGCCGGTGATATGGAATATTTCTAGGAATTGACTTAGAAATAGCAACATCTCAAGGCGAACACCAGGGATGAGAAAACAACCAAATCATTTAAATTTACCATTTTTTTTCATAATATCTATCAACTTGCTTTTAATCACATTACCTGGATCTTTTTCTAAAAACATATATTTACCATTATTTAATTCTCTATCCATTTTCTCCCTGAACTCATCTCTGTTTTCATAATGACAAACCAACCAGCTTTGTCTTAATGAAAAGATTTGCTTTTATTATTAGAGGATTCTATGTATTTTACTTATAATGGTAATTTTTATAAAATTAAGAAAGAGTGGATAATAGGTTATATTATTTCTCTTTTACTTTGTTCAGTTTATATTAATTATTTGGAAGAGGAAATTATTAAAAAGAATTGTTTATATTTAAAGTTATTTGTTAGATATGTGGATGATTATTTGTAGTTGAGAATGATAAATTGAAGGAATTGGTAAATGAGTTTAATTGTTTTGATTCTTTTATAAGATATGTGATAGAAGGAGGGGGGTTATACTCTGTTAAGTTAAATTTTTAGATCTTTTAGTGATTAGAACTGTAAAGACTAATTGTTTAGTATGTACTCATTTTGTTAAAAGTAAATAATTAAGGTCTATAATTAAACCTGATAGCTATCAGTTTGTATCTCATAAAGTAGCTACTTTAACAAATTATTGTTATAGGAATAAGAAATTAAATAATTCTAGTGGGGTAGATTTATTTCAGAAAGGTCAATTTTATAAAGATTATTTGAGTGTTGGCTACTCTGATAAATTTGTTAAAAGTATTTTATTTAATAGTAATATTTGTAAGAATGTAAAGGATAAAGAAAAATATTTTATTTCTTTGCTAAAAATCTTCTTATAAAATCATGTGTAAGAATAGTAATTCATTTGGAAGTAAAAAAATTGCTTGGAAAATTATGTCCATGAAAAAGATACAGGCGACACTATTAATTTTGATGAAGCTATCTTTATTATTAAAAAATTATTATTCTGAAGCAATTAACTTATTTAAAAGTTCTTTTAATATTAAGGGTGGAGGGGAAGTAAATGGAATTGTGGATAATGTTTAATATAAATATGGTGTTGTTTTGTAGTTATTTACATTTGAGAAGTCTGCTTGTAGCAGTGAAACCATTGGTTGTGTTTTTGATTTTATTTTCTTGGGTAGTCTAGTCTCGTGGAATGTTACGAACAGTACGTTACTTGATGGGTGTTGATTTAGTATGCGCTCACGGCCGCCATTTTGAATTACAAGAACCACCCAAACCATGCTGAAACATCCAACCGATAAATGACATCGCTCAAAATGGCCATTTTCATAGGGAAAAAAAAACCAAAAATCGGAATTTTCATATAAAAAAAAAAAACAATCACGTGACTAAAATATTATAACACAAAAATCGCAATTTTCATAAAAAAAAAACCAAAATCGGAATTTGTCATAAAAAAAAAAAGCCAATCACGTGACTAAAATATTATAACAAAAAATCGCAATTTTCATAAAAAAATCACGTGATTAAAATACAAAAATCACAATTTTCATAAAAAAAATCACGTGATTAAAATATTAAAACACAAAAATCGCAATTTTATAAAAAAATCACGTGATTAAAATATTAAAATACAAAAATCACAATTTTCATAAAATAATCACGTGATTAAAATATTAAAACACAAAATCGTATATGCCAAAAGATTATAACTTATGAAATCTGAATGCTAAAAATGGTAAAAAATAATGATGAAAAGATTTTAAGCAATAATTATGTTTTCATTCACTTACAGAAATGGAATCACGAGACCAAAAAGGCGGTAAAGATCTTGAATACACGTTTACTCCTAATCAAAATGATGACTTAAGATGTGTTACCTAATTGCAACTCACTAAAAACATAGATATTTAACATTTTCCCAATTAAAACTTCAACAGAGTATGTTGTAAAAAGTCTTAGAATTATTACTTTAAAAAATCTGAACATTTTAATACTTTAAAATAATAAAAAAATCCAATGAAAACAACATTTACATCCAATTCAAATACAAACTCTCTCATCAAGCCGTAACTATTTTATAAACTGTGCGAATTCGGAAAATGTATTTGCTGCGATGCGATGTACATGCTGTACTGCGACACGACATAGAGCGGTGTCTTTAGCTATAAGATGAGTACCAAAAAAATATACACATCAATATTAAAAATTTTTGTAAAATTGACATTCTTATTTGGTATCTGGAATAAAAAAAATGTTTGTTGTTCTAGATTATTAAATATTTATTATTACAATTTATAAAAATATTTTTCTTTGTATTATTATTATTTATGTGAATTAGTTGATTTATAAGAACCTAGTTATAAGGTAAGAAAACTAAAAAAAATCATTGAAATGATTGGCTGCTTTGTAAAAAGATCGAGATTTTCAATATAAAAAAAAAAGAATACATTGAACTAAATAAAACATATTTTCAAATCTCCTGTTTTTAAAATTGAACTGAGTAATACTCATACGTTTTAAGTGATCAGAAATCAAAAACATGAATTGCTAAATTAATAAGGTTGCCGAAGGGGTTTGACCCCTCATTTTCTATAACATTTCCCAGGAGATTGGATAAAGGAATTAATGCGAAATAATTGAATTATACAACACAAATCTCTCTTCGAAATTAACGAAAATCATAGCATGGAAAGTATATAATTAAAAATTTAACATGAAATAAATATTGTGAAATACAAATTTCTCTCTTCAAAATTAAATAGATACAATATATCATAATTTAGAATACTTTTGATCAACAAGGAAGCCAAAAGATAATTTCTTTTGTTTAAAAACAAAGTTGGATATGGATTATTCATGAATAATAATAATTCTACTCAATTATTTTTTCCCAGCTTCGATGGATTATTGGTCGTCCCCCCCCTAGCAACAAATACGTTATTTCACAAGACATTCCTTGTAACATATATTCTTATTGACATTTGTATTTAGCGAATATTAATCAGTGCTTAATATGCATATGCGAATCAATTATAAAGGTGATAGTTTTCATTACATTATTTTTTTTTATTAATATGACAAACATATAAAAATATTTAATCAATAAATATGATTATTAACTTTTGATATACTTTAAAGATTTATAACTTGAAGCAGGGTATAGATATATATATTTTAATCTTTATCATGTAGGAAGAGTTAATTCTTGTCAACTCTTAATGGGATATACTTGTACTCTGGTTTCATTATTACAATATCCAACTCAAAAATACAATCTAAATTCTAAATAATAAATGTTTATTTCAGTTATCATATAAGAATAAATTCTAATAAAAAAATTTAAAATGATATTTATACTATTACATCCATTTAATAACCGAAGTGAAATATATACTAATAGTCTTAAGTTGTTGGCCGAGAGGTATCGCAGCCGCCATGCAAGCAAGTAGTTGGTTGCAGACGGTTGTGGGTTCGCGTCCCAGCCAATGCTATGACATAGGAAAAAAAAATTGATAAGGAGTACAATTATTAATTTGTGGTTTTTATTATTATTTAGTGTTTAAATCATAATAATCGAAATGTATATTTTGTATAGTAAAATTATTATTGTTATCATTTATCATGGTGACCCTGATCTCTAAATTTATTTAATTCTCTATTTATTTTGGAGTTAATATATGATTTTTTCTACAATACAGACTTTTTTGTACCTGCACTCCAATATATAATAAATATATATTTATAGGGGTTTGAACACAGACTTTCACATGACCCACAACTATCACACTATCTCATACTGCTGATACACTTGATCCCACACAATGTCAAAAAGATAAACAATTGCCAATATATGTATTTAGTGCTAAACCATCACTCAGTTGGTCCAGATTATCATCTCCACACAAATATATAGTCGATGCTCAACTTATACTAAGATAGCCAATCTTCATACTTTAATGGACAGGCTTCAATTCACTCCACCCCACAACTCTTCAGCCATCAATTTCATTGAAAATCTGATGATGGAATACTCAAAGCCCACATTGGTACCAACCTTCTCATCCTACCCATAAATGGATTATATTCTGTACATGAGGAGTCAGAGTGATGTATGGTCAATATGGTTAGGATGAGAAGGTTGGCACCAATGTGGGCTTTGAGCATTGCATCACCAGATTTTCAGTGTAAATGGATTATGTCCTGTACATGAAGGGTCAGAGTGACTTATGGTCAACACGGGTAGGATGAGAAGGTTGCCACCAATGTGGGCTTTGAGCATTCCATCATTCAGATTTTCACTGAAATGGATGGCTGAAGAGTTGTGGGGTGGAGTGGATTGAAGCCTGTTCATTAAAATATGAAGATTGGTTATCTTAATATAAGCTGTGCATTGATTGTATATATGTGTGAGATGATAATCTGGACCAACTTAGCATGAAATATGTATATTGGTGATTGTTTATCTTTTTGACATGTGGGGGATCAAGTGTATCAGCAGTATGAGATAGTGTGAACAGTTGAGGGTCATGTGAAAGTTTGGAGTTAATGCAAGATTTGTCAATGAAAGGTAATGCATTTGGGTTTTTAACACAAGCATTCATACCTCGTAGATGCACCTTCTACAGGCTGTAATGTCACTGTAACTGAATTAATAAGTGGCATCCACCAAGTTATATTTAAAATATCTTATTTGCATAGTATTCATCATCATCATTATTGAATTGAAAATGTTTTGCAGGTTGGAATATATATATATACAATCTTGATGCCACACACACCATTTCCATGCTTTTATATTTATTTAGTCTGTTACAATATATATTAAATGTGTATTAAAATATAGCATGATAGATATTCCAGAAAGGTATGTAAAATCGAATACAATAATTGTTATATATTATATATGTGTGTGTTTCTAATGCTTATGTGAAGTTATTGAAAAATTCAATTAATATATGAATATTTATTTAAAGTAGTGATACCATTATATTTAGTTTTCTTTTTTATCAAATTTCTATAGGTCTCAAAGAATGGTCAGAAGAATCTACTTGGATTTATGGATCATGTTATTTCAGTATTTTCCTTTTTCATACAGTATATTTTCACAACTTTTAAATTCTGCTTGCAATGTATCAACTCTAGTGGATAATACGTTTCATGTGGAATGCAGAGGAATTGGTGAAAATGAATTACGCACAATTCTTCATAATTTTCCAGGAGCCATCACTCACCTGACAATTCAGGATTGCAATATGAGAATTTTATCTTCTGGAATATATTCCCATCATAAAATACATAAACTACAATGGGAAGAAAGTTACATCGAAAGAGTATCAAATGATGCCTTTAATGGAATTGTTTTATCCCTTGTAGAGTTGTCTTTGTCAAAAAATGAGTTGCTTGAAATTCCTCATATGGCACTTTCAAAATTGAAAAAATTACGCTTTTTACATTTAAATAAAAATGAAATTAGAGTTTTGGGTAAAAATGCTTTTGAAAATCTAACAAGTCTTGAAACCATCAAATTACAGAACAATAAGATTGGATATATAGATAAAGATGCTTTTGTATCAGTAAAAAATTTGTCCCTTTTATCACTGATTGGTAATCAATTGGCAACATTTGATGAATCACTTTTTATGAAATCCAAATATCTGAAAAAACTTCAACTTGACAATAATATTCTTACAAAAATTGCTGATAATGCTTTTCATTACTTGATTAATCTTAATGAACTGGAAATGACTAACAATAAACTAAAAAAACTTACAAAGACATTGTTTTTTAATTTAACAAATCTTATAATGCTTAACTTATCACACAATGAAATATCCGAACTTGAAAATGGTATATTTGTCCACTTGCGTAGTTTACTAATTCTAGATTTGAGTTTTAATAATCTTTCAATTATTTATTCTGGCATATTTACCCATTTGCTAAATATAAAAATATTAAAAATTAATAATAATCAAATAAGATTTATAAAAAATGATGCATTTTTTGATTTGCCAAAATTAAGAATTTTAGATTTGAAAAATAATTTCTTGAACAAAATTATAGATGGCGCTTTTGTTCATTTGTTAACCTTAAATGAACTCTATTTAGATAATAATCAAATAGATGTAATTGAAGAAGAGAGCTTTCAAAATTTAACTCATCTCATATCATTAAGTCTTCCGTTTAATAAAATTAGATCTGTTCATGATAAAATATTTCATCATGTGCCTAATTTAAAATATTTAACATTAGAAAATAATTTATTATCATTTGTTGATTTTGGAAATTTGACCAATCTGATCAATCTTAATCTTAATAGTAATGCTATTAATAATATATTTCAAATCACAAACTGTTCTCCCTTCTGCAGCGTAGAATATTTGAAATTGTCTCATAATTACATAAGAATTATTCCTAATAATAGTTTTGAGAATTTACCAATGTTGATTGAATTAGATTTAAGCTTGAATCAAATTGAGCTAATTTATCCTTTAGCCTTTAACTATTTGAATAATGTTGTATTATTAAATTTATCCTATAATAATATTGAAAAATTTTCTAGCTTGATGTTTTCTGGCTTAACTAATTTAACAAATTTAGATTTAAAAGGTAACAAAATCAGAGAACTTAGAGAGCAACAAATCACCCATCTTCCACATTTACAAATTTTAGACTTAAGTCATAATAATATTAAGTTTATATTTCCATATGCTCTGGAAGATTTGCCAAATTTGAAATCTCTTTATCTTGGATGGAATTTTTTGTTTAATTTATCTGACCAATTGTTACCCAGTCTTCATTTACTTGCCCTGAATCATAATAATATTAACCAAATACCAGGAATGCTACAAAACTCTCCACTTATAGATTTAGATTTATCAATTAATTTTATTCAGACTTTTGATGGGTATACTTTTAGAACATTGTATAATTTGAAAGTCTTAAATTTAAGCCAAAATCTAATTTCAGATGTTCCTGTAGCCTCCTTACAAAATTTTCATTATCTGATTATTATAGATTTAAGCTATAATCGAATCAAACATCTTTCAAGTACAGTCTTCATTACAGTTAAAAAAAAATTTCCAAATGATTCAAGCATATTTCCAGTGATTTTAGATGGTAAGTTTGTAAGTATATAAATATTTATATGTCTGCACTTACATGTATACATTTATATATCTATAAGTTATTTGATATAAAGACAAATATTTCATCTAAAAAAAATATTTAAGTGAAAAGAAAATCATGCAATAAAAAAATATCCATTTCTGGTTTATTTCATGTTGTAAGTAAAATGAGAGAAGGTGGAAAGACCCATTAATATTATTGAATTAAATGAAAAAAGAGTATCACTAGTCAAAAGATGCAGGTTTTATTTATCATCTGAATAAATGGGTGTCCATATATATATATTCACTATAGTAAATTTAGTTCAGTTTTTAGTGAATAGTTTTCTTTTAAGAGGAAAAATATACATTTTAAAGAGAACGTAATCGTTTACTAAGGTAAAATTTTAATTATTAAATTCCAAATTAAAAAAAAAAACTTAGGATGTAGTTAGTCGATTTAATCAAGATACTATAGTTGAAATAAAATTTTGTACTGTTAGAGATTACATATCAAGGAAAATTAATTAACTTTTATCCTGGTTGTCTGATATATGATCTTGAATTTTATTTGAATGTATATATGGTTTCTTTGTTATGAACATTTCATTTCTCCACAAATAGAAATTTGTTACACTGGCTTTTCTTGGTAATTACCATTCCACTCAATAAGAATTTCATATAAATAGTCTCAAAAACAATCAGTTTGTCTTTTGCTTTCTTATTTTTTTTATCTTTGTGCTAATCATCAACATTGTCAGAGTGAAGCTGCAAATGAATCAAGTTTAAATCTTTTTAGAGTTTGGAAAAGCACTTCCATGGCAGGTTTGCATATAGAATCAACTTCATTGAGAATGATCTTTATAGCATGTCAACTTAAGAAATCACAACCACTGATGAAAGAAAAACAAATGGACAAGACCCCACCTTTCAAACATCAGGGAACTGATTATGCAAAATTCATCTTTCTAATAAATGAATACCAATATTAAGAAAAAGCAATAATAAAAATAATTTTAGAAGGACCAGAGGATCCTGAATGTTCGCATGAGAGTTGTGTCATGTATGTGAATTGAAAGAATATTTAAACTGTCATTGTGAAGAGCTGTGAAAGTCTGTTGAAAGCCAAACTTATATTCTGCTAGAATTTTAGGTAATGTTATCCAAGTCATTTAAATTTATAGGTTGTTGGAACTTCTATTTAAATCTTAAATGAACTTTCTCTTTTCTAAAGACTTGTATATCATCTTTTTGTATAGTTTATTTTATTTCTAATGCCTTATTAAAATTAATCATTTTCATATATGTATATATATATATTAAGTTTAAATATTTAGTATATTTCTTAAGATTATTTTATTAGAATTATTTAAGTTTCATATTTAAACAAGAGCAAGGTATGAGAGTAAATTTCAACAAGAATTTGTTTAAAGAAAATCAGGTTAATTAAGCCAGAAATCACTCACCATTAAGACTAATTGTTATTTAATTATAATAGACCATAGGGTAAGACCTTATAAAAGGTATAAATTAATGAAAGTTAAAATTTGATAATATCATCAAATTTAGAAATATTTTCCTTGAATCAAATATTAATAAAAGAGAAAGCTTATTAATTGGTTGGTAACTTATTGGAACTAATATTCTGGTGCGCCTCGTTATCTTTGGAGTTTGGTTAAAGAAGACTTGAGTTTAGAATACAGAAAGTGTTTTAAAATGGAATTCACATTTCTTATAAGGTATATGTACTTATAATGACAATATATTTAAGAAATTTACTTTCCATTTACTTTGAATATATTTTCTAAGACATATACAAAATATTGATTATTTAGCCACCAGACTTATGTTTATATAATTCTATATATACTTTTTCCTTTTTCTTCAGTAATTTTGCTTATTCATATACAACAATATATTTTATTAAATACTCACAGTCTTCTTACACCTTTAAGCAAATAATTTTTATTAATATAATAACAGTTTCAACTGTTCTTCCAGTCTTCTTGAGATCTGACAATGACTGCGAGGAACAATTAAAACTGTTATTATTTTAATAAAAATTATTTGCTTAAAGTTGTAAGAAGACTAATTATTTAATAAGTCTTATGTTTAAAGTATACTTTTGCCATAATTATTAGTTATCTGTGCACCTGATTTTGGTATATGCATTTTAAAAGATTTCTAAAGTTTAATAATGTATGTATTTATCTATTAGTTATTTGTGTGATAATGACTTATCAGGAGGGTGCTTAAATGGTTATTGGTATGATTGTGACATCAGTCGTGAGGATAGTTATTATAAACTTACTGTTGCACCTGGTTCAAAGCCACCAATCAAATGATATTAGTTAATGTGATGGGATTTGACTGTGGCTTAAAATAAATACCAAACTCTACAATAAAATAAATTAAAATAAATTTTACTTTCAATTAATAATTATAAACAATAAATGGTGTAATAATAATAAGTATTATATCAATGATAGACAACAATATTTCCATTTAATTCTAGAACTGTATAATATTTATTATTTACAATACTTATCTGCATTGTCTTTACAAGTTTTGGAAACTTATATAACTTATAATAAAGACTGAGCAGGCCTATAAACTGAGTCTTATAACTCTGCCCACACTTTCAGCTGAGATAAACTGGGTGCAGCCAATCAGTCCCACTATTTCTTTCCTATTAGTGACTAATCTTTTTTATATTTAAAGTCTCATTCTTTGAAGTGATTCATTAGTTTATTTGAAAGCTTTCCATTATTATATTCTTTGTTTAGTTTGTGTTTTATAAATAACAATTAAAAGTTAAGTACATAACATACGGCACTACCCCAGTTTATTTCAAAGAATTGATTTTTACCATTGCTATACTAGTAGTTTTCTAAATACCCAAGAAGTCATTTTATTTACTGAATTATTTACTTTTTGGGGGGTGTCTGGGAGACTTCATTGTTGTTCTACTTTTGATAATTCAGACTTTGCATTTCCTTCTGGTAATATATTTCTTCAGTTGCACTTATTGGAAGTTTTTTTCTTTCTTATTTCTGGTGACATAACATTTAGACTCGTTTGTTCCTTAGCAAGGTTGATATGTTTAACGTGAAATAAAAGCATTATGTGTCCAAAAATTAATTAATTCAATCACTGTTGAATTAATTAATTTATGGATGCTTTTATTGTAAATTAAATCTACTAATCCTAATTGTGATCCAAGTAGTGCTCAAACGAAATAAAAATATTTTTTATAAAACAAATATATATATATATATTTCCCTTGACATATAATAAAACCTATTAGTACTAAAAAGAAAGATGGAGAAATGCTAAATAAAATGTAGATATTGTAAGACTATATATAATTTAGAGAATATAATAGCTAAGACACAAATATCTCTTATTTTATATATAGAGTAAGTTAAAAGCAAACTCTTATGAAGCTTCAAAAATACCCTCAACCTCAGACCGTGGTTTCTGCCTCTAGCGTCATCAGTGAGGTGCTAGGGAATAAAAATACTAGAACTAGTCCAGCATTTTATCAATGCCTAACTATTGAGAAGAAAATCTGAAACTTTCAGACATTTAAATGTCCAAAAATCCAGCTATCTAACTCAAATAGCCGTATGGGACTGAACTAAGTTCAGATACACCATATATTAATAGCTCTAGCAATATAAAATCGCCAAAGCATTAATAGCAAAAAAACTAAAATTAAATTGATAAAAAAATCAAGTCAGATGACCTAATTTTAATAAAGCTCCTATTTACAAATGTTATATATAGAGTAAGTTAAAAACAAACTCTTATGAAGCTTCAAAAATACCCTCAACCTCAGACCGCGGTTTCTGCCTCTAGCGTCATCAGTGAGGTGCTAGGGAATAAAAATACTAGAACTAGTCCAGCATTTTATCAATGCCTAACTATTGAGAAGAAAATCTGAAACTTTCAGACATTTAAATGTCCAAAAATCCAGCTATCTAACTCAAATAGCAGTATGGGACTGAACTAAGTTCAGATACACCATATATTAATAGCTCTAGCAATATAAAATCGCCAAAGCATTAATAGCAAAAAACTAAAATTAAATTGATAAAAAATCAAGTCAGATGACCTAATTTTAATAAAGCTCCTATTTACAAATGTTATATATAGAGTAAGTTAAAAACAAACTCTTATGAAGCTTCAAAAATACCCTCAACCTCAGACCGCGGTTTCTGCCTCTAGCGTCATCAGTGAGGTGCTAGGGAATAAAAATACTAGAACTAGTCCAGCATTTTATAAATGCCTAACTATTGAGAAGAAAATCTGAAACTTTCAGACATTTAAATGTCCAAAAATCCAGCTATCTAAGTTCAGATACACCATATATTAATAGCTCTAGCAATATAAAATCGCCAAAGCATTAATAGCAAAAAAACTAAAATTAAATTGATAAAAAATCAAGTCAGATGACCTAATTTTAATAAAGCTCCTATTTACAAATGTTATATATAGAGTAAGTTAAAAACAAACTCTTATGAAGCTTCAAAAATACCCTCAACCTCAGATCGCGGTTTCTGCCTCTAGCGTCATCAGCGAGGTGCTAGGGAATAAAAATACTAGAACTAGTCCAGCATTTTATCAATGCCTAACTATTGAGAAGAAAATCTGAAACTTTCAGACATTTAAATGTCCAAAAATCCAGCTATCTAACTCAAATAGCCGTATGGGACTGAACTAAGTTCAGATACACCATATATTAATAGCTCTAGCAATATAAAATCGCCAAAGCATTAATAGCAAAAAAACTAAAATTAAATTGATAAAAAATCAAGTCAGATGACCTAATTTTAATAAAGCTCCTATTTACAAATGTTATATATAGAGTAAGCTAAAAACAAACTCTTATGAAGCTTCAAAAATACCCTCAACCTCAGACTGCAGTTTCTGCCTCTAGCGTCATCAGTGAGGTGCTAGGGAATAAAAATACTAGAACTAGTCCAGCATTTTATCAATGCCTAACTATTGAGTCCCATACGGCTATTTGAGTTAGATAGCTGGATTTTTGGACATTTAAATGTCTGAAAGTTTCAGATTTTCTTCTCAATAGTTAGGCATTGATAAAATGCTGGACTAGTTCTAGTATTTTTATTCCCTAGCACCTCACTGATGACGCTAGAGGCAGAAACCGCGGTCTGAGGTTGAGGGTATTTTTGAAGCTTCATAAGAGTTTGTTTTTAACTTACTCTATATATAACATTTGTAAATAGGAGCTTTATTAAAATTAGGCCATCTGACTTGATTTTTTATCAATATCTCTTATTTAAATAATTTGAGGACTAAAGATTATTTCAAGAAATTATTCAGATTTTCCGTCATTTGAAAATACTGTAACTTAATAGAGAAATTTTAATTGGCTGTATAATGATAATGAAGAATTAGAAATTGTAGAAAAGATTGTTGGAGTTTAAAATGCAAGAGACCAATGAAAGGAGTTTATATAAAGTAGGTTTAACATACAGTTAAAAACATGTTGCTCATCTTAAAGTTGATTGGCTTCTTGTTGATAAAGGAATAATTATAAAATATTTAAAAATATGCCATGTGATAAACTGAAACTATTGAGAAGTTTGAATATAAAAATTAAAGTACAAATTTTATTAAAAAGTGAAATTTATTAAAGAAATTTTAATGTATGATGTTGTAAAAATCAGGTATTGAGTTGGTCATAATAAGATAGAATACAAATGAAACAATTTTAAAATGAAATGCATTTGTATTAGCATAGATTTCTTTTTCAAGTAAAAATACTTGACATAAAAAGATTATTTAAAAAATTTTGAAGTATTATGAGTATAAAGTATTAATTTTATTAGCAATATTCAAAACATTTATTTTTCTGAAAAAATTCACTCAAGTGTATTATTGAGAGACAATTTATATGACAATAAATACTCTTTTCTAAGAAAACAGTAAAGATTGGATTTTTTTAAAAAAAATCTATATTCATTAATAAAGAAATTTTTTTATGAACTCTTCAGATTGCAATAGTACTACCATGTAAGTGTTATCTGGAAACATCCTTGACAGAAAAGAACCCCAAACTTATATAAAGACAATGTTGAAAAATCCACAAAGATTTTTTTTTTTTAATAAAAAGTGCTTCAGAGTCATCATTAATGTCAGAAAGTGATTAAAAATATTTCAGAAAGAAACAATCTTATAGAAAAACAAATGTTTATATTATCAATATATGATTTATAATCAAAGTTTGTGATGTTACAAGTAATATTGAATAATAGAAATCCATATGCAAAATGGCCCACTATTGTAAAATTTATCACAGCAAAGATTGGTGTAATGTCTGATCTACTATTACTTTTGAAAAGACATCATTTCTCTCAAAAAGCAAAGATAAGGAAGAAAAATAGCTTCAGCTTTGATATGTTTGATTTCTTGATCAAAAGAAATGGCTTTCCATAATACATTTTAATTACAAATGAAGCAATTTTTAATACATCATTGTAAAAGGAATCTAAAAATTCATTTACACTGTTGCACATCCATGATTAAAAGACATTTACCATGAGGGAGTATCCAAAAATAATTGGAATCTCTTTCAAATTACTATCCATTTGATGCAATATATGAGTCTAATTATGTTTTCCATTTTTCAAAGTAGTCCAGAAACACTTGCAAAGTGGTGTTTTTTAATGACTGCCACATTTTTTTCATCACTTTTAAGTTCACAAAAAAAAAAAATTGAAGCATTTTTTTCATTCCAGAAGATTTAAAAAAATTGCACGAAGTGAGATTGAGTGAATATGACTGATAGATAAACTGGGTCATGCTGAATTTAATTAGAAAGTATTTCACAATCAAGGCTTTAAAAGATAACACTTTTTCAGGATGAAGGTTGTACTCTTCTCTTTGTCACAAAATGGGACATTTATGTTTTACTACAGCATGTAAATATTTCAAAACTTGCAGATAAAATGCAACATTATTAACTAAATCTTGTTAATGTTGGACATTCCTCTTTGGAGGAGTGAGTTTTTGCTATTTTTTTTTTCTTTTGTTGTATACATAGTTGAATAAACCTGTTTTTGATATATATAAAAAAAATGCTGTTTATGTCAAAAAAAAAAATCAGTATTGTTTTGACTTTGGACTTCCCTTATCCTGTTTTTTTAGGGAAGTTGTGAATTTAATATTTCAATTAAGCCACTCATAAACTTGTGTTTTTATGAAATCAGCTTGCTTGTAATCTGTTTCAAGCATTAAACTGTTTTCCCTGCTGTTTTCTGTAAATGAGAACAGAATTTCAAAATTTTCAATCATTATAAAAATGCAATTTACAAAAAAAAATTTGCTACATGGCATCTCAAATTCACATGGTGATATCATTTGGTAAACTGATACAAAAGGGTTCCAGAAAGAAGTATGTAGCACCAGAAGGATATACTATAACAAGTATGCAAACCAGAAAATGATTCTGGTTATTTTGGGGTACTCTCTCATAACAGTATTAAAAAATATTTTTGAGTTGTTGTTCTAGGCATGCTTACAAAGTAAACTCAAAATATCATATCTGGGATAATCTTTTGATTATATCTCTATACAAAATTTCAACTCCACCTAAAAATTGTTTATAAGTAGAGAAGTGCCTTTTTTAAAATGATGATTACATTTATTCTACTTTATCTTGGCTTTTTTTCTCCTTAATTACACTTTAATGTCTTAATACTAATATTAGTATTGAACGTTGGTGATATGGTATGATGTTAGCAAAAATCAGTCATGGCAATATCAAAATATTAGTTCAAACTAATATAGTGAATATTTATGAATAGATGGAATGCCATTTATAAAGTAAAATTTAATAGTAATTAACATCTACAAGGACACTGATTTAGAGAGCAGTTGCCATGACAGTTTGCTTTCATTGTTAATAATCAGCAAAATTGCCATTTCATAGTTTACTTAAATATTTATGACTATTTTTATACAATAATTATTTAAAAACAAAAATATACATTATTACAATTTGTTTCTATTCAAATACATTTTATTTTTAAAGATACAAGTTAACAAATTCAAATTCAATCATAATGATAAACAGAAAACTATGGCAGTAAGATTTGAATCTCTTTTTTAATATGGTATGCTATAATGTTTACAAATGTAATTTTAAATTTTGGAACAGAATTTGATGGCTTCACATTTTAAAAAAGTTGAATCAACAAATATTTTATTAAACTTTTTTTTGACCAAATGAATATATTTTCTTTTACATTGTTCAATCAAATATATATATATATGTAATATATATATATTATTCTCATTATGTATTATCTTTATTTTTGTATATATATTTTCAAAGTTAAAATATAATTTTTTGGAATGTTTTTCATTTGTAATCTTATATTTCTAATAAATCAAGGATAAATTCTAATATAGAATAAAGACTTAATATTAAAATCAGTTGTTGGATGATTACAGAAATTGCCACAAGAGAGAACAATGAAAATGATTTTACAGTTAACAATTTAAAATAATGTCAAAAGTAAAAATAATACAAATTATTTGCAATTTTAAATTAATAATGACAAGAAACAAATCTCACACAACTACTTAGTGTACATATATAAAAAAAAATTTCTATCATTGTATTGGACACATTGACTGTTAAAAAAAACTGGTGAATAACTCTTGATGCAAAACAAGCATTAAATATAAAAATTGTTAAAGAAAAAAATAAAGTATTGGTCTTTATAATACAAATCATCACTTAATGAACATAACAATGGAGATTAACATTGGATCAGCAGTCTCCATTGTTTTAAAAAACTATTGGCCAAAAATAAGCATGAATCAGAAAGCATATCTTCAGCTCTATGACTTCCAAAGAAAACTAATCACACTCCTGGAAAAGATTTAGATCAAAATTCTGAGTATCTCTAACTATTAATAATTGCCATTGCTGGTAGTTTGTAAACAACATGGCAATTTAATAGTCCACTGGTTCAAATTTTTAAGCTGTTATGATCAGTGTGAACCAAATCTTTACTGGATTAAGAGTTTTTAATAAAGGACATGCCAAAGTTTTTGAGCCACATTTGGAATGTTTATAGGGAAATCCCAACCATTTATACAAACAAAGAATTTAAACCAATTAGCCATTATCCTTTTGCTTTGAGAGCTAAAATATTTGAGTTGGTTAAAATATATGCTAATTGGGGTCATTGAATGAATATTCAAAATGGTTAATACAAGTAGTACCCATTATTAAAAACAGCAAAAAGATATACATCTGCAAGGAATAGTGTTGCAATTTCAATAAAGCACTCCTGTTGATAATTATCCTCTCCATCAGAAAAAGAGATATTCTTCATTTTTGCATGGGTTAGAATGTTCTTGGAAATAGATCTCAGTTGTACTCATATTCAACTACTAATAGATGATGAAACCTCCAGAGCATTAACAATTAATACACATAAAGGACTTTACACAGTTAACAGATTGTCATTTGAAATCCTGATGGCTCCAGCCATATTGGAACGTGATTGATCAACTTGCAGCTGGAAAATTTCTGGGATCATTCTTTTTTGTTGTTGACTTTTTCTAGTGGCCAAGAGTAAGGGGCAATTTCTGGATACTACCAGAAAGCTTTTACATAAATTTAATGAAGATGTAATTAAAATGTTTTAATAAAACTATGTTTAAAGCAAAAGAAATAGTATTTGTTGATTTTAAAGGTACAGTTCAGGAATTCTTTTTCTACAAAAATAGCTCTCCTGATGAATAAAAACAGCTCCAGGTTTTTCTGGGAGTTGTTCACCTTTATGAAAGGTTTATTATATGTAAAGCAAAGAAGCTAAACTGTTATATTAGTTGCTAGATAAAAAAGTCAAATAGGCATGGAGTATTAAAAAATATTGAATCAATACAAAGAAACTAATATATTATCACACAAGAATGGAATTATTAAGTATAACATACCACATTAGATGTGGTAAGAATTTAATGCACTCTTACAAATAAGCAGGTGGCATCCATTTCATTTGTGTATTGCATTCTAACCATGATAAGAAAAAAAAGCATCTTAACCATGGTTTAAAAAAACATTTCCTAATAAACAGAAAAGTTTATGGCCTTAGTCACAAGCATTAAAAACACTACTTTTATCCTTATCTTCATAATTGATCATAAACCCTTACTAAGTATATTCACTATTGAAAAGAATCTTTGTCAGTATATTTTATTGTGTATCCTAAAGAAATTCAAATTTCTGAGTCCTTACAACTTTAAAGTGTAACTTGTAGAAGATAAAAAATCTTAAGTGACAATTTACTCAGATAAAAGTAAATTAAACATGGGAGAGGAATGATTAATATTGTTGACTTAAAATTAGACTGTAAATGACCGATGATATCAGCTACTAAGTAAATGAATATGCATGAAGTGACAATTTACAAAACTTGTACAAAGCCATTTAGGCGAGAAAGCAAGTGTTGTCAGTTGAAGATAAATTTATTCAGTGCAGGATAAAAATTATTGTTTGACCAAGGAGCTACAAGAAAATCTTAAATTTATTACAATGAAGTCAACCTGGAGGAGTCGTATTAAAGATATCTGGTAATCCATATAGGATTCAGACTAGTTATATGTACACCAATGCTAGAAAGAACAAGTAAATTAAAATATGCCTGATAAGATCAACTCTTGGCCATGAGCTTCAAAACTCTAGGAAAAGTTGTTAGTGATAGCTAAGATACAAACTTTTTTACATATCAATCATGGTTTCCCTGTAGCTATTATTCCTGCTAGTGAAAAACATTTGTCTATCCAATTTAAAGAATTGTGTGCTTATAATAAAATTAAATATATGTTGATTCTATTATTCCAGTTAGAACACAAGGGCAATCTTAGTGCATTATAATGTTTTCTTTCCTATTGCATTGCCAAATCCATATAATATTTATATCATCTATGTTCTTTAATACTTTTACAATCATTTTTTCATCCCTAAATATGGCAGCTTTGATTGCCCCAGTAATCTTCTTCAGAACTTCTATCTCCAAATCTATAAGATATAATAGAAGTTCTGAAGAAGATTACTAGATCAACTGAAACTGTCATATTAGGAGTAAAAAAGCATTGTAAAAGTATTAAAGAACATAGGCAATCTGAGTGGATAATGCAAAAGGCTAAGAACATCATTTATAAATAGGAGAAGATATGAAATGTGTATTTGGCTAGAATTATAGTGGTATAGTAGTGTATAATTCTATCAATTGTTAGTAATAAATTACCAGTTGAAATTTTCATGAAACATACTCTGAGAATTAAATTATCTAGCATTACACCTAAAGTATATGATAAGCAAAACAAAGCAACAAATTGTAGCTAGTTCAAAACTTATTATTTCAAATATCAGGAAATAGTTGAATCCTATTTATAGTTCTGGTCAGACATCACCTTTTTCTAATAGTGAAAACATCAAGTCAGAATTATAAATATTATGAAGATTTATTATAGTTTGATACTGCTCACCAGAAGCAACTTCTAGTGAATCATTCTAGCCATACAGTGGGTCAATAATCAGTAAATAGTAGTCAAGATCTGATCCATGCTAAAGTTTTATCAGCACAAAAGGCAGAAATGCTGACTAATCAAGAAACCAGGGAGAAGACAACATGACTACTGCCAAAAAAAAGTAGCAGAAGAAACCAAAGACTTCTAACATCTATTTTTGTAAAATATTTTTACTGTTTGCCTAGTTTATAAATTTATCCTATCATTAAAATATATGTTCAGTGAACCAGACAATGTTAGTAAATAAAATAACCTTTTGTAATAGGTGGATATTCTGAAAAATCAACTTACAGCCATGTTTGCAAGTTGTTTTTCCAAAGGAATTAATTTTGTTCTACTCACAGCAAGTAGCAAGACATATATCACAATAATGATGAAATGCAATTAGCCAATAAAACATCATCACATATCCAGTGATTACTATATGTAAATGGTAATTGAACTTCTACAAATATATTCAAATAGCATTGGTATCTTCTAGGTCATAAAATCTTTTGTTTCAGAAAGGAGGTTCTTGTTGGCCTTTTTCTCTGGCATAAATGAGTTTGTTTTTTTGTATTAAACAATAGTTTTGATCACAAGCAGTAAACAACAAGATGAATAACAAAAGTTCTAAAGTGTATTTCAAGAAATTGTAAGAAAGTTAGAAAAAGAGGCTACATATAAGATCAATGAAGGAACTAAGATTTAGCTAACATAATTTGGAGAAGCTATGGAATAGAAAATCAGAATTTAACATTTAGACACCTTCATGTTGCAATAGACTGATATTGTGTTAAAATGTTGATAATAATGTTTAGATCAGTGATGGAGAACCTATGATCCATGGGTCAGACACTGACCCACGCAGGCTTTTTAAATGACTCACACATTGATTTTTATAAAGTTGTTTTTTATATTATAAAAGAGAACAGACAATCAAAAATATTTAAAAAATAAAAGTATATATATCTAATGTAGAATTTATAAAAATAAAAAAAATAGTATTTCCAAGTGGGCATTGGTTGGCTGATTTTCTATCATATCATTGCACTTGTGTATGACGTACATGATCATAAAACGTCGTGTTTGGTCCTTGTGTCATGAAATGTGTATGACTCATGACAGTCATAAACTTGATGCACATACATATTCGTTGCATCGTAGAATGGGGAGATGTACCAGCTCGGGAATGTAATAGTGTTGAACTAAATGGCAGCCTTGTCGTACGCATCTAGAAGTGTTTAATAATTTAACATTATTATTATTTTTTTATTATTAAAGTTTCGGTACCAAAGTTTCTTATCTACATATGTATATAAAGTACGTTAATAAGAAATTTCTTCTCAAATTATTGTAGTCTAAATATAAATATTTTTAGTTGTAGCCCTGTATTATGTCAGCAGTTAAAAAAATAAAAACAAACAATACAAGTTCCAGACAAACAGAATGGTTTAATAAATACGGTGTGCTTGAGAAAAATAAAATGACTGTGTGTGTAATTTCTAATAAAAAAGTCACACTTTACATACATATAATGTAAAAAGACATTTTGAAAAGTTGCATTCTAATCTCAGCCTTTCAACAGATAAAGGGAAAAAAAGCACATATTTTTTACTAAAGAAAAAACAGAATTATTCACAAACCAGTGTTTTAAACACTTTTTTTGATTCCAAAAAATAACATTACAGCTGCTAGTTTTCAAGTTGCCCATTGCATTGCTCGTTACGGAAACCTCTTTCAGGAGAGTTTGTTTAGAATGTAGTGCTACTTTGATTGCAGATTTTAAAGAAAAATACTTGATTATAAAGTGTTTAAATGAGTTACCAATAAGTCACAATACAATTAAAGATCGAATAATAGAATTAAAAATAAATATTTGTTCGCAAATACATAATGACGTAAATTATGCAAAAATGTATTCAATTGCTTTAGATGAGAGTAAGGATGTAAATGGTTCTGCACCGTTAGCAGTTTTTGCTCGATATAAATCAGGCAATTTAATGAAAGAAGAGTTAATGAAACTAATAACGTTGAAAGGGAAGTCTACTGGTCCTGATATTTTTAAAGAATTTGATATTGCATTTAAAGAAATGGATACTGACCTACAGAAAATTGTTTCTGTAGCAACAGAAGGTGTACCCAATATGGTGGGGAAAAACTTTGGTTTTATCCGGTATCTTAAGCAAAATATTACACATTCTCTGAATGAATTTCATTGTATAATGCACCAGCAAGTTCTATGTGTGAAGTAAGATTTAAAAACATTTTCCAGCATAATGCCAGTTGTAATAAAAGTCATCAACTTTATAAATGCAAGAGGTCTTAATAAATGACAATTGGCACAATTATTAGAGGAAATTGAGTGCCAGTATTTAGCGATTTTGACATACAACAATGGCTCAGTTGCGGTCAAGTTCTTAATCGGTTTGTCATTTTATTAGAAGAAATTAAGCTCTTTTTGAATGAAAAAACAATAGTTTTGACAAATTTTCAAATATAAATTGGTTAAATGATTTTATATTTTTATGCAATATCATTCAGCATTTTAATGAACAAGGAAATGGACAAATTGTTTCAATGATGTTTGAAAATGTTTATGACGAAATTTGACATCTTTACTAAGGATTTGGAAATGAGAATCGCCAAATATTTTCCTCAATTATAAAAACATTTTCAAAACACAATAATTTTTGAAAATAATGCAATTAAAAAATATTTAATTATTATACAGGAAATAAAACAAGCTTTTGAGGAGAGATTTAATCAATTTAAAAGTTTTGAAAATATATTTCACTTTATTTTATATCCATACAAAATGGAATTCGAAACAATGGAGTTAACCGAATTTATATGGCTAGGTATTCATGATTTAGAAATGGAATTAGTTGAATTTCAAAGCAGCATAGAATGGAGAAATCACTAAAAATTGAAAATATTATATTAAACATGGGATTCTTTACCAAATAATTTTATATCAATGAAGAAACTTGTTAATGCTCTTTTAACGATGTTGGACCCACATATTTGTGTGAAAAATTGTTTTCTTCAATGAATTTTGTAAAATCTACCAATAGAAATAAACTTGGAAATGAATTGACTGCGAAATGCGTTAAACTAATGAATCTGAAATATGAACCTAATATTAAGAAACTACCTGAAAATAAACAGCAATTTCTCATTAAATATACTTCAACTTTATTATACATACACATAGCTGTATCTATATCTATTAATAAATAATATTTCATAATATATATGTGATTTTCTTGTTCATTCAAATACTCAGTGCAGGGGCGACTGCCGACTGGGCATGATGTCACCTGGTGTGGTAATTCATGGTTTCATCCCATTTATATCAAATTTTTTGATGTCGACCTTTATTTTTTGCTCTTCACTTGCAAAAATAAAACTTGTGAAACCAAAAGGAAACGTGAACTTTCTAGAATCTAGATGATTTTAAAAGTGAGAACCAAAAAAAAGTAGTTTTTAACCATCCCCCCTCCCCCTTTCTAAGTGACGCCACTGACCTAGTGACCCACGAGCTAGTACTAAAAAAAATAATGAACAAAATTTGACCCACTTCTCAAAAAGGTTCGCCATCACTAGTCTTGATTATAGGATAGATTTTATAAACAGCATACAATGCCTGGTTATACATATATAAACACTTTATAATGGGTCATCTGCAATGCATTAAACATTATGCCTTAAAAAAAAGTATTTTGAATACAAAGTTCTTTCATTTAGTTTTCATAAATACTTATGATTATGGACAAGCATTATTTCTGATCAAGCAAACGAAGCTTAATTTTAAATACCTTACTAAAATCAAAATATCTTAGCACAAATCTATACATATATATTTATATCTCGTTTTCTATATCTAAAGTCTGGTTTAGCAAATTTGTTTAGATTTACATTTTATTACGGTGTATGTATTTAATTTTTTATATATATCCACAGCTGTAAAATTGTAATCCCGGTAAAGGTTTTTATAGCTTCTATAAGAAGAGTAAAACTTTCTAACAATTTTGCATCTGTTGTTAGAAAACTTAAGGCCAACAAAGTCTATTTTACTGCCAACAATTAGGGGCCTGCAGGTATATGTAGTCTTTAATCTTCATCCTTTTTTAATTCGTTGATTTTTTTTTCTCTCAATAGTTCGATTGCTGTTAATTTAGATTTAAATTCTACGTTTAAACTTCCTTTATAACAAAAGCATTGGCGAGCTGTCTTTATCAATAAGTGTGTAAATCTACTTTGACTTCTTTTATTACTGCATTGTAGTAGAATGACCCTTACAGATGTTCTACCCACAATTATTTGCGACCTTTGACATCTCCACTGCCAGTTATTTTCTCTTTTGCTTCATTTCCTGCCACAAATTTTTTTTTTTAACACGATAAAAAAATTATTTATCTGACACAAATAAATTTAATTTTTAAAATTTCTTATAAATTATTGTAATCAAATGTTAAAATTTTATTTTTGAAATAATTATTTTTTTGTACATTATGTGTATTATTAACAATCTCCAACTATAAATTTACATTGAAAAAATAAATGGTGTCCACCACCTGGCCGGTATTATAGAATGTGCTCTTAAGTGCAAAAAGGCTGGGGACCGCTGTTTTAATGCATCACATTGAAGGTTTAAAATAGATTACAATTATTATAAATAAATATCCATGATTATCAGTGTTACGTAATGATATTATTTACTTAAAACTTATTAAATTTATATGAAATTTTTTTTAATAAAAATAAAATGTTACAAAGATATAATAAATAAAATGAATATTAGAGATATAATTGTAGTGGAAAGGAATGCAATAAACTCTTTATAGAATAAAACATGAATTGTAATTGGTTGAATATTTTAATATTATTTGTTTTAATTTTACTTAATATTCATGTATAATATTTATTCTTATATTATTTCTTAATTATTTTTTAAGGTAATCCATTGGTGTGTGACTGTAACTTGAAATGGCTTCAAATATGGTTATTAGAATGGCAAAATTTTATGATCACTACAAAGACTTCCAGATCAAAAATTCCAAATTCAGTAATGAATAGAACAGGACCAATTTGCCAAGATCCTTATTCTCTTAGAGGTTCTTTATTGTTATCATTATCTGAAGGAGAGCTACAGTGTTCAATTCCATTGACTGTGGATTTTCGGTTAACTGCTGTGGAAATGGAACTCATTTCTATTTCCTGGCAGATCTTAACCCCAATGGTTGTAATAAACCTTACTTTAAATTATCGTAAATTCAATTCTGAAAACATTACTATTATAGCCTTAGGTATTTATATCAATGAATATGCATTACTTCACTTAATTCCAGCTACAGTATATATTATATGTCTCAATGTCAGTGTGAAAACAAGCATATTAGGTAATCTACAACATTACCTACAGTGTGCTGAAGCCAAAACACTCGGTCCATCATATGGATTAATAAATATCAAAAGTATTGCTAGTACTGATTCATGTATTTATATCCAGTGGAATGCTATCCCAATAGATTATTTTGGATTTAAAGTTATTTATAGAAAAATTGGTTCATATTTGTTTTCAGTGAGTTCTCCCATAAATTATTTATTTCGTGAATATTCAGTCTGTGATCTTTTAAATAACACTTGGTATTATATGTGTGTTATTTCACACAGAGTGGGAAAGTATCAAAATATTCCTGAAGAGCAATGCATTGAAGGTAAAATCATTCAATATGTAGAAAATAAAATCATCCAAATTTTGGATATCAGTAGTCAAAAACACTTGGGTTTCAATTTATGTTTGATAGTAATTTTAAGTTATGTTCTCAGTATTTTTTTATAAATATATTTATTTTATTAACAATTTATATGCTTTTATTATTTTACTCTAGTCTCTTTTTTTATGTTAGTCATTTTACTTTTTTCACATAATGTCATGGTGAGTTTAAAACATTTGGTCCATTCTTATATATAGTATATACAGCAATTGATATTTTGTATACCATGTGTGGTTTGGCATAATGTTAGGATCATAGACTTGAGAGCTAATGATTCCTATAACAAAACAACTGATCACTTTGTTGCTCAAGTATCACATGACATCCTATACTTAACTATTTGATTGTTTATAATAAAAGATTGCAATTAGCAGGATTTAAATATTTCACTTTACACAATTTTAACTGAATTAATCAATTAGCTTTAATTATTTTTGTAATAAGATATATATCAACATCATGATTTTCTACCATTATTGATTCACTACAGAGTGAAGGTCTTTCCAAGTTCAAACCAACTTTGATCTCTATCCTCTCTATTCCAAGATCACACCTGCATACTTCCTTTATTTTATCCATATGTCTCACATGTGGTCTATTTCTAGGTCTTTTATAATCCAATTTAAGATTTCAACTGTCCTAATATCATTTCCTCTAGAAATATGAATTGTTGCATTGAGATATCGGATATTTCAGCATTGCCTTTCTGTTAACCAAGTCTCCGATCCATAAGTAAGAACTGGTAAAACACATTTATTAAAAAATCCTTTCTTTTCAAGCATATAGACATATTTTCTTTTAATATTAAATTATTTCTATCAAAAGCACTCCAACCAAGTTTAATTCTATGATTAATTTCATCCACTATGTTTTCATCTCTAATGATAATCTACCCATGGGTTGTTATTCTAATAAGGAACAGAAATAAGATTTTATCCATATAAAGAGAGATAAGCTTTGCCTTTGATGTTGCCATGAAACTATCATTTACCACCAATTGACAATATTTTTAAGGCTAAAAAAGTTTTTTCTACTAACCTACAATAGTTCTTTCATTGGGATTTATTATTGAAAAATAGAAGGTCATCTTTACTTCAAGCCCAAATTATTAAATGGATCTAAATCCAGGAATCTATTTTATATGTGTAAGAATGTGAATGATTACATAATCTATTATTTTTAGTACTATTAGTATCATAAGAAAAATTTAAAAGATAAAACAACATCTTTTACTTGTAGAACTTTATCAATACATAAACTATCATTCTTAAAGTACAAATTTAGTCATTTTTTCTTGTCAATAAACATGTATCATCATTGTCACCAGAAATATTCAACAATTCTTATTTTGTTTGTCTGCACATACATGGGTTTTCAAATTTTGTTTAAAAATAAAAATTTAATGATTTAAAAATCAAGTTTCTCATCAGCCTTTCTACTGACTTAATGCCCAAAAATTATTTGTCCATAATTGCATTTTCTTTGAGTTCGATTTTTTTCTTATTAGGGTCACAGTATTTTAATTATTTTTTTGTAAAAATAAATACATTAATCTATATAGGTGGACTTATGGAAAAATAAGTACATATGTGTGTTTGTGCTATATGATATAATTCATGTTTTAAGAATATGAAAAATAAAAAAAAGAAACAGATTGTGTTAATATATATACAGTAAAGAATGGAATGAGAGATAATATCCATGTAAATAGAAAATAATCTAACCTTTAACTCTTTCTACTTCAACAAAACAAACAAGAGCTATTGTAGGTTTAATGGGAAAACAGGTTTCATCTCAGGAATTGTCAATTAGTAGTAATTGATAATTTTTTGGTAACATCAAAGGTTAAAGGTTATTTTCTATTTACATGGATATTATCTCATTCTATTTACTCTAATAACAATCAATGAAAAATATTTAATTGAACATATATATATATATTATAATAAGTACAACATTTTTCCAACATTATGTGTAAGTATTGATTTTGACCAAACAACCAAATATAATTAATAAACTTTTCAGAATTCTTGAATTTACTAGATTGTTAGGACAATGCAGAATGATCATTTACATTATCTATCCAAAGGTAAAATCCTCTAAACACAATCTAACTTTCTTAGCAGTGTCTACCTCTCATTTTTTATGACCATGCCAATGAAAACTTTTAAATAAATATATGTAATATAACCACAATGTTTTTCCAACATTATATGTAATTTCCAGTATTAAATGTATATAATATTTAAATATAAGTTGTCTATACTGAACTTAATGTGATTAGAAGGGATTTGAACTCAGACTTTCTAGCTTCTTATAGCTATTCACTCCATCTTATACAAATGATACATATGACTACATACATATGAAAAAAGATCAATGATCATTACACAGATTTTATGCTGAACCAGCACTCATCAGTTGGTCCAAAAATTATCACCCACACATAATCAGTGATCAGTTTATATTAAGATAGCACACTTTAATGGACAGGCTGCATTATTCTCCACTTTCCAACACTTTGGCCAGTCAAATTGAAAATCTGAGTGGAAATGCTGAAAACCCTTGGTGATGCCATTATTATTGTCATGCCCATGTTGACTTTATCATTCTGATCCCAGAAGTATAGAATCTTAATACATCCATTTAAATATACAAAAGTGAGATGGACATAATACTGGCTGAATATGTAATATTTAAATACAAATATATTGTCTATAAACAGGCAAAACTCTCCATACAGTAGTGCCACCCTGTGCCAACCAGAGTCATCAATGGATGCCAGAAGGCTTGTGCATAAAATCCCCATCTAGGACCTATTTATTCAATATCCCCAGACTAGTTTCTGGCTTGTGGCCTTCATCAGTGAGGACCCTTGAATCTGAGAGCACTGCACCTAGATCTTAAGATCTAATGTAACCATCCAGCAGCCATCTTTTATCTCTACTTAACTACAAAAGTATGAGAATGAAATTGAAAACACAATAATCTTTTCAGTCTAAGCTCAATAGCTTATATAGTCATATGGGTCTGAACTCAGTTCAGCACCCATTCATTTTGGTGTCTTTGGCTCTTTAACAACCATAGCCACTTCTATCCTATTAGGAAGTATTGGTGTTAAACCATTAAACATCATATGATCATCATCTCTTATGCTAGCATGGAGAGTTGTGTCTGTTTAATAACAATTATATGCTAGCATAAGAGATGGTGATCATGTGGTGTTTAGTGGTATATTGTCTATACTGAACTCTCCAATATCCATTTTTTTATGCTGAGCCAGCACTCATCAGTTGGTCAAGATCATCATCTCCCATACATATATGTAATCAATGCTCAGTTTATATTAAGATAGCAAATCTTTAAACTTTAATAAGCAGGCTTCAATCATCTCTACCCTCCAACTCTTCAGCCTCCATATATGTATTTAAATATTACATATTCAGCCTGTATTCTGCCCATCCCTCTTCTGTGTATTTAAATGAACATATTAAGATTCTATATTTGAGGAATCAGAGTGACTTAAATGTCAACATGGATATGGCAATAATATTGGCATCACCAAAGACTTTGAGCATTTCAGCATCAAATTTTCTCTGATATACATGATTGAAGATTTGGATGATAGAAAAGATTGAAGCCTGTTTATTAAAGTTTGCTATCCTAATATAAACAGAGCACTGGTTGTATATTGTGTAGGAAATGATGATCTGGACCAACTGATGAGTGCTGGTTCGGTATGAAATATATATATTAGAGATTATTTATCTTTTTCACATGTGTTTTGGTTGTATAAGATGGAATGAATAGCAGTTAGAAGCTTGAATGTCTGAGTTAAAATTCCTTCAAATATGTATATATCATTAAAAACCAATCCCCACTTAGACAATCCCAATATCAATAACAATCAACAGTTTTTAACTGTTGTCCAGGCAACTTCCTTTTAACAATAAAGGTGGAATATATATATAAAGTTCTTTTTATTTTGAAATATATTAGAATGAATTGTTAAATGTTAGCTACAATTATAATCATATACATAATGTTATTAAAAATTTTAATATGAAATATAAGAATAAAAATATTAATAATAATATTGCTTCTCCTGCTAATAAAATAATATGGATATCAATATCATATATTTTAAATGATCAAGTGAATTTTATAAGAAAAATTTATAAACATATATGTGACATTCCATTTTACGCACCTCCTACATTAAACAAATTAATAAATAATTATAAAGATAAAACCTCCTTTATAAATAAAAATTGCATAATTTATAAATGTATATGTAGGTGTGGTAGTGGATATATAGGGGATTCAAGATGCATGTTGGAAAAAAAGAATTAAAGAGCACTTGCTATTAAAAAGGGTTCAGAAAACAAAACAAAATTACAAAATAAATAATAATATTTCAGCATCTGTTTTTATGACTATAATAAGTCATGTATTTATGGTTTTAACTTCAATTATAATAATGTATAAATATTCCAAATTAAAAAAAATAAAAGGAAAATAAAGGAAGCTATGCTAATATACAAATACAAACAAGACTTAATTAATAGATAGAAAGCAAATGTTAAAATCATGGAATTGTGGGATGGTTAGTCTTTCAAAGTGTTAGTTGACAAAAACTACAAGGATAGTCGAAAGCACTCCTAAGTAGATGAAATTATATATTTAATTACTGTGTTTTCCTGAAGGTTTGTGATGATGATGTTCTAGTTGTATTTTTATATTGGACTATTTCCATCATTTAATATGTATGTTGAATGTCTTTAGAGAAATTCAATTATATTTAAATATTCCAAATACATTTAACTGTTAGTAATATCACAGCAAACAGATTAGTATATGCACTAACTATATATGCATATACTAACCTGTTTATATTACTAACAGTTAGTGCATATACTAACCTGTCTGCTGTGATATTACAGCAGTTGATGCATATACTAACTTGTTTGCTGTTATATTACTAACAGTTGAAGGTATTTGGAATATTTAAATAAAATTAAATTTCTCTGTAATAGTATGAATACTGAACCCTGCTGCTTGATGGCATTGTATTTCACACAATACATATCAATATACCATTTTAGTGGCCTAACTTATGGCTATCACTACAACAGTTGTTTAGAGCTGTAACAGGCCACCTAGAGGGCAATGTATCCTACAATTACATAATGAAATACTACGCCCATTGACTTGTGACAATCTTCCTCAAGTGAACACAATTCAGCTCTCATTATGGTCTGATTTGATGGTGGCCATATTTGAACGATGCAAAACTATCAAAAAATTCATTGTGGAAAAATTTTGAGAAAGCGTAGTGGATTTAGTATTACATATTAAGAATTGTCAGACTGCCATGCATGCTTCTCTATGATTTTGAACTGCATACAACCTGGAAAGGTTAGGGTTTTCAGCAATGTTCTGCTAAGTTCATGCACAAATCCACATTTATGCATGAATTTGTGCGAGAACAATAAAATGTTGGTGCGGCAAGTGTTCAAAATTGGTTGAAAGGGGAGTGAATTGCCAGCCACAGAAGTTGACACTGTTGTGTTTTTCCAAAAAGAGAACCAACATCCTGCCAGATGCAAAGCTATGCATTTGTGGGAGGAGCATGGTTTTATTCAACTACAGAATCTGGGGAATTCTGTTGTCACTTCTGCAAGTGTACCTGATGTCTGCATAAGGAAAGTTCATTGGATGGCTCCAAAATCCCATTAAAGCTTTGAGACTCATCTATTGGAGTCAAACAAATTGTTTACTTAAGGCTTTTTGAAAAAGGCAAAAAATAAAGGAAGAACTTTTCGCTATCATATAAAGGTTTCGATAGCGTAAATATTTTTTTAAAAAAAACACCACGTAATAAGAAAATAAAAGATGATATTTAAAAATCAAACCAATCTTCCTCCACCCTCTAAAAACCAACTGTTGGTTTATTAAAAATGAATTGATTAACAAGGCTTTTCAACAAAAAAAAAAGTTCAAAATCAATAAGTCGACCTGGGAAAAAAACAATAATTTAAAAGCAAACCAACTCCCCTCCAGTAATTTATATATTTTGTTAATCTATCCTCTTTATATGTATTCTATATTCAAACACATTTAAAATTAATATGCAAACTTTCCAATACGTCAGCAAAAGATACTAAAAGACAAGAATTAAAATTCAAACCATCCACCCTTTAAAAACCAAATATTGGTTTATTAATTAAAACTGAATTGTTTATGGCTTTAAAAAAAAGCTCAAAATCCCAAAAAAAGACAATAATTTAAAAGCAAACCAACCCCCCTCTACCATCTAAAAACAAAGTGGTGTTTGTTTATTAAAAAGGCAAAAAAAAAAGTATGAGTTTTATGTATAGAAAGGGGTAAGGAAATCAATAATTCAAAATCAAAAAAAAAAAAGCTCAAAATTAAAACAAAAGTCGATAATTTAAAAGCACCCCCCCCCACCCACACACACACACACACCATATAAAAACAAAGTGTTTGTTTATTAAAAACGAAAAAAAAAAAAAAACCATAGGAGTTTTATGTATAGAAACTGAAAAAAAAAAATTTTTGTACAGTAGTATTCTGTAAAGAAACCGCTGGCCCATGAATCAGTATATTGATGTGCATTGGATGAAAAGGCGCAGCATCACACAGTAGGGTTCAGTATTCATACTATTACCAATTTCTCTAAAGACATTCAACACACATATTAGATGGTGGAAATAGTCCAATATAAAAATACAAATCTAATTACTGTATTTATAAATATTCAATTACAAGATTATGTACATTGATTTCAAGAAATACAGACATCATATTATAATATTATTACACACGGATGTGTAATTGGAAAAAGAGACCTGCAAGTGTAATCAACATCAATCACCAGATTTTCCATTTACTGAAGTCAAAATAGATCTTTGTAGTCTTAAAAAATGGAAAATCTGCAGATTCTGATGAAATACTTAGAAAAGTCTTAAAATATAATGGTGACACATTAACTTCAAAAATATTGGAATTTTTTTAGGAATCTGTGGAGTCATCAAGTTATGCCACTGATCTTAAGGATGCTTTTATTGTTCAAAATTTAAATAACAAAGGGAATAAACAAGATTCTAATAAGTTTTATAGAAAAGCATTATTATTCACTACAGCAAAGATAGATATTTTTATAGATGAATGACCAGAAAAGACTCCGTTTGGTTTCAGATAATAAGAAAGTACTATGAATATTGTTTGTGGTTCCAAGAAAAATGGTGGGAACAAAGTAGTAGTTTATATCTTGTTTTTATTGATTTAGTCAAGGCATTTGATTTAGTTAATAGGACAGGTTTATGGCATTGTTTGAAATAAGTTCATGAAAATTTATTCTAGATGTAGACCTTTTACATTATGAATTGAGAGGAAATATCATTACTACTGAATGGAAAAAGGCATTAAACTGATGAACAAAGATATGTACTTGTTTCAGTATTGTTTTCAATTTATGACAACAGTCTTTGGAAATGTTTTTAGGTGACTTAATCAAACAAGGATCATAATACAATACAGGCTTAATAGTGGAACTTTAAATTTTGAATTAATTAAAAATAGAAACAAAGTTCTTTTTGGTTTCTGGATTTATTATAGGATGATTGTGCTATTTTAGCCAGTTCGGAAGGATCTACAAAATGTAATTAAAGTTTTAAGTAGAACATATGAAAATGTTCAAAAAATATACCCTTTATTAGACAATGATGAAAGAGACTTTTGTTTGAATGATTATTAAGTTGAAAATTTAAACCATTGAATACCTTCATACTTTTATAAGTAGAAAAGTGCACTTACATGATGATGCACAACAGAGACTTCACAGGAAAATAACTACTGGAACAAACTGTATTTAGAGCAGTGTTATTTTATCTAATTTATTCTATAGAAGTGAGAATTGAACATATCAGTACAATATAAAGGCATAAAAACAATTTCATTTGCTGAATGCTCTCTGAAATGCTCAAAATGTTATGGCAGATCATAAAAGCAATCAGTATATTCTGAATTTGATACCATGGGGATCCATTGTAGTATAATCTTGCCTTCATTGGATTGGGCATATAAAATGAATGAAGAATGCAAGATTTTTTTAAAAAGTTCTTGGAGGTGAACTTTAGTATGGTTTTTGTGGCAAAAAAATTGACCTGATATCCATTATAAGGATTATCTTGAAGACATTCTAAAAAAATGCAATGTAGGAAGATATGACAAGGAAGAGACTACATTCAAAATCTACAATTAGATGTGGTGCTGAAAGATTTCAGGAAAAAAGTTTTCTGGAAAAATTAAATAAAAATATCACACAATAAATGTAAATAAAAAATTGAACTAATTATGTTCTATAAGTGAACTTAGTTGTATTTCAGAGATTGGTTCGTATACTTATTATTTTCCACAAAACTTATTTTTAGAGCACACTCCCCCTCCCCCACTTCTCTCATTTTTATTTCTTTTTTTTTTTTAGCTAGAATGACCATACTTATTTACAAGTGGCTATTTTACTGCAGATATAACTAATTTTTCGCCGACTGCCCCTTCTGCAATTAAGAATAATATAAGACACTTTTATTCCATGTACAATATTTTTATAAGTGGAATAGTTTTTAAAACGCCTTAGTTCCATTTTTGAATGTAAAATAATTTTTTCGTTTAAATTTTTAAAAATATAAATTTTTTTATTATGATAAATTCTTTCAATCAATTCTTTGACCTTTGAATGCTTCATGATGTTATTAGTACAGGGGTGGGCAATTGTTTTGGCTCAGGGGCTGCAGAGTTGGTGGAAGGTTGCCTCGGCGGCCACTTTGTGGAAGTGCAACTTTTTTTCATGACCCAATAAACACTGCTTTATTCCCTATATTGCCAAAGAAATATTTGTTTGTCCATTCTTTATTAAACACGTGACATTCATCACTGATTTTACATTTTTCGGAGGGTTCATGGTTTTACTAAAGTTTGGAAATGTATGTATTTGCTGATGTAAAGACAATATTGAAATTAACCAGATCAACTGGAAAAGCACTGCACATTGTATCTACACTGCGCATGTGTATTGACGTGGCCATCCTAGTGGAAAATATGAGACGAATCTTCGGTTGCACACGGAATGAAATTCAGTTCAAGGTGGATTTTTCTGATTGTCTTGGCAGGCCACATAAAAACTCTTAGTGGGCTATATGTGGCCCTTGGGCCATTATTTGCCCACCCCTGTATTAGATGTTTTTTTTATGGATGAGACTCAAAGGCATTTATTTTCTGATAAAGAAATAGCCTTAAACTACCAGTACTTTTTTTTGATAATGGTTTTAAATTCCATAATCTAAAAGAATGATACAATCACATTGATAAATAATTATGATATTTACTTAAAATTATTCACATGAATGAATATATTTATATAAACTATAATTTAAAATAAATATCAAGTTAAGGTTCATTCAAATGTCAGTCTTACTTGACTTTAAATCCAATGTACAACAGCAAAAATCTCATTAAATAATGTCTATTTATGTTGATTTTATGTTTATTTCCAAAATTTTGTTTTAATTACTATTGCTTTTTTATTATTACATTTTATTCAACATGTGCTCTTCAAAATAAATATTGTTCACTTTTATTTAACTTATTTAAAATTTTTGTTTAATTATTATTATTTTGTTTTATAAACTTTTAAAAACCTGTAAAAATTATTTTGATTTAATAACTGAATGGCACGCCAATCATTCAATAACTATTTTTGGAAATTTTGAGCATGTACACGTAAAAGGGCTTATCATTACTGTTTAAATATTTTATATTTCATTTATTTAATGTATATGTTATGATATGCCAACATTTTGAGGCAATGAGTACTTATTTTAATAAACTTCAGGGAAAGACAATTATAAACTCTCCAGCGTAAGATTGAGCAATGCTCTTTAGCACATATAAATCACTGCTTCAAAATCCTTTTCTAATAGGTAATAACCGATTGCTACACACTCATTATTATCCTTGTTTTAATTATTTTAATTACATTATGTTTAGTAAGGTTTGCTTAATGAATTATCAGTTAATTATTAGTTGTAAGGAAATGATAACTAAGGGTGATATTAAAAGTATATTTTTAAATGTTGTTAAGGCCATTAAATCTTTTGCCTCTCTAACTAAATCCTTATATATATAAATACAGATTCTGTACATTAACTGGATCAATAGTTAGTTAATCCTTTACTTAGCATAATTGCTATATGCTATCCAAGAGCTGGGTCAAGTTAGTTTCAATAGACAGAAACTATCTATTTAGGTGCCTTAATTGAATAAATTTTAGATATACATATTAGTATTACTAGGTGTTGTGAGAGTCTTTATTAAGCACTAAGCATGTACTAACATCTTGTTACACCTTTCTTTTAAGATGGTTTATGGTATCAAGCCACCCATTCTTCAGTTCAGATGGCTATATCTTTTAGAACTGGAACACGAGAGTCCATGACTTTATTCAGAGTCTGTCTGACTTCACGAACTTATATGTTTTTTATAAATTAATAATGGCAAGCTATTCAGTCCAAGGTACCTAGTATTAGATACTGAAGCCTGTGAAGAATTACTTACACTACGACCCTTAAATTTAGTATTTTATAAGCGCAAAACCTAAGGGTAACCAGTTCTGCTCTTTTAACAATAATTTTTCAGCATTAATCTCAACCCATACTCGGGTTTACCATAAAGAATCTGCATTTTGAGCTTGTTTATTTTAATGTTTATATAATAGATTTAATGCTATATATATTAATCATCCTGGTTAGTGTTTTAGCTCATAATTTTGGCAAATCAAAGGGTAAAGTTGGCATATCAAAATGTAACTGGCATGATTCACTAACTACAGATAGTTTTATAAATTCAAATTACCATATTAAAGATGAGACCACTGTATCAATATTATCTTCTCATTACTGTAATGCCTTCATGCGTAAATACATACACCTAACACTATATAATTAATATTCCTTGCTGTATTTTATTTAAACATTTATTTTAATAAACTTATACAAAATTATAACTAGTTTCATGTCATTCCTCACAATCCAACTCCAAATTTTCTAAATTATTATCATTAATATGTACAATATGCATTATTTAGTTAAGTCATAGTATGCTAAGTAATTGTAATTATAGATTGTTTCTGAGTCTCTCCCTTTGCTCAGTCAGTTTGGAAAAGAAATTGAGACTGAGTGCAACCTTACAAATATTATTCATAGGGATTTAAATCTTGGAGTGATGGTAAATGAATTGAAGTTTGGTTAGATTTGAGGTCTTACCACTTCATTTAGATCAGTTTTGGTATATTTTGTCTGGACTCTGGATTTTGTTGCATGAATATACAAATATGGCCATTAACAATTGGTTGTGAAAATTATCATATGAGAGACAGATGTGATTGGCTTATGGGCAAGATTGTTTTAGAAAAAAATATAGGGAGAGTCAATGAAAGACAAGACCTAAGTTTCTGGTAAAAAATAGAAGATTCCTAACATTGGATGTTAAAGAGAGAGAATCCCAAGTTTCATCCTGCTAATAAGTTATTGAATAGAATAGCAGAAGTTTTAATCAAGCTTTTATCATACTATGACTTGAGCCTTAAAATGGTTTGTACAATGAAGACCATATGCTAAATTCAGCTAAAAGCTAGGCATCCCTTTTTCATGTGACCTACCTTCACTGGAAGAAAATGTAGAAATGGTAACCCTCCTAAAGTGGGCTGCAACCTAGCCTTCATCCAAGACCATGAGTCTTTGTCTACATCTGAAAATTCAAGAGAACTAAATTTTCTATTTTTCATTTATCTGGAATTGCTAGACTTAGAAAGGGGCAAATTTAATCATGCCCATGTTTAGAAACCTTCAGGAAGAAACACTCAGAAGTAGAACTGGGAATTGCAACTTGAAAGAACTCCATAAACAATAAATCCATGGCTAGAGATATTTTTTATGTGTGCTATTTTTTGTTAATAAAAAAAACTTTTTTTTCATAAAAGTAATAATTTTTTGTGTTGTATTAGAATTGATATTAGTAAACACTTCACTAAGTTAAAATATTTCAAATTGTCAGACTTTTTTTTTTCTAAAACCCAGTTAAATTTCTATTAGAAATGATGACATAATTTTTAAAAAGGAAAAGAAAAAAACATCTGTTGTAACGTTTTTGTTTTTTGTTTTTTGCTAAACTGAATCAAAGATTGTTATTTTGAATTCTGAACATATAGTTAATTTTTAAAAAAAATTCAACCAAAGATTGTTCTGTTATCTTTGATTTTGGAAATATTGTAAAAATAGAAAAAAGAATTTTAACTATTTTAAAGAAACAGTTTAATATATTTAGAATCTGTGACTAAAATCAACTGATTGGTTAATATAATTTTATCTAATTGTATCTTTATTTTTTTTTTTGATGAAGTGGATGTTTGAAATTATCTACTATCATGTCATTTTTTTTTTGTTAATTAGAAATTAAATAATTGTTTTAACTAAAAATGTTTTTAGTCTTAGTTTCTTTATTCTATCCAATTCCTGTTTCATGAATTGTAGTATGTGTGACCTTATATCATGACAGTTTATATTGTAGGATTTATTTATTTATTGATGATCCCAATAAAAATTATTTATTTATAAGTAACAGAAACCTATGATTTACTTAAGGCTATTTATAATAAGCTAATTTATTTCTCTCTTGTGCATAGTAATAAATAATAGAATTCTTGCTTCCTGAGCAAGATGTGTGCATAACAGCTACATAAAAAGGTGTATATAACTACTGTATGAGTATCAAGTTGTTAATTATGGTGTGAAGGGAATATTCTTTAAAGTTCATGCACTACATTTTATTTAGTTTAGTCTTTATTAGACATTAAGTTTATAGTTGGCTAGTACATCAATAATACTAAATGGCCAGAGCATTGCTGATGATCAGCATGTTTTAATATCCCATCATTATTTTTTTCTATGATTGTACTGATGGATTAGCACTTAAGTTGGTGCATCCAATTTGTGTTTAAATAATTGCCCCAAGTTGGCAAAGGCTAAATAGTTAGTCTGGTCTATATAGTCCCATTTCAAATCCAGTTACCAGTTTGAGTGTTGATTTATTGTATTGTTAATCACTCATAATGATGAGTGTTGCTTATACTTATTTATAATGCTGGTAAACTTATAGTTAATTATGCTTTCTGCTAGTGCATCTTGTTTTGTTTTTGTTGATCTCTCATGCTCATTTCTTTTATATTGTATTTGATAGCAATGATGATGATTTCTCATTGCCCTATATTGTTAACTCTATATTATTTTCTCTCATTCATTGTATGCTGTTACAAATGGCAACCCAATTATGAAGCGATGTAATCCCATTTCACCCTGACCCATACTGTTACAATAGATTAATTCTTGCTTGCTAAAACAAACCATTTTTATGCTTTATTTAATATGGTTTTTGTTCTAAAAGAATTACTTTTTGATGTTTAATTTTTTGTCACTTTGTATTTGGCCTCATGTCTTCATTTTGTTTGTTATGGATTGTATTCATTAATTTAAATGTAAAATATTAAAATCTATTATTGCTTTTATTTAATATATTGTTGCTTAAAATTTAATAATAAATGTGGTATATTTCTTGTAGATTATTTATTTATTTTAGTCATTAATATGTACTATGTGGTTTCATAAGAATGACTGTAGATTATAGATGCATGCTAGAATAAAATTATTATAAAAATAAAACATATGTAATAAAAAAAGACTAATACAATATTAAAACCAGGACTGAGGTAAATCTTAAAATTAGTGCTTTTTTATAATTATTGAAAAAGCTATTAGGATACATTTAAAAGAATCTCGTGGTTTGGGTTGGTCATCTTCACTGTTTTTTTTTAATCAGGGCATAGGCATGGCTTTGTTTTGTGGTAGATTATTCGTTGCAAAAGCTATCTTTATACTTGTTTAAATTAGTCTATTTAACAAAATGTTAAATGTGTGTGTATATTTATGTATACACAGAATACGTATTATTAGTCAAATAATAATTATAATTGAAAACTAAACGGATTTCTAATTATGTGTGTATATTTATATAAACACAATAGTGTTATAAATGATATAACGGTAAACTAAATATATGTGCGTGGATGCCAATGGCATTTCCAATATTTTATAAAAGCATTAGGCTAATTAAATAATTTAATTAATGGAAAAATTATAATTTAACTTATCAAAAAAGTTAGATGAATTCGAGCAAAGGATTTAGATAACGTAAACAAAGACATTGCTTAAAATAGACAATTCCAAGATAATTGCGTTGTCTGATCAGGGATCGAATAAAGCAACTAAAGAGATGATCACCACGTGGACAGGGATGTCCAACCAAGGGAGTCTACACTAAAAAACAATGAGAAAGGGACATAAGAGTCAGAATAGAATGAGACGAGACACTTTTTAAGTGAATGTCTTGAAAGGCAGATGTGCCATTTCCTCAGTTGCCCCAGTCAGCTTCCTCCTCCACTTAGCCTTGCGGAGAAGTTTACCTCTGGACATTCAAAAGTAAACTTAGAAACTGTAAGCAGGTCGTATTGATCTTATTATTATTTTGTTACACCTTTGGGCCCTTATTGTTATTTATATAGCGTGTGTATATAATCGTCATATATGTATATATTAAGCAGATTGATTATCTTCGTATAACTCTGTAAATAAATTCTTGTTACTTAAATGTATTTGCCGCTTCATTAATTAGCAATTACTTGTAGTATTTCTGTTTGCAATCCAGCAGGCAATAGAGTGCCGCTGGACACAGCACAAAACAATGAATGTAATAAAATAATAATAAGAACAACAACAACACAAAAATAAAAAAAATTATAAAACTAAAAAATGATAACAATGAAACAAAATAAAATATAATAATAATAACCCACAAAATAAAAAAAAACCTACATGTTGAATCATTCCTTAGCTTGAAAGGTTTTCTCCTAATTTATTAATTTAAAGATAATTTATTGTTTGAAATATTTTTTTAAAATTTTCAGTTTAAAAAAATTGCCTTCAAACTACCTAAAAAGTATTTTGTTTCGTTGCTAAATTAAAACAACAGATTTCCCAAACCTTTTTGTTTATATTTCTGTTTAAAATCTATTTATTTCATTTTAAAGGATTGTTCGAAAAAAATTGTTTAAAGTAAATGAAAAATTCATTTAGAAAATCGAATAGCTTTTGATTAAAACAAATGAAAGATAGGAATATTTTACAATTAAAAGTACTCCCATATCTTTCTTTCACTTTTACTTAGGTATTTTTTCCTGCTAATTAAATAAAAATAAAACTGAATTAAATAAAATTATTATCTAAAACTGGAACAAGGAAAGTCCTAAAAAATGTAAAAAATTAAAATTTTTTTTATAATTTGTGTGGATATAAAATTAAAACCATCAAATTTAAAATTGTGAGATATATATAATAAAAGGGAGAATGTGATCAAAAGAGAAATTAGGACTAAACTAGTGGTAAAAATGAATGTTTTTTGAAAAAATACATAGATAGAATAAAAATAAATGACAGATATTTTATAAATATAATAGCATAACCTTTAATCTTGAACTTCTTTTTTCTTTTAAAAATAGTCAGTATAAACAATATTCATCAAAATATAAAATCACAAACCAATTTTCTTTAAAAAATATGTTTAGATGAACACTGAGAGATTCTGTTAACATCAATGATTTTTAGAGTAATTATAACTATAAATTCTACAAAAAAAAATAATCAAAAAAAGGGTAAAATAAATGAATGATTTTTTTATTAGTAGCATTATTTTTAATTTCCTATTATAGGTTACAACTATCACATTATTTATTTGTCTTCTAATACTTTTTCTTCATTTGACATTGATAAAATTTCTTTATAAATGTCAGAATCTAAAGTTTGATAAACTTGATGTTCATAACATTGGAAGTTACAGTATATAGCTTTATTTTCTATAATTGTCTTCAGCCTTAGCAAAATTTTATCCGTAAGAGGTCGCTCAAAGGCATCATTTTTCCAACACTCCGTCATTACTGTATACCTAAAATAATCAAAATAATTAGTAAATGTTGCAATTTTGTTGATCTTGCATTAATTGTTACAGAATAAGTAAATAAGAATAATATAAATTAACAAAAAGACAGAAGCAAATTTAAAATTTCTGTTAAATATTTATTTTAATTTTTATGCAATATAAATGTTTAAAAAAATTCAGAGAACTCTTCTCAAAAAATAACATCCCGAATACTTCCATCCAAAAAATCTACTGTATTTGAATGCAGCATTAAAAAAAGTTATTTTAATTCAATCAATTAATTACAGTGACAAACATCAACAACATTGAGAGGTCTATTGATTATTAATCTAAACCAAAAGAAAACAAACTGCATATTTTAATATTATATATATGTATTACAGAGAGCTTACCAATAGCTCAAACAAGATCTTAATTGATAAGTGCGGTATGAGAAAATATTTAAAATCTCTGACCAGAATCTTCCCATCTCCAGACCAAAACTGAGCTTATGGCTCATGTCAGTGGAGAGTTAGAATATTCGGACACTAGATCTAAAATATCAACTCAAAAACCTAGCACTCGTACCGCACTTATCAATTAAGATGTGATGTGTGCACTGTGAATCTCTCAGCAATGACGCCCAGAGAAATCTGTTAGCCACTTTGACTTCTCTTTCCATTCCTCACTCTAAGTTTCCCATATTCTTTTCTATCCTGCTCCATCCCATTTCCTCAACATAATCTTTATCAACTCCATGGTCTTTATATCTAAATCCCCTGTCTTTTGCCAAACCCAGCATAAAAACCAAAAGCTATTTTCTATATAATCACTTTGTTTATATTTATTCTCCCACAGCTTCATTTTTTGTACCTTTTCTGCTTTCAGGCATTTACATTCAATTAAAAGATGCCTAATATTTTCTATATCTTTCTTACACAAAATGCAGAATAAATCACCCATATTTTTTCCATTTATGTGTATATTCCCTTGTTGCTAAAGATCCCGTTCGAGCTTTTTGAGCTATTGGTACGCTCTCTATATTACATTTTTGTAAATACAAGTTTATAAAAGTAATGTGACATTATATATGACTTGCTTTTTTGATTATTATATATATGTATATAATTTATACTATGTACTGTAATTAGATTCTATATATTTTCCAGAATAACCTTTAAATAAGCTTTTTTTAAAATATATATATTAAACATAGCTTTATGCAACATAATACATGCAATTTTATTTTCATTTCATTATTTAACTCATTTTAAAAACTGTATTTTCATTTTTAATATAATACCAACAATAATATCACATGATTAATATGCTTAATCATAGAATAGGATGAAAACTAGAACTCGTTATCTAATATAGACAGTACAAATTTATCACTGGCAGATAAACCATCAATTTCAATCTAACAGTCACAAAATATTTAATATGAATCTTGAAAACCATTTTAAGTTAAATTTTTGCTATTGAGAACAGTAATATTCTCAAATATGTGCAACAAATTTTCCAATAAAATACACCATATGGCATATGTGTTAATATGTCCATATAAGAAGTTGCAATAGGCACAAACCAAACTATATCACAACAAAGCAATTAAACTGACAACAGTATGTATCTAACATTTAATACACTTCAGTGAAGTACATAATATAATAATAAAAAAATCTTTGATAGTGATGACATTTATTATGTAGAATTACTTAATTCTAAGGAATAATATTCCTTTATGTTGTTTATCTTATAATAAATAAAATATAATATAAATCTTTATTATATTATAATAACAACTTACAAATACATTAACATAATAATTATATATATAAAAACCTCTTTCAGTAATTCTAAATTTTTTTATACTTTTCAATATAATTTCTCCTATTAATACTAACACGTATATTACGTACATAGCAACATCTACCGACATTTTCTATAATTCATTATTTTTATCAAAAGGGAAATATATAAATAAATTGATAGAAATAATGAATTATAGGAAATGTTGGTAGATGTCACTATGTACATAATATACATGTTTAAATAAGACTAGGAAGGTTTGTGGTTATGTAGTCAGCGTGTAAATGTGATAAAAGAGGTCAGAAAGTGGTTTCTAAATGTAGATAGTCTAAAGAGAAAGACAGTGGAAAGGGAGCAGAATGTAGTTAAGGAAAATAGGATAGAGTATGGTTTTAGCGGAGTGTCAGGAAATATGGGTGGAGAAAGTAATAGCGCAATGGAGATGATTAGCCAAAAAATAAATAAGATAGATGAAGTGAAGGGTCTAAAAGTAAAATTAAAATCATTAGAGATAAAATGTGAGGAGATAAAGGAATTATTGAGTAGGAATGATAAGGAATAAATAGATAAGGAGGACCAGAAAGTATTGGAAAATGTTATGGATGAAGTAGATTATGAAACAGTATTAATACGAGATTCACTAATTAGAGAATGTGGGGATATAATTGCAAGGAAAAATAGAATCAGGTATGTAAGAGTATGTTTGCCTGGAGCTAGAATTAAGGATGTAGCAGATAAAGTAAAAAAAGCAAGATAGTAAAGATGTGTATGTTATGGTGGGGACTAATAATTTATCAGAATCATCAGAGAGAATAATGGATGAGTATGTAGAATTGATTAGGAATTTGACTATGATTAAAGGAAGAGTAGGAATAGTTGGATTATTACCAAGCTTAAGAGGCATTTGTTAGATATGGCATGTTCTATAAATGAGAGATTGAAAAAATTGTGTGAGAGAAATAATGTTATGTTTGTGGATGTGTGGTATTGTTTTATTGGAAAGAGGGAGTTATATAGTAAAGATGGGTTGCATTTATGAAAACAAGGAAGTGAAGTTTTAGGGAGTCCGATTTATAAAGAATATTTTTGGGAAACTTATAAAGGGGGTGGGATTTTAAATTGCAATATTATTAAAAAGAAAAAAAATGGATGGAATGTAAGAAATAAGCAAAAGGAATTTGATTTAGATATAAATATAGATTTGGAGAAGGAATGGGTTTGTAAAATTAATAGTAAGAAAGTTATTTATAAATGTAAGTGAGAAGAAAGAATTAAAAGAATTTATAAAAGAGTAGTTAGGAAAGAAGAAATTGTTAAAATTGGGTTTTTGAATATGCAAGGTGGTAAGAAACCATAAAAGTTGATGGAATTAAAGAAAACAATTGAAAATGAAGAGCTTGAGGTATTAGCAGTAGTGGAAACACATCTAAGAGAAGAAGAACCTATTTTGGAACAGTTGGTATGGCAGGGTATAAATAGAAAAGAAAAAAGGGGTGGTGGTATAGGTGTTATATCAAAAAAATATTTAAATATTGTTAAATATCAAGAACATTTATGGTTTGAAATAAGGTTGGGTAGACAAGAATGGATGGTGGCTATAGTTTATATAGCTATTGGAGCTAGTCAAATTATAATGGAGTGAAACAATAACATATATGAATGTCTAGTTAAGGATATACAAATTTTTAAAGAAAAGGGGAAGAGGATAATGATTATAGGGGATATAAATGGACATATTGAAGAAATTGATGATGTAGATAATAAAAATGGACAGCTTTTGAAGAAATTTTGTCAGAAAGTGCATTTGAGTATTGGAAATTTATTAAATATTTATGAGAGACAATACACATGGTCTAGAAATAATATATTTCACACAATAGATTATGTATTGGTAGAGAAAGAGGGAATGAATAAAATACAGAAAAGTTAAGGTATTTGATAATGAAGAAAAAATATGCACTAGTGATCATAACTTCATTGTAATTGAAATGGTTAGTAATGTGATGGAGAATAAAAATAAAAGTAGAAATAATAGTGAAAGATGTGGATGGAGAGTGAATGATAAGAATAAGTTGGAAGAGTATAAAATACAAGTTGAAGAAATCATGAAAGAGTTGGTTGGGAGTGAGTATAAGGACTGGTGTAAAGAAGTAGAAAAAGTGGCAAATAGAGTTTGAGGTGATAATATTCAGAAGAATAAAAGTAATAAAAAAATGAGAATTCGTAAAAGTGTAAAACAGAGGAAAGAAGTATGCAGAGAATATAAGTGTGCTATTAAGAATAAGGAAAGTGAAAAAAATATTAATGCTAAATGGGAAAAGTACTTAGAAAAGAAGAAGTTGGCTAAAATAGATAATTATAGAGAGAGAATGAAATTGAATAGTAAATTGTTGGAGGATATTAATAAAAGTGGAAGAGATGTGAATAAAAAAATTTGGAATTACTTTAAAGGGAGAAATATAAGGGCGAGAGAGATAGTATTACTAGATGATGAGGGAATAGAGTGTAGCTCTAGAGAAGATTTAGAGAGAATCTTAAATAGATATGTAATGAATATAGAAAAGATGTTAGATGTGAAGGATAGAGTGATAGAAAACATGAAAGCAGATAATAATGGAAATATTAGGTTTCCAGAAAATGAATTGAATGAGGTAGAGAAGAAATTGAAATGTGGAAAGGCAAGAAGTTTAGATGGATGGACAGCAGAGATGGTAATAAATTTAGATATAGGGCAAAAGTAAAGTTATTATCCTGTTTTAATAAGATGGCACAGAATAGTTTTTCCGAGTAGTTGGAGTAATACAAGAGTAAGATTATTATTTGAAGGAAAGGGTAAGGATCATAGAAAGTTAAATAATTATAGACCGATAGTGGTAACATCAGTTTTATATAAAGTTTTCTCATATATGGTAGCTAGAAGAGTTGTAAAATGGATGGAAGGGAATAATGTTGTGGGGGAAATGCAAGGAAGTTCTAGATTAGATAGGTGTATAGTAGTTTATTTGTAGTTACACAACTTATGGATATGAGTTTGAATTCAGGTAAACAGTTATATATGAGTTGTATAGATATAGAGAAGTCATATGATAGAGTAAATAGAAATAGATTATGGATAAGTTTAGCAAATTTGGGAATGGATGAAGCTTTAGTGGATATTATTAAGAAATTATATGAAAATAATTGTTTTATATATATATATATTGTTAAAACGAAGATTTGCACGGGTTAAATATATAAAATACATATTTTGCGGGTTCATCCATGTTAAAACTTTTAATATTAATATACTGACGTTTCGACTTGGTCACACAAGCCATCCACAGAGTTATAACTCTGTGGATGGCTTGTGTGACCAAGTCAAAACGTCAGTATATTAATATTAAAAGTTTTTAACACGGATGAACCTGCAAAATATGTATTTTATATATATTATATAATTAATATATATATATATATATATATATATCAATTAGGGAATATAAAATCAGTTAAAGTTAAAAATGGGGTGGAACTAGGACAAGGATGCCCTATTTTGTTTGTGTTGTATTTGAATAAAATGGAAAGAGTAATAGAAAGATTAGGAAGAGGGATAGAGATACCGTTAATAGGTAGTAAGGGAGTATATATTTTGTCAGGTCTTTTTTTTGCAGATGATATATTTTTGTGTGCAGAAAGAAGAGAAGATATGGAAGTTATGTTGAGGACATGTGCAAGGGTGGGTAAAGTGATGGGGATTAAATTTAGTGAAGAAAAATCAAATATAATGATGGTTAATATTGGGGAAAGAGATGTAGAATTTTTATTGGGAGATATTAAGTTAAGTGTGGCGAATAGGCATAGTTATTTGGGAATTATTTTAAGTAATCAGAAAAATTATTTGGATGAATGGGAGAAAAAATTGATAAATGAGGCAAATAAAAGAAAGGGATTGATAAAGAAATTAACAGTGTGTTCATATAATAAATATGATGTAGCTAGAAGTATATGGGAGTTGCAGTAGCAGGGTTAACATATGGTAATGATGCATTATCTGTTAGTAAAGGGATATTAAATTACTTAGAAAAAGTTGAAAGGGAAGTAGGAAGATATGCATTGGATGCAGATGTATGGACATCAAGAAATGCAATTCAAGGAGAAATGGGATGGGCAAGTGTTCATATGAGAGATGCAAAAAGTAAAAAAGAAAATGTTTGGTAGATTGCAGTTTATGGATAATAATAGCCAAAATAGTATTTAATTGGATTATGAATAAAGGGCAGGTAACAAGATGAGTGAGAAAGGTAATGCAGTATGCAAAAGATTTGGATAAAGAATTTATATCAGTATATTTGTACAAAAGATGGGATGATTGTGTTAGGAGGATTGTTGAGTGTTATAGTGGTAAGGAATAGGGAATTAATATGGAGAGTAAAAAGAATTTAAATATATATATAGAAATAAAGAGAATATTAGGTGCGAGTTAATATATGATAATAGTAAGGAAAGTAGTTTATTGTTTAAGGCTCGAATGGGATCTTTAGCAACAAGAGAATATACAAGTAAATGGAAAAATATGGGTGATTTAGTCCGTAAATTATGTAAGGAAGGAATAGAAAATATTAGGCATCTGTTAATTGAATGTAAATGCTTGAAAACAGAAAGGGCAAGTGTATTATTGGTTTTTATGCTGGGTTTGGAAAAAAATAAGGGGGATTTAGATATAAAGACCATAGAGTTGACAAAGATTATATTGCGGAAATGGGATTGAGCAGAATATGGGAAAACTTAGACTGGGGAATGGAAAATAAAGTGGCTAACAGGTTTCTCTGGGCATAATTGCTGAGAGATTCTTGACTTCATTTAAGGAGAAGCTACAGTACATAACATCACATTAGTATTAGTAGGAGGTGTATTATATTGAAATGGGTAAAAAAAATAGAATTACTGAAAAAGGCTTATATATATATTGAAACAGATATACTGTCCCACATATGTATTCAAAAGACTGCCCCCCCCCCCTTTAAAAAAGACTAGCATGATTTGTTGTTAAAAAAGAAAAGAAACGACTTAATAATGGTTAAGGAAAACTAAAAATTTAAAGAAACAAAAGAATCATGAAAAAAGAAAGATAATTTGATCAAATTAAAAAAGAAATAAAGCAAAAAGTTTATAGTTAAAAGAAAATCATTACTGATTTTATAGTCTTAAATTACGATATAAATAAAAGCTGGCATTTATTAAAAATATTACATTTTTAATTTTTGGAACGATGTTGTCGTATGAAGTGTGATAATCGCTTGAGGCAGTCTTATTAAATTGGAAAACATGACTTATCCTTATGATTTCTTATCTGTCCCACGAAAAGTAGAGTGTCCAATCCTTAAGAAGAGAAAAGCATTCAGGCTTAAATGAGAGCTGTATAACAAATCAGATACAGAGGGAAATGCTGCTTAATCAATCTAGAGATTGGAATATAAATAGATGAGTTGGAAGTTCAGGGCAGTTTTTAAAAGAGATATTATAAAGAGATTTTTAAAGTAGATTTTTAAAAAGGATTCTAAGAGCAGTTAAAGAACCACTGTTAATGATGAAAAAAAACATTAATAAGGAAATAATAACAATGAAAGGCTAGGCAGTAACAGCTTTTTCTCTTTGTCCAAAAGCCATGGTTCTCTATGATTTGCCTGGGTAAACATCACAGAAAGTAAACAATGCCATTCAGCTGAAATACAATGACCTCTTTTTGATGGAACAGACTGAATATAAAAAAAATGAAGGTAACAATTTTATAAAATATTTAATATTTATATATGTTTATAAAAGACAAACAAAACGTCTTCTTAAAAAAAAAAAATTTATGAATAAAAATAGCTATGTAAAAATATGTTTTATTAATAATAAATTATAAATGCTAGATGTCTTAAATGTCAATAATCAAAAGGTATTTTATTCAATACCTATCCATGTTTATAAAAATAAAAAACAAAACAAACATCTTTCTTAAAATGAATTATGTGAAAATACGTTTTATTAATGATAAATTATAAATATTAAAAAATATCTATAATCAAAAGGCATTTTTAATGAGGCAAATCATAAGTGATTAACTTCTTATATGTAGAAGCGTCTAGAAAAAAAAACTAAAAACAAATACTTACAATGATTTATATTACTGATATACAAATAAGTATACCTAGAAGAGTCAGAAATACTGAGCTATTATGTATAACTCTAACTGGTTAATAAATAAATGCAACTGCTGATCAATTTATAGGTAGAAATATACATCTGTGGCAGACCAAATAACAATATTTATGCTATATATTAGAATAACTAAATAAAAATTACAAATGCTTACATGCATCTCGATGGTATATAAAGAAAATAATGAAACTTATGCATATAAATGCACATTGACACTTGACTGGATTATGAATAGTCCACAAACCCAGAATTGTTTACATTACTTGATTTGATAAATTAAAAAAATAATGAAATACTATATGGATTATAAATGCTTACCTGCATATTGATTTTATGTGAAGAAAATAATGAAATTTATGCATATAAATGCACATTTACTCTTTGAATTCTTTGCCCAAGATAAATCAAAATGAGCCTTCATTTGAAATGAAGGATGAACTTTATTAGAATGACTTGTAAATGAACTATTGATCAATAAACTGCTTCTAACCTTTTCATAAATGAACTGAAAATGAGTCATCCCATGGATATTAAAGAACTATTGAAAGAAGGACTTTATTATACAACAAATTACATTCTTTAAGTGCTATTATTGGAAGTATACCAAAGAAACACAATGGATCATAAATGAAATATTTGTTTAAATTAAGTGGAACTCTGAATTAAATGCTATCAGTTGTCTTCATTATTATCTCTGTTGTCTTCATATATCACACTCCTCTCTGTGGATTAACTAAATGATTAAAGATGTAAACTGTTAAAGAACTATTGAAAGAAGGACTTTATTATACTCTCAACAAATTACATTTTTTAAGTCATATAAAAATGTTAATGGAAGTAGGCCGAAGGAATACAAGGGACTGTCAATGAAATACTTTGTTTGATGGACATTTATTTAAACTTGTTATTAAATAAAATTATTGTTACTTAAAATTAAAAAGTTATCCAGTTGTTCAATTCTATTTTTTTTATTGCATCACTCATCATTCAGTGCACTTGTTCACGAGAATCTCATGCCTCCTGAGCTACGTCTGGCATAACTAGACCTAGGTAATTCAGGTTGTAGTGAGATGGAATTCTAGTGGTGCTGTTTAAAAAACCAAACATAGAAATGTCTAGATGCTTCCAGTCTCTATGGTGCTACATCCTCTGATGAGCAGGAAATATTGTTGTAGGGGGGGGTAACATCTGCATTGGGAAATGCCAATCAATAGTCCCTTCCTGCAACATGCTCATCAGGAAATTGTTACAACCGAGGTAATAAAGGGGTTGTATGGTGGTCTGGTTACAATATATAATTATTATGTTAATGTATTTATAAGTTGTTATTATAATATAATAAAGAATTATATTATATTTTATTGATTATGTAGAATTAATAAATATTGTTATTAATTACTTTTTGGGACTGATAAAAACAATTCCATACACCATGAACATTATTTTCAATCATTATTATTCCACTGTAGATGAAAGTCTCTGAGTGTAATCCACATTCTTTAATTCATAGCTTCCCTTCCCTACAATATACCCACAAATTACTTTATTTCATCCATCCATTTCCCATATGGACTCTCTATATTTTATCACAATCTCTTGAGAGATTGTAACAGTTTAAGGCTTCAACTGTTCATCTTTTATTATCTCTTCTAGCAAGATGCTCAAATTAACTCCATTTTTGTTTCTTAATTTTTTCTATGATATCAGTTTTTGCAGTTTGTTCTTTCACACTTGTATTTCATTTTCACTCTATTTTTGTTATTCCTAAAATACATTTCTCCATATTACATTGAGTGAGCTGAAGCTCTTCTTCTAAATGCTTCAAATTTCAGACATCATAAATAAGAATTGATAAATCCCATTTCTTAAAAACCTTTCTTTTCAAACACATAGCATTTTCCTTTTTAATAATAAGTTATTTCTACCAAAAGCATTCCAATCAAGTTTAATGCTATGATTACATTTCCATTTGTATTCATAATCTGTCCAAATTATTTATTGTTATCTTCTAATTCATGATTATTGATCATTATTTGCTTTTTTAAAAAAAGAAAATCAATTGAACATGACTTTTTAAGATTCATCTTTAGTCCTACTTTTTCACTTTCATCTGATAACTCTTGCAACATTTCATAAACACTGAATCTTTATTCTTTTAAAAAACAACCTCATTATCTGCAAAAACTAAATTACTTTACTAATGTCCATTTACTTTTACTTTCTAAGATTTTATTTTAATCCACAAAATATTTTTGCAAATCTATGTAAAAAGTTTTGGAGATGTGAAATCCGCTACATTACTGTTGCATTTTTATTTATTTTAAAAGATTTATCAGAAATGACAATTAGGATCCATCTAGGTAAAATATATTTAAATATTTTAAAGAAATAAATATAAAGAATTTTATGCAAAAAAAAAAAATTACCACAAAAACCCAAACTAAATGTATTTAAAACAACCATGCAATAATAGAAGAAAAAGTCAACTATTGTTTTCCAGAAGGTTTGTGATGATGTCATTTTAGCTGTGATTATATGTTGGATTATTTCCAGAATCTGACAATAGATTTTGAATATCTAGAAAAAAAATGTAATCTTTATTTACATTTTTAAATTATATTCAACTATTAATAATATCATGCTGGTTAGTATATGACAAAATGCTTCAAGTGGTACTATTTTCTCTTCTTCAGGTGTTGTTGGTCTGGCCAGTGACAGTACTAGCATGGAAATCAAACATGGACCTCTAGACTCTTGAATATTAAATTTTATACTCTAACTAATTAAGCTATTCTGCCAAAGGCATTCAATACTAGGAGTCTTTATGATTTCTTCACTTTTTCCTAAGAGCAAAGTTAATTAATAGTTTCCTGATATTGTGTTTGGTCATACTACATTGACTTACGAGATTTGCCATTGTCATGGGTGCTGTAGATTCTCCTACATATGCTTTAGCTCAATATTTAGCCCAATGCTTACAACCATTGACAGACAAAGATTCCATCAAGAATTAAAAATTCAAGTCATTGTATTTCTATAATTAAAAACTTAAAACTAACTGGTGATTTATTGGTTAGTTTTGATGTGTCTTCTATGTTTACTAATATTCTTGTTGAAGAAGCATTAAATATAATAGCACAATACAATGATTTAACTGATTTTATTATTCCATTAGTGAAGCATTGCTTTGAAAATACATTTTTTTGTTTATAATTTTCAAAAGTTTAAACAAATTAAAGGATTTTCTAAAGGATCTCCACTGTCACCTGTAATTGCTGATCTTTTCATGGATAATTTTGAAAGTCAAGTATTATGTGCAGCTACTAAAAACCTTCTATTTGGCTTAGATATATGGATGATACATTTGTCATATGGCCTCATGGCATTGATGCCTTAAATTCTTTTTTTTGTTTTTATAAATAATTGGCATCCAAATATTAAATTTACTATGGAAGTGGAAAATAACAGATCGCTTTCTTCTCTAGATGTTTTAATTGCAAGAAAATGTGATAAAACATTGTCAATATCAGTTTACAGAAAATCCACCCATACAAACAGATGTCTTAATTTTAATTCTCATCAACATCCTGCACAAATTTTTTCTGTAGCAAAAAATCGTTTGACTAGAGCTTATCATTTATCTGATAAAGAACTTCCTATGCAAGAAATAGAACTTACAAAAAAATGGTACTAATCGGTACATTAGGCCAGACAGCTGGTAACGTTTCTCTGCTAAAAACACAGAAATATGCCATTCCAATATTTCTGTGCTTTTGCAGAGAAACTTATGGCCTATAGAACAGTACTGTTCATATTATCCACTGACAGGCATATATGGCATTCCAAACAAATATTATGGGACCCACTAATGTGCTTTGCGATATTATACAAATACAAAAACTTAACAGATACGCTATCGTATGATGTGAGGGTGGAGGGAATTCAAGTGGCCATAACTGTTGTAATATGGATTCTAATTAAAAATCTTACACTGTACCTGATGTCCCGTGCTTCCCTATAAATTTTGGAAGGTGGGGGAAATTGCAAAATCTATGGCCATGCACCTTTTACCAGAACTCACGCGAATAGCTATATAAATTACGAGATGAATGAAATGTCTGAGGTTGCACGTAGTTTTGGAAATCATTAACTTTGTTTGATCAGTGATGACACATTATTTGTCACCCCTCCCTCATAAAAAACATTAAAATAAGATTATAATTGTTGATTTTTTCATCTTTGGTTTTTTTTTTTTTTAAAAAATACGGCTACTTTTTTTTTTTTGTTTGACTATACGGTGATTTTTTTCTGGATTTATTTGTATACTGCTGCTATACTAAAACTTTTATTTTTAAAACCAATTTTTATTATTTACCTTTTTTAAAAAACAAAAATAACTTTTGTCTCTATCTTTTGTCTCAGCGATGAGAAATTATTTCTCCTCCCCCCAAAAAAGATTATAGTAAGATCAAAACTTTTGACTTTTTCAACTTTGGTATTCTTTTTTAAAAGTTTTTCAAATACGGCAGTGACTATACAGTGATTTATGTTTTGGCTTATTTGTATTACACGATGTTTTTAATTTTGCCCTTTTTGAAAACGAAAATGTACAAATATTTGAATCAAATCTTGTTTCATAAATTATTTACAAGAATGTCAAAATATTGGTTTAAAAAAAAGGTCGTATCAAATGTCAAAATATGTCAAAAAATAAATAAAAAAGTCGTATCAAATATCCAGATCTTTTTAAAAAAGGCGAAAATGTCAAAATCATTTTTAAAAAGGTGGGGAAAACGTAAAAATATTTTAAAATAAAAAAGTCGGACAAATTGGGCAAAAAAAAATTATTTTAATAAAAGTCAGAGAAAATATAAAAATCATTTAATTAAAAATAGTCGGGCCCAGATCGATATAATTGTGTGTTTTTAGGAGAGAAACAATTCCTCCAAGTGGCTGGCCTAGCGTACTGGTTAGTACCCAAAAATATTGTACTTTCTAATAATTATAATAAAAACTTCATATATAAGGCTTTACATAACATTAATACTAAAAAGAAACAAGAGGATAGAATTGATAATTCCTCTTTTAATAGAATAATTTTACCTTATATTAAAGGGATTACTGATAAAATCAGTAGAAGACTATCTTGTTTTAATATAAAGACTACTTTTTTTACTGGCAAAAAAATTGGTGATTTTTCATATAAACCTAAAGGCACAATATTTTTAGAACACCAAGGAGTTTATGAAATTTCATGTTTGCAGTGCTCAATAATCTATGTGGGTCAATCTAACAGATGAATAAATGTCAGAATTAAGGAACATAGAAATGCTTTTAGTCAAAAAATTAGCACATCAGTTTTTACTTTCCATTTTTTTAGAAATTGTTCACAAACCTAATTTTGACAATACAAAAATACTTACTAATTTGGAAAGATATGATTTAAGAATCATGAGGAGTCAATTGAAATATTAAAGAGACCTACTGGTTTAAATAGGGCTGATGAAGCGCAACGTATTCCAGCTATGTGAAAACCTCTCATTTTATCTCTGTCTTCTACTATTAACTTAAAATTAATAGGTGAAAAAACTGAGGGAAATAAACATTTTGATTAGCCTCATATTGTGAATGTGAATCTCATTTCTCATCTTGCACTCAGTCATGTTATTGTTTGAAATCTAATGATTTTTCTTTCAAAAGATAACCTTGACAATGGCAGATGCTAGTCCATCAAAATATTGGTATGTCATGGAAAATAATACACAGTTTAGCCCCAAAAGTAATAATTTATCTATATCATACAACCGTGAAAACATTAAATATAGTATATATATATATTGATGAAGAGAGACATTGTAATCTGGAAACCAAATGAAGAATACTGCTAAGCATTAAATGAATTTTCGAGATCACTAGTCATTTTTATGTATAAGTTTTAAAAATATGTGGTAAAACAGAGTATTAAATATATCCTTTTAATTATTCATTTGATAATGAATATCAGGAAATTATCAACTAGGCAGTAAAACAATGAAAAAAACTAAAAAAATTATCACCAGCTAAAAATTAATAGCTTTGTGAGTACTGTTTTCTATAGAGAGATATTTATCCTGAAATAGTTATTTGTCTTTATATAAAATATGATTGTATATATAATTATTTTTTTACCAGTTCATACTTTATCATTGATTCGATTTAAATATTTACAGTCATCTTTGTTATAAAACAGCATAATATATATATAATTAAAAGTTTGTTAATCACAGCAAATTATTAATAATTACTAAATATGAAAATATGCTTTGCACAAAGGTCTATTTTGCTTTGTTGTATCTACCTTAAAAAAAACATTAGCACATACACACACACACACACACACACATATATATATAACGAAATATTTATTTAATGAATTTAACTAAAGAAAAAGTCTTACAGATCAATTGGACAATGTTTTGGTAACTCCATGCGATAATGTCCTCTTAGAGCATCTACAACCTGGGTAGCTTCTTTCATTCTAGGATAAGGTGCAGAGCCTATAAATAAATTATACAAGTATGAATGCATATAATATTAAGTGATCTAGAAATAGGTATTATAACTCCAAACAGACTTTAAACAAAAAGGACTATAATTAAATATTAAAACATGATTAACATTTATCAATAGCAAATGTAATTGTACTTTCATAACTTTACAGCATTCAGTTTTATTTATACACACCCACAGTTTTGCCTCTGTTTTAACAATTTGTATAAGCATTGGACCTATAGGATGATGGTGGCTATGATTATTGTAGAACTAAAGACATCAAAATGTATAGATTCTGAACTAGTTTTCTATCTTTGTTTGACAAATATCTAAAAGGCATTTTAATTCTCTATTGTAACAGCTGCATGAATATTAATCTCAAAGTATTATATATGTTTTAAGCACTGGAAGTATTTTATATTACATATTTTCATTGCTTGAATCAGTTTTTTGCATAAATTGAAAAAACTGAGATATTAATTAATGATATCAATTAATTGAAAATATCTTTAAAATTTCATGATACATTAAATATTTTTTCATTCTAATATAAGTGTTTCAGACATCCTTTTATATTTAAAAAATGGGTAGCAAAACAAAAGGAACTATTCTCTTCTTGTAAAAATTGTTGTCTTATGCAATGGCTGGAGGACTTTCAAATATGTATTGTAACAACTATATAAGTCTTAATCTCAAAATATTATACATACATACATATATATTCCCATCCTCAGACTGATTAGTTTTGAGCTTTAGCCTCACATCAGTGAAAAGCTGGAACATTCAAACACTGGATCTAAAATACTAATTCAAAATCCTTTGAAAAACAACTTTTTTCAATCAAGATAAATAAAATATTTTTAATTACTGTATATTTCCCCTACCCTGACCATAAAAAGGTTACAAAAAGAATAGGATACTTTTTACAGATTTACAGATGATGACACCAAGAGTACTACTACTGTGAAAATATAGAAAGCAAGACTGTGGATTCAGCTGCTGCTATTAGTGCAACAATAGTAGAGTTTAGATTTATGTGAAAGCAAGATCCAGCTTTTCTGTGTCCTTCATAACCTATGTTGTAGTAGTTGGAATGCCTGAAGTCTATCCAATTCTAGACTAAATGAAGCTGATTGAATGCCATCAGTACTGGACTATACTGTTTCCTATGATGACAATAAGCCAATCTACTGCATAGAAAAAAACAGCTAACCCATGGTGCCTAGCAGCTTGCTGAAAAATTATATGCATACTGTTTTATTTGTATGCAGAAAATCAAGATAAATCTACTACGTCATATATATAAAATACAGCTGGTGAGTTATTTTAAATAATTTTTTAGTAAAAATGACAGTTGTAATTTTTTAAAAACAATTTTTTTAAGTAAATAACTTTATTTAACAAAAAGTGAGATGCATTTCCAGTATATTTTATTGACAAAGGAAAATTCCGAAAATTATTCTAGATTAGGAAGGAAGCAACTTGTTGAAGTATGTTTAAAACCATTTATAATTAATCAAGATCAACCTGTTGCAAAGAAAAAACAATTTTTTATGATGAATGAATGGTCAAAGAATTAATGTTACTTTTTTAAAAAAGTTTATTATTTTGACAAATTAAAATATCACATGATATAAACATCAGTGTGCAGAAACATTTCCATGCACATACACATATATGTTAAATCAGTCATTAATTATGTATTATAAAAATGAATTTCATTTATAGCTTTATGACAATTCAAATATGTTTATAAATTATTATACATGTCTGTATACTTATATAGATGAATATCAGGAAGACACATATATGTTAAAATTAATCTTTTTTTTAGTTATTTTTTTAAAAATAACTTAATTAAAAATGCATTTATGAATATATATAAATCAATTGATTATAATTTTATGAAAATATGTTTTTGATGAAATGAATGATTATAATTTCATATTATCATATCATTTTCTTGTTTATGGTTTTATCAATTAATTATTAAATAATTGTTTTAAAAACTATTTTTTATGCCTTCATTTCTTTATTCTATAAATTCTTGTTTCATAAATTGCAATGTGTGACTTTATTTCATGGTTGCTTAATGTTCTAGGATTTTTTAATGATCCCAATAAACTATTTTACTTATAATAGAGTAAACCTAGGAATTATTTAAAGTGATTTATAATAAGCTGCTTTATTTATTTAGCTCCTGCTCACAGTAATAGTTTATAGATTTATTGCTCCCTGAGCTAGATTTGTGTATAATAGCTATATGGGGTCGAGGTTTAGGTTTAGTGCTATGAATATCCAGATGATGATCTTGGTTGGTGGAAAAGGAATATTCTTTAAAATCTATGTACTACATTTCATTTTATTTATTAAATCTTTAGAAAATTAGTTTATAGTTGGTTAGTATATTAATGGTACTAAGTGATCAGAGCATTAATGATGGTCAGGATGTTTTTAGTATCTCAGCATTATTTGACTTATTGTTGTACTTTGATGGAATAGCACTTAAGTATGTGCATACAGATAATTGTTTGTATTCCTGTTCTAGTTTTGGCAGTGGCTAAATAATTAGCCAGCTCTATAGTGAAATACTTTCAAATATAGTCACAAGATTGACTGTTGATTTATTTATTATTGTTGATCATTCATGATGAAGAATGATTATTACTTTTTTTAATGCTGATGAATTATAGTTAGTTTTCTGCTAATCTCTCATGCTCATTTCTTTGATATTTAATTTTATATTTTGTTTATGTGGGGATGATTGTGGTTTCTCACCTCATAATTTAGCCCCAATGTGGTGTAATGTTATATATATATATATATTGTAACCGGACCCGCGTACAACCCTTTAATCACATCAGTTGTAACAATTTTCTGATGAGCATGCTGTAGGAAGGAACTATCAATTGACATTCCTAATGCAGATGTTAATGCCTCCTACAACAATATTTCCTGCTCATCAGAGGATGTAGTACCCTAGAGACTGTGAACATCTAAACATTTATATGTTTGGTTTTCCAAACAGCGCCATTAGAGTTCCGTCTTACTACAACCTGACTGGCCTGGGTCTAGTTATGTCAGATGTAGCTCAGGAATGCATGAGATTCTCATGAACCAGTGCTATAATTGGTGAGTGATGCGATAAAACAAACAAAACTGGATAACTGGATAACCAATTTAATTTTTTGTAACAAAAAAAATTTATTAAATAACAATTAGTTTGCAATTTCTAACGAAATTCACTTCTATCCACATGATAACTCATTTTTATTTTGCTTATAAAAGATTTAGAAGTAGTTCTTTTTTTTTTATCAATAGTTCATTTACAAATTCAATTATGAGAAAAAGCTTGGAAATAGTCAATTCAATAATAGTTCATTTTGAATTCATTTATTAGAAAAAGCTTGGAAACATTCTAATTCAACAATAGTTCATTTTGAATTCATTTATGAGAAAAAGCTTGGAAATATTCTAATTTTAACAATAATTCATTTTGAATCCATTTATGAGAAGAAGCTTGGAATTATTCTAATTTAACAATAATTCATTTTGAATCCATTTATGAGAAGAAGCTTAGAATTATTCTAATTTAACAATAATTCATTTTGAATCCATTTATGAGAAGAAGCTTGGAATTATTCTAATTTTAACAATAATTCATTTTGAATCCATTTATGAGAAGAAGCTTGGAATTATTCTAATTTAACAATAATTCATTTTGAATCCATTTATGAGAAGAAGCTTGGAAATATTCTAATTCAACAATAATTCATTTTGAATCCATTTATGAGAAGAAGCTTGGAATTATTCTAATTTAACAATAATTCATTTTGAATCCATTTATGAGAAGAAGCTTGGAAATATTCTAATTTAACAACAATTCATTTTGAATCCATTTATGAGAAGAAGCTTGGAAATATTCTAATTTAACAATAATTCATTTTGAATTCATTTATGAGAAGAAACTTGGAAAAATTCTAATTCAACAATAGTTCATTTTTGTACTCCTTTATGAGAAGAAGCCTGGTAGCAATTAAGCATTTATGATTTATATAACATTTCGTTATCTTATGAATTATTACTGATTGGTAGACATTTGAACTCAGCAATTCTTGGTTTGTAGAGCATTTATCATTTGATAATTGAGGCATTTATAATTTAGCCAAATATAAAAGTATATTCTTATACATAAACTCTGTTACATTATAAGAAGTTTAGAAGCAGTCAGGTATTTATGATTTATACAGCATTTCATCATTTTATTAATTATTACCGATTGGTAGACATTTGAACTCAGCAATTATTGGTTTGTAGAGCATTTATCATTTGATAATTGAGGCATTTATAATTTAGCCAAATATAGAAGTATATTCTTACACATAAACTCTGTTTGGCTTGTGGAGCATTTATCATTTAGTAATTGAAGCATTTCTAATTTAATCAAATATAACAGTATATTCATACATATAAGTTCTGTTACATTACTCAGATAGAAGTAGTATGCAATTAAAGCATTTTTTTTTAAAAATCCATATAGTAAATACGTTCAAATATTTTTATAAATAAATTTGCATATAACCATTTCATAACTTCATTTTATAACGTATGATAAACATGTTTTAATATTTTACAAAAATAAACTCTATGTAATTATTTCATAACTTCACTTTATAACGTATGGTAAAGATGTCTTAATACTTTATTAAACAAAATATATGCAACCGTTTCATAACTTCACCTTATAACATATGGTAAAGATGTCTTAATACTTTATTAAACAAAATGTATGCAACCATTTCATAACTTCACTTTATAACATATGATAAAAATATTTTAATATTTTATAAAAATAATTTTTATGTAGATATTTCATGATGTCAATTTATAATTCATGGTAAAGATGTCTAAACATTCTTATAACATAATTATCTTCCAGTTTTGCAGTCCATTTTTCTCAAAAGAAGGCGGGTTATTTCATCAATGGAAAGTCATGGCGCAGCGTGGAGAGAGTGAAGCCGCTAAATTACCCCATTGTTATTATAATTCCTCTAGCAAAGTTTTCTTTTTCCATTTTCACGTTTAGTTAAAGCTATATTTTAATTTGTCAAAAGGATTAAGTAATACACTTTCTTTTTTTTTAAAAAAAAATTTAATATGTTCTGCTTCTCTGTGTAAGATGAAAGTTCTTTTCTTTTTTTAACCACGTGCCTAATTTGAATACTGCCTCAGTTTAACTCAAGTATCTTTTTTCTTTCTTTTTAATGATTGGATAATTAATTTCCCTTCTTTTTTTATTGAGACAGATAAAAAAAAAAAGTAAAATAAGACGATATAACATTTTATTCAAATTCATCAATCTCAAAATTAAAAATATGATTTTTTTTTAAATAAATCAAAATTTATTGCGTTCCCAATTAGACTGAATCACGCTAGACGTTTTTAAATGGGGGGGGGTCTTTTGAATATTTATATGAGAAACAGAATATCTGTTTCATTACCCCTCACCAAATTTGGGGATGAAATCGCCTGGAAATACGATTTCATTCCACTTACTATACACATTATTTCTCAGTACTGCCTGATTTTAGATATGCTGATGAATGGGTAAGATGAGCTGGAAAAGTGAATACATGAACCATAGCCTCCAATGCTGGGACAAATAGATGGCCAAGCACAAACTACCAGTACACACCGCCTCATGACGTCATGAGAAAATATCTCATTTTTAAGCACTACCTCTCTTGTACCTAGAAGTATCATCCAACCAAGAATAGGAGCCAGAGAAAAAAAATCAATTTGGCACTCAGCCAACCCTGCTCAGCTTCAGTGAGTCTTAGGGGCTATCATTTGGCCTATCCATGAGACCAAGGCCTATACATGAGACCTATATATACGCACTGCTGGACTACTCTTGGAGCACAACATCCAGGTCGGGATAGTGCCGAGCATATACTTCGGAGCATCATAACACAATGCATCCAAGCAGCTCCGCTCAATCATCCACCATCTCAACATGAAAAACACAAGTTCATGCACTACTACACCACACTCACAAACTTTTTTCCATCAGCTATCTCTATTTTATTCTGAATCATAACTGCAACCTGTTTTGGGAGACTGAGGATCATGATCAGTTCTTCTATAGTCCTCTTTTGTATTATGAGGTGACATACTTCTGGATCATCTCTTTGTTGAAAACTCATCATGTTTAACATTACTGTGATGTCTTGCTTCTTCACTTCTGCATTTTCTTTGGAGATCATTGTTACTGTTTGATCTTCTAATTATATGCATCCGATATGGACCATGAAAACCATCTGTGAATTTTCTCCTGTTCTTCTTCCATGGTGGTACTTCATTTTTATATAAAAGTTTATTTTTAAATGGTTCTTCTGCCATAGTAATTATTTTTTTGGTATTTGCAAAGGTTTCTTGTTGTTTAATTTCTTTCACACTGATAAATCCCAAGTTTTCAGATTCCTTTTTGGTGTCTTTTCCTGCATAAGCAACTATATTTTTAATAACTGTCTTTATATATTTTTTTTCTATACTCAATTTTTGATTTGAGTTTATTAAGCTTTTGTTTATAATTTTTATATATGGCTGAGGACTAACACACTTTTCTTTCCAATTTATGGTTTCTTTCTCTATCTCTGTTACTATTTCATAGCATATATCAGACAATTTTTCTGAAACATTTTCTTCTATATTGGACAGTTCCTTAGTTATATGAGAATTAAGTTTTTGATTATGTTCATTTTCATGTTTTTCATCTTCTTGAAGATTAGAAGATTTTAATTTTGCTTTATTAGATTCATTTTCATCCGTTTGAAATTCTTTTGCTGTGTTCGATACTATTTCATTTTCAGCTTCTGCATATACCTCTTTCTTTTCAATTTTAAAGGCATATTCCACAATCAGACTTTTTTCTGAAGGTAGACCAACAATTTCAAGATCACTCTTTGTAATTTCAGTTTTTTCCTTTTTAACAATCTCAAATTTTGCTTCATCAGTAATAGGATATTCAATTTGTGATTCCTTTAAAATATCTTTGGTTGGAAATTCCAAAGTTTCCTCCTCATCCAATTTTTTAGGTTGAATTATTTCCTTTATCAACTGGTTTAACTTTTCATTCTGATTTTTGAATGCTTCTTTAATTCGTTTTTCCATTCTTTGGTTTGCTTCTATTGCTTGCTTGTTATATTTTTCTCTTTGTTTGATATCTTCTTCTCTTTGTTTATCCCATTTTTGGTTATATTCTTCTCTTTGTTTGATATCTTCTTCTCTTTGTTTATCCCATTTTTGGTTATATTCTTCTCTTTGTTTGATATCTTCTTCTCTTTGTTTGATATCTTCTTCTCTTTGTTTATCCCATTTTTGGTTATATTCTTCTCTTTGTTTGATATCTTCTTCTCTTTGTTTATCTCTTTTCTTTTGGTCTGCTTTTATAATTTCTATTATCTGAGCTATCATAGCTATTTCTTCTGTTTTTTGAGCCTCCATGTTTACCATTTCTCCTTTGTTTTCTGAATCAGTAAGCTTCTCTCTCCATCCACACCATGACCTTACTCCATCTTCTTTGAAATGCTTGTTTCATTCTTTATGCCATTCATTTTTGTTTTGTTTTTCTTTTAAACTTTTATTTTTTTAACCTTCCTGAACAAATTACATCACTACATCATATGCACTGTTCATATCACAGAATCGTGATCTGCTTATGCCTATGAGTAGGCTAGCTAGATCGGACCTCACAGTAGGGTGGCAAATTAACCGGCCTATGCCAGATAAGGCCTCACAGTAAGGTGACAATGTAGTAGGTGCCTATGGTTAGGCTAGCTGGATAAAGCCTCACAGTTGGAAGCCAAATGTAACCGGACCCGCGTACAACCCTTTAATCACATCAGTTGTAACAATTTTCTGATGAGCATGCTGTAGGAAGGAACTATCAATTGACATTCCTAATGCAGATGTTAATGCCTTCTACAACAATATTTCCTGCTCATCAGAGGATGTAGTACCCTAGAGACTGTGAACATCTAAACATTTATATGTTTGGTTTTCCAAACAGCGCCATTAGAGTTCCGTCTTACTACAACCTGACTGGCCTGGGTCTAGTTATGTCAGACGTAGCTCAGGAATGCATGAGATTCTCATGAACCAGTGCTATAATTGGTGAGTGATGCGATAAAACAAACAAAACTGGATAACTGGATAACCAATTTAATTTTTTGTAACAAAAAAAATTTATTAAATAACAATTAGTTTGCAATTTCTAACGAAATTCACTTCTATCCACATGATAACTCATTTTTATTTTGCTTATAAAAGAGTTAGAAGCAGTTCTTTTTTTTTTATCAATAGTTCATTTACAAATTCAATTATGAGAAAAAGCTTGGAAATAGTCAATTCAATAATAGTTCATTTTGAATTCATTTATTAGAAGAAGCTTGGAAACATTCTAATTCAACAATAGTTCATTTTGAATTCATTTATGAGAAAAAGCTTGGAAATATTCTAATTCAACAATAATTCATTTTGAATCCATTTATGAGAAGAAGCTTGGAATTATTCTAATTTTAACAATAATTCATTTTGAATCCATTTATGAGAAGAAGCTTGGAATTATTCTAATTTAACAATAATTCATTTTGAATCCATTTATGAGAAGAAGCTTGGAAATATTCTAATTCAACAATAATTCATTTTGAATCCATTTATGAGAAGAAGCTTGGAAATATTCTAATTTAACAACAATTCATTTTGAATCCATTTATGAGAAGAAGCTTGGAAATATTCTAATTTAACAATAATTCATTTTCAATTCATTTATGAGAAGAAACTTGGAAACATTCTAATTCAACAATAGTTCATTTTTGTACTCCTTTATGAGAAGAAGCCTGGTAGCAATTAAGCATTTATGATTTATATAACATTTCATTATCTTATGAATTATTACTGATTGGTAGACATTTGAACTCAGCAATTCTTGGTTTGTAGAGCATTTATCATTTGATAATTGAGGCATTTATAATTTAGCCAAATATAGAAGTATATTCTTACACATAAACTCTGTTTGGCTTGTGAAGCATTTATCATTTAGTAATTGAAGCATTTCTAATTTAATCAAATATAACAGTATATTCATACATATAAGTTCTGTTACATTACTCAGATAGAAGTAGTATGCAATTAAAGCATTTTTTTTTTAAATCCATATAGTAAATACGTTCAAATATTTTTATAAATAAATTTGCGTATAACCATTTCATAACTTCATTTTATAACGTATGATAAACATGTTTTAATATTTTACAAAAATAAACTCTATGTAATTATTTCATAACTTCACTTTATAACGTATGGTAAAGATGTCTTAATACTTTATTAAACAAAATATATGCAACCGTTTCATAACTTCACCTTATAACATATGGTAAAGATGTCTTAATACTTTATTAAACAAAATGTATGCAACCATTTCATAACTTCACTTTATAACATATGATAAAATATTTTAATATTTTATAAAAATAATTTTTATGTAGATATTTCATGATGTCAATTTATAATTCATGGTAAAGATGTCTAAACATTCTTATAACATAATTATCTTCCAGTTTTGCAGTCCATTTTTCTCAAAAGAAGGCGGGTTATTTCATCAATGGAAAGTCATGGCGCAGCGTGGAGAGAGTGAAGCCGCTAAATTACCCCATTGTTATTATAATTCCTCTAGCAAAGTTTTCTTTTTCCATTTTCACGTTTAGTTAAAGCTATATTTTAATTTGTCAAAAGGATTAAGTAATACACTTTCTTTTTTTTAAAAAAAAAATTTAATATGTTCTGCTTCTCTGTGTAAGACGAAAGTTCTTTGCCTCAGTTTAACTCAAGTATCTTTTTTTTTTCTTTTTAATGATTGGATAATTAATTTCCCTTCTTTTTTTATTGAGACAGATAAAAAAAAAAAGTAAAATAAGACGATATAACATTTTATTCAAATTCATCAATCTCAAAATTAAAAATATGATTTTTTTTTAAATAAATCAAAATTTATTGCGTTCCCAATTAGACTGAATCACGCTAGACGTTTTTAAATGGGGGGGGGGTCTTTTGAATATTTATATGAGAAACAGAATATCTGTTTCAATATATATATATATATAGGGGATTTGAACCCAGCCTTTCAAACTCCCTTCTGCTATTCAATCTATCTCATATAATTGACACCCATGACCACACTCATGTGAAAAAGATAAATGACCTTCAATATATGTATTTCATGCTGAACCAGCACTCATCAGTTGATCCAGATCATTATATTGTACATATATATATATAATCCTTGCTCTATTTATATTAATATAGTAAATCTTTTAATGGGCAGGCTTCAATGTACTTTAACTCTTTAACCATACCATTGAAAAATCTGTTGATGGAATGCCTAAGTCCCTTGGCAATGCCAATATTGTTGTCATGCCCATATTGATTTTAAGTCACTCTGACTTTCATATATATGATGATCTGGACTAATAGATGAGTGCTGACTCAGCATAAAATACATATATTGGAGATCATTAATATTTTCACATGTGTGTGGTCAAGTGTATCACAGTTGTGTGGAGTAGAGTGGATAGCTAAATGGCTCTTGAATGTCTGCATCCAAATTCCCTGTAATTACATCTACATTCCAGGGATATAAAGTATCCTTGTATTTAAATATTACATATATGTAAAAACTAAAAAGAATAGTAATAGCTAAACATCACATGATCACCATTTCTATATTAGCACATAATTGTTGTAAACAAAGGCAAAACTCTCCATATAGTAGTGCCACTCTGTGCCATACAGAGTAATAAATGGATGCCAGAAGGCTTGTGCATAAAATCCCTATCTAGTGCCTACTCATCCAATATCCCCAGACTAGTTTCTGGATTGTGGTCATCATCAGTGAGGAGCCTTGGATCTGAGAGCACTGCACCTAGATCTTAGGATCTAATGCAACCCTCCAGCAGCCACCTTTTAACTCTACTTTACTACAAAACTATGAGAATGAAATTGAAAACATTGTTAATATCTTCAATCTAAGCTCAATAGCTTATATAGTCATATGGGTCTGAACTCAATTCAGGTGCAGGGCTCTCAGATCCAAGGCTCCTCACTGATGATGGCCACAAGCCAGAAACTAGTCTGGGGATATTGGATGAGTAGGCACTAGATAGCGATTTTATGCACAAGCCTTCTGGCATCCATTGATTACTCTGTATGGCACAGGGTGGCACTACTATATGGAGAGTTTTGCCTTTGAATAGTAATAGCATATAAAAAATGACAATGCATACTTTCAAATATTTTATTATCAAAAAACTGGACCAACTGATGAGTGCTGATTCAACATGAAATACATATATTGGAGACATTTATCTTTTTCATATGTGTGTGGTCATGTGTATAAGTTGTATGAGGTAGATTGGACAGCTGAGGGGAGTTTGAAAGTCTGGGTTCAAATCCCCTATAATTACATCTACACTCCAGAAATATAAAGTATCCCTGTACTTAAATATTATATATATATATATATATGTGTGTGTGTGTGGTATAAAAACTAAAAGAAATAGTAATAGCATATAAAAAATAATAATGCATACTTCCACATTTTAAATATTCTTTTATCAAAAAAAGCAATTAAAAACAATATACTTTAAAAAAATGAATCATTTTTGAAAAAAATTGAAACGTTGACTATGAATAAAATTAAAGCCTATATTTGACATTTAATTAAAAGCTTTACTTTATCCATCTCTTGCTCATGTTATTAATTAAATTGATAAAAACATCAGATTAGTTGATATGTCATTTTCACCTTTTATAGCAAAATGTAAATGCTAATATTATTTTGTATTTAAAGGAAATTCTATTTATGTGCAAAGAAAACTTCTTGAGTTATTTCTGAATCTGATCCTTTGGATGAAGGAATGTTGGTCCTGAATAAATAGAAAGCTGTTGTTTAATTTTCCAGTTTTTAAAGTTTTCAAAAAATAGAATTCATGTTTATAAAGATTTTTATTTGAAGGGTGAATAAGATAAAAAAAATGCTACTATAAACAAGTGATAATATTTTAACATCCAGGAAGTATCCATCTTCTTTCCAATATGTTCCAGTATTTAGAATTGTATTATAAATTTTCAGGTAGTTTTTTAAAGGATTTTTAAGTTGATATGGACCAAAATATTACATTTGTAAGCTGGTTTTTTAAGATCTTTTGTATTTAAGACATGAATATTAAATTTAGATAATCAATTGCAAATTATTTTATTAGATCAATAAGATATATCACATTGTAATACATATTACTACCATCCAGCATCTATTAATTACTAAAGATTACACTAGATGGCATAAAAGTTGTGAGAACAGAAGAATTTGTTAAATTATTTTATTATGTAAGTAAAATTGTTGAATTAGAAAACTGAAACATATTTTTAAAAATAAATTTTTACAAATATCAGATAACTTATTTTACATTGAACTTCCTAAAGGCACTTTAGTTCTCTAACATATTTAATAAAACTGATTTTGCTCAGAGATTGATTTCTAAATGTGAATCGCATGAAAGCAGTGGACAATATTTTTTCTTATAAATAAAAAGATTGATTTTCTTGGTAAGGGTTGTTTTCTTTTATGTTATTTACATATATATATATATTGTAATGGTACTGATTTCAGGTTGAATCTGGGATGATGGAATAATTATCATCAACCTCAATTATAAATTATAAAAGCAATAAATATAAATGAATGAATATGATGAAATCTGAGAGATCAGCAAAGAACTAATTATAAGTTCACCAGAATTACAGAGAAGAATCAACAACCAACCTTGTGACTGGATTTGAAAGTGGTCCATTATAGACCAGCTAATTATTTAGCTCTTCTCAAGCTTGAGGCAAATTACAGAAACAATAATTTGGATTCACAATTATACATGCTAATCCATAAGAATATAACAATAATGCTGTGATATTAACCCCAATGCCCTCTAGCCAATTAGTACCATTAATGCACTGGCCATTTATAAACTTAATTTCAAATTAATAATAAAATAAAACTTAATGCATGAAATTTTAAAGGATATCATCCCCTTTGCAGCATCCAGCATTACAGAAAAGTAATGAAATCATCATCAGCAGGATGTCCATAATACTAAGCATACAACTGATCATTATGCATGAATTCAGCTCAGTGAGCAAAAGGTCTATAATTATTACTGTGAGCAAGAGATAATACCAACATATAATATTTCAAATCTATTTTAGGATTAAATAAATTCACTGGAATAACTTAATGAAATAAAAATTTATTAATTAAAAACAATAATAATAAAATAAAATTAAGATCTACTAATTATGCTTTAGATTCAGCATTCTTATTTTGATTAGAATAATACAAAAAATACTATTACATTGTAACTTACATATAACTCAATAGGTTTACATAAAACACATGTATATAAGCACACAGATGTGCCGTATAATAATTTAAAATTAACATCTTTGAATTGCCAGAAACAAATAATAAAATTTCATTTTTATAATACATAATTAATTTTAACATATATATGGTTAATGACTGATTTCGATATAAATGGATACCCATTCAAATTTGTGGGCACACACTAGCATTTATAAAAAAAAATAAACTTAATAAATCCATATTGCTATATTCTTACAAGACAATTGGATGTAAAAAATATATATAAAATTCATATGTATGTGTGTATTATTATTATACCCTTACAAATCAAAGTTATTAATTAATTCATTATTTCTAATGGTAAGTAAAAGTTCTTTATTAATATATATATTACTTCTTTGACATTTCTTCATAAATGTTTTTTTTCCTTTTTTTCCCCTTCAGATTACTATTAATTATAACCAGCTTTAAAAATATGTTTGCAAGTTCTTTTATTCTCCAAAGATTTTTGGAGTTGTTTTTTAATAAAATAAAACTAGAAATCTATCTTAGTTTTGGTTGAATAATGTATACAAAAGTTATTTAATTTTAAATCTTGTAATTTAAAGATATAAACTGCAAACTCTTTCTCATTCTCAATATAAAACACATTCTATCCGTTATCTTACACATTTTATATATATTCAACCATCAATAATTACACGGTTGTGCTTCTTTGCATATTGATTAATCAGCTTATGTATAAAGTCCTAGCAAAGTAATTTTGGTAAACTGGTCCATTTTAATCATGTCTGTAGTAGAGCAGTATAATGTCCCATTAATATTTTGGGGAAAGATATTTATCAAAGTGCATTCACTATGATACACATCAGACAGTCCAGTCATCTCATACAAATTATGCATTATGGAACACTTCCATGTTAATCCAAACTCTACCATCATGATAGTAGCAGCAGCAGCAGCTGATTTATACTCTGCATTTTCAGTTACAACTTTATAATGATCATGCTATATATCTCCATAATCTTTTTAAATTCACCTTTTTATACTGTATTGTGGAATTTTAAATAAATAACAATTAATATTTTTTTTTTTTGTCTTGAAAAAAAAAAGTGAATGATTTTTTTCACTTCACCTTAATTAAAATCAAATTTTTGGTCCTGATTTAGTTTGTGCTCACAGCCATTTTGAAATCTAAAAACCCCCGCTGACACATCCAACTGATAAATGACATAAATATTGAATAAAAGTTCTTTAAATTCATATTTTAGAAATTATAAGCTAATAAAAATAATATGCTTTATTTTATTTGAGTTTTTTTTTTTTAATTTACCTTCATAAATTATTTGAAATACAATGGCACAAAGTACTGGAATATGCGGGGGGGGGGGAGTGGGGGTGGTTGGGCTGATCTGAAGAATCATTCAAAAGATGTAGAAGTCTGATCAAACAAAGCTCATAATTTCCAAATACTAAAAGATTATATTATATGCCTATATAAAATAAAGCATATTATTTTTACAAGCTTATAATTTCTAAAATGGGAATTTAAAGTACTTTTATTCAATATTTATGTCATTTATCAGTTGGATGTGTAAGCGATGGTTTTGGCTATCTTTAGATTTCAAAATGGCCATGAGCGCAAACTAAATCGGCACAAATTTTTTACCTAAAAAGTATTTTTAATTCTTACAACAACAGAATATATTACAACCTTTAATTTAAAAAAAAAATCTTAATCTAATTAAAAATAGATAGGGAAATTCTATAATTACTGGTATTATCTCATTTAACATAAACACAAGCTTATTTTAGATTTCAAAATCAGAATTAATAAAAGATTAAATAGACCATTTTAAATGCTTGATTTATGAAAAATATTTACTTCTTAACTGTTATTCCATTGTAATATAGAAAATATCTCCCAAAAAAACTATTTATTTTTACTATGCACATACTACTATGTTGCATGCCGTTAGATACATAACCGTCTCAATACATATAATAAAAGAATTTACAAGTTATGTAATGTAATTTTACCTAGAGTCACTATTTCCCAAAGAACAATTCCATACGACCAAATTTCACTTTTAATAGTGTAATAATTATAAAACAGAACTTCAGGCGCTAACCATCTTACAGGTATTTCTTTCTGAAATTAAATGAGAAAAAAATGTTTTATTCATTCATTATTTATATGTATGCACACACACAGGATTTTTTTTTTTTCACTCCAAGTTTAAATTACTTTTTTGATCTTGAAAAATGTTTAATTTAAAATTAAAGGCAACAAAATATATTGAAGTAGTCAAGTGTTGGTGGTCGAGTCGTCCAACACAGCGGGTTCATTTCCCGGCTGATGCTTTGATACATGAGGAAATATATATATATTGAAGTAATAATACTTTTTTAATGAAACAAAAAACATTAATAAGCCAAGATATGATCTTACTTCATTTTTGTTTTTAAATTAAGACCTCAACAAAAATGTAAACAACATAATCCTGAAAAACAAAAAATTATTGACATATTTATTTTACACAGATGAACATTTGGTGTTTTTTGATACTAATAATAGACCCTAATCTTTGGCAATCACCTTCATTAGCTATTTTTTACATATCAAAACAGATTTCACCTTTTATTCTTTTCAAGCACAAACATACGGTGTTTTTTTTTAAAGATAAAAAATAACTTTCTTCTCCTACCTATTTTTTTTATATTCTCTCTTTCAATGTTTAGTTCATAATTTCTTTCTTTAAATTAAACATGTCCAATACAATTTTCTCTTCCTTATAATTTCTTTAGTAAATATTTTTTCACATTCTTTCAATAGTTTACATGGCTAATCGCATTTATCAAATTATTTCTTTCATTCTTCTGCAAACATATACAGTATATCAAAAGCACCTCCCCCCTAATTGTCTATATCTCTGCTTTATATAAAACGATACTCTCAACAAATCCTTTAATATGTCACTTTTTAAATGTTTTATTTAAAGTATAAATTTTATTTGTTTGTTCATTAGGTTAAAATTTTGGGTAGTAACCAATTTATAACAAACTTCTATTGAATGAATCTTCTTCAAACTTTGTAAATGATTTAGGTATCAATAACGATGCAATATTTCAGGATTGTTCAGCCATTTGTCCAATGTTGGCAGGCTGAATTTCAATCTACATTGATATCTATTCAAAGTTTTTTGGGATACTCAACAAATGGTGGTATATTTTTACAAAATATAGTTTCATTGAATTTCATGACTAATTCACTGAAAGCATTTACAATTAATTAAAATATAAAGAAAAAATGCCCAAATCAGTTTCTCTATCTCTAATTTTTGCAATCAATCTTTTCTAATTTTGTCTTTCCACAGCTTTCTTATTTGTCATTTTATTTATTCAACTAATTTTTTAATTTTTCTCTATAACCACATCTATTTCTAATTTTTTACTCATTGTCCATGTTTTATAACCATACAATTCTTTTACATAATTTTGTCTTCAAAAATCCACAAAATGTTTTCTTTCTCTTAATAAATGCCTTCTTTGTCAATCCTATTCTTCTTTTAACTTCATCTTCATTTCTTCCATCCTCTTTCAATCAACTACCCAAATATCTAGATCCATTTATTGGTTGAATTACATTCTCATAAATTTCAACTTGTACTCTTTTTGTATCCCTCTCTATCCATAAACATTTGGTCTTCATTACATTAATCATCATTCCACATTCCTTACATTCTTTCTCCAATTTATTTAACATATTGTGAAAACTCCTTTTATTCTCAACTATAAAAGCCATATCATCTGCAAATTTTATGCATTCTATTATTCACTTTAATATTAACTTCTCTATATTCCAAACATTTGTCTAATATGTCTTGTAAATAAATATTAAAATCTTAGATGACATATAGCATCCTTATTTATATTCATTTCATTATTTTCTAGTCTAATTTTTATTCTTTGTCCAGTATACATATTCTAAATCAATCTTCTCTCTTTCCAGAATACTCATTTATTTTTTATTATTTAAGATGGTCATAAGTTTATTCCAGATTTCTCTATTAAATGATTTTTCCAAATCCACAAAACATTTACCATTTCTTTCATTTTTTGAATATATCTCTCTGCAATGGTTCTAGAAACACCAATAACATCTCTTGTACTTTTTCCTCTCTAAAACCAAACTTTTCTCTAATATAAATTTCTCATAAATTTTTAGAATATTTTTAAAATATGAAATAACAAACTTATTGTCTTATACTCTTCACATCTAACAACTTTTTTTTTTTTTTAGTGAGTAGGATTCTTATAGTCTTCAAGAAATCTTCAGATGAACTCTACTATTATATATCAAACCAACTATTTCATTCATAATAGTTTCTTCCATTCCTTTCAAAAAAAATTATATGGAAACTTTATCATTTTTTAAATCGACTTTTGTCAAGTTCATAATTAATTGGGTCATTTTCTTTTCTAAGAATAATAATAATATTCCATGATAATTCCTGCAATCTTGTCTATTCCTTTTATTTTTAAAAATTGGAAAATAAAATAGATGCATTTTTAATATCAAATGATATAATTTCATTGGCCCATATATTCCTTAACATAATTCAATTTTTTTAAAGCTAATGTAACACCACCATATTTTAAATTTGTCCAGGTATTTTATCAATATTGCATTTTTTTCATTGTTAAAACTATGAAGAAGTTATTGACTTTTTTAAAGTTGGATATCTTTGTCTAAATATAAATGAGGAGAGAAAATGGAATATATCATTAAAAGTTGTCAACATAATTATTTTGTCATTATTCAAAAAATGTTCAAAATATTGCTTTCATCCATTCATAATATTAACATCATCATATAAGATGGTATCATTGCTGACTTTAGTAGATTGGAAGAGCAATTCTTAGATCCATATAGTTGTTTTCAGTTCATCAAACAAAAACCCAGAGTAACTATGTCCAATGAATATTTGTATCATCTTTGTAATTTTAGTCCATCGATTGTTTTAAGCCTTTTTGTCAATCACTTAATTTCTGTTTTCAGATCTCTATATTTATTATGAAGTTCCATATTTCATTTATTATTCTTCCAAGCAAAATATGCTGCATATTTCTTTTTAATTAAAATCATTCTTTTTTTTTTAGTGAACTCAAGAATAGATTTACTTATATTCATAACATATTCTTAAACAGAATTCCATGTTTCAGCAATATAATTACCCAGGAGATACAAATGATCAATTTTAGAGTTTAACAACTTAAAATTTAGAGATACAGTTTAAACTTCTGAAGAACAAATATCAATTTTCTTGTGAATATAATTGGAATAAGATCTACATTTTAATGAATCTATCATTTTAATCTTAGAACATATTAATCTATAATCCATTCAACATTCTGTAATTGTAAGTATTCATGCAGTATGAACTTCTCTTGTATTTTGATTTCTAATTTTAATATAATCTATTAAATGTCACTGTTCTTTTATAAGGTTTGTGATAATCAATGTATGTGTTAAGCAAAAATTCACTCATGACAAAGAATCTGAATTTACAACAAGATCTACTATTTGTATCATCGCTACATGCATAAAATCTCCAAGAAAAAAAATTGATCTTTTAGTGATATTGATGAACACTAATACTATTGTGAAGCCAAGTTTTTATATCATTAGCCTTTCATTGATATAACAAAGAATTCTAGGAATAAAAGGTAGTTAAGTAGACTTTGCAGAAAATCCAATATCATGCATTCTCTCCCATCATTTACCACTCAAAAATGCTTATAACTTGAATCATCTTAGATATTTTTTATAATTTTTTAAGTGGTAATAATATTTGGTGCATTCAAAAACCAATATCATTATCAGCTTGAAAACCAATTGACACTTCACCAAACATGGCAAAACAATGTCTATTTAAGCACTATCATAATTGTCCATTTGATATTATAGTTTGAATATAATTTTAGCAGCAATTTCTAAGGCCTCCTTTTTGTGAACTTAATGTAATTAAATAAGGTGGAGTTTTTAATCACATTCATTTTTAAAATATTCTTGTTTTTAAACAAACATTTAAACAATTAGCTGATAAATACATTAGCATTAATTATACTGATATAAAAACAAGCTTGAATTAAATTACCACTAATATTATGGTCAAGCTTTAACTTCTTATTTGATTATTTTTACTGGTTTCCACATTATTAGTTACATTGGTTATGACAGAAACATATGTCCAAAAGGGAGTTGATTTCTTCATCAAATACTGTTGCTTGAAAGATCATATAAAAATTTCTATTGATAGCAGAAGTTAAATGAATATTATTTAATAGTATCACATACTTAGGTGATACTTAATTAATTAATTACATATATAATACTTTTTCATATGTATGTGGTTATTCTTGATAATAGTAGTAGATTTTTCTTGTTTCTATTTTATAATCTGGCTTTCAATATTAGACTGAGTGCAGTTTTAGTGTAGGCCACCATAATTAAAGCACTCAGTCAAATATTTAAAACCAAATAATAAAAAAAGATAAAGGAGGGACAAATATCTCATTCCATCAAACATTTGCACATCTATACACAAAAGTATTACACTAAATGAGAAAAATAAAATTAATTATATATATTGTAAAAGGATACTATTCTATCCATCACTACTGAGTTCAAACCCTGTAACTCAACTAGAAGAAAAGGCAGAGTCAAATAAGTAATTTCACTAATTATTATTGTTAAACTGGTAATTAAATTGACAGCTATCAGTTATATTTTGTAATCACTCTATGTGGGTAACAATCTACACCAGGGCCGGCCAAGCTTAGCCAAAGTGAAGCATTTTATAAAATCCAAAAGCTTTAAGCACCACCTTCATGTCCTACAATACTCTTAGACAGATATACCCAACATTTCCCTACAGGTTATCCCATATACTAGCTCTATTACCCTAATTCTCAGGGTGAATTGCCTATTTTACAATACATACACATATTCATATTAACTATGGAGTGAGGTGAGAAAAACATTGAACACCAGTTCTTTATTAAACACTCAAAAAAAACTTATTTTATTTATCTTAATTAGAAATATTAAAAAAAAATAAATACGTATATGAAAAATAATTGTAATAGAAGATAATATAAAAGAAAGAAAAAACAAAAAAAATCTAATCTTAGTAATAAGGAGAACACCCTTTTCCCTTCCTATTCATCTCTTATGGTATAACCTAATACTGCAAACTGTAG
>JAQFVV010013067.1:84931-283304 GCA_028023455.1 Epiperipatus broadwayi | reverse complement strand
ATTGAAACTAATATTGTATATAGTTTTTGTTAAAGTCGATAATAAATCTTGTTAAACTTGTTTTATAAAACTGTGTGTTGTATTGATTATTCACATTACAAATACATGATCTCCAGATATTAAACCAAACATAATATTTGCACAGGAGGAATATAATTATTTACTTAAAAAACCACAGTGCTTCAGTATATAATACATTTTGAGAAATTTCATTTTACATTTTTATTATTATTATGGTCATAATTAATTTTATAATCTATTGCATAAAATTTAAACGTTATTTGTTGCCACATATTCTCAGATTATCAGATTATACCACACATTCTATTTAAGATGTCACATGAAAATGAAGAGGATATTATTATTATTATTATTATTATTATTATTATTATTATTATTATTATTATTATTATTATTATTATTATTATTATTATTATTATTATTATTATTATTATTATTATTATTATTATTATTATTATTATTATTATTATTATTATTATTATTATTATTATTATTATTATTGTTATTATTATTATGTTTCAAAGGATAAACTTTATTAGTATTCTAAAATGTTACACAAATTACATTTGGCAGCATAGTTCTTATATATAAATTGGTTTCACAAAACTGCATATGTACAATGATTTGATCAGTATCTGTATGCATTATCAAACTAAAAGTATCTAAGAAAAAAAAAAACAGTTCAACAAAGTCAATGATGATAACTCAATCATACAATTATATTCAATTAGATATACTTCAATTAAATTAAAGCAGAAATGCATCTAGTTTGTGTCAGTTGACTTTAGAATTGGCACAAGGATCCATGTTAGATATAGTTTTTTTGTTAGTGCTTTTATATAAGTTCTTGTATATTCCAGGTGTCAATGTACTTAGATTGATCTGTAATCTTCATGTCTCTTTCACATATGGTTTGCAGCTTATTTCTGAACGTGTTTGGATGTCTTCTGGGGTTATAATTGTATACAAAATTACACCTTGTACACCATAGGCATAGAGTAAAAATGTGCAGATTCCTATTTCAGCAAAGATACCCTTTTTAAAGAGTCAAAACAGTTTTCATTTTGATTTTTTTATCTTTGAGTGAAGTGCTAATAATTTCACGAATGTTTTCTAGACTTGAGCATGAAAAAAAAAGGTGGTTTTGTGTCTCCAAGTCCCTATTTAATAGATTAAATATATCATCTATATCTTTATAATTTCATTGATATTTCAAAAAATGTTATGTAGGTAGTGAGTCCAGATTTATCTTTAGTAGAAAGTCAAAATATTTTGGTTCAGTTGACCATAGTTTGAATTTGCAACATAATTGTTTATTAATAATATGAAGTGGAGTTTGTACATCATCTTTCTATTATTATTATTATTATTATTTTTATTGTTGTTGTTGTTATTATTATTATTATTATTATTATTATTATTATTATTATTATTATTATTATTATTATTATTATTATTATTATTATTATTATTATTATTATTATTATTATTATTATTATTATTATTATTATTATTATTATTATTATTATTATTATTATTATTATTATTATTATTATTATGTTTCAAAAGGCCTTTATTGTCTCAAAAGTATTACAAATTTTGCATTTACATAGTTCATCTACATATAATATCTTGGATTGTCAATTATCATTTGAACCCCATTAACAAATCAATCACTTATAACTGAAGGGAAAAAAATGTTGCAAATTGTCCTTGTTCGTAATTTGACATGCATATCCTTCTATGTTTTTTTATAATGTTTAAATTTTTCAATTTACAATGTTCAAAATCTCAAGTGTATCCTATTCCCAAAATTCACTGATGTTGCAAGATTTTAGGTTTTCAAAAATACACACTATACTAGTTCATAAGAGTTTTATAATTTTTGTCACTATAACATATATCTAATCATATGTAATGGCTAGATTGCTGCATAAGTGTCAGGTCTGGCTAGTGTCTTATCCCATTTCTTTATCATAGCAAGTTTATTTGAAAAAGTAGTTGGATGCCTCCTGGAATTGTTACCAATTAGGAAAGTGCATCTAGTACACCAGTACGCATATAGCACAAAGGTTGCTGCCCTGACACTTGGTGTTAATCTCTCTCCAAATGCAGAAATTAATTAATGCATTGTTACATAAGACTTCATGTAATTGCTAATTATCAGATTTCTTATCTGCCAACGTCCCTCACAGTGATATAGCAGTTGTGATAGGTTTTCCTCAGCTCGATGGCATAACCCACAAAAGGGATCAATTGACGTATACAGTCTTTTATGGCAAACAAAATATGTGATAGGTAAAGCAGATATGTTATGTTTTATTAGAAAATTGAAATACTTTGGTTCTAAGGCCCATCATTTATACCTTTTAACCAGTTGTTTATTCTTAATTCGCAGTATTGGTTCCAAAGCAATTGTGTTATTATCTTCATGTATTAGTTCATAACTTTTCCAGTATTTGTACTTATTAATAAATTGCTTTGGGATTTTTGATTATGTTTTACAAAGATATATTAATTGTTCAATATATGATAATTTTTTGTTGGTGGTTTATCAGTTGGTATGACCTCTATGAGCTGCTTAATTTTTGGAAATTGTTTAACAATATCAATTATATTGTTCCTCATTCTCTGTTTGTCAAAAATACCAATATCATGTAACCTCAAACTATTTTTATTCAGTGGCTGCTTTAGTTTCGTCATTGCTATTGCCATGACTTTCCTTGACCATAGTAGCTGATTGCAAATGGTCTTAATTTTGGAGAAAAAAGCTTTTCAGAATGCAACCACTGGCATATAGTAAACTATCTTTGTCATCATCAAACTATTAATTAATTGAATCTTAGAATGTACTGACATATAGGTATTGGCTAGAGAGTCTGCTATTTGCTGTATTTCATTTTTCAATTTGTTCTGCAAATGACATCTCATTCCAGTAGTCCCTAGATGGAATGGAAATCCAAGCAATGAGCTTGGCATTGCCTGGAAAATGGATGTACATGGCTTTCCTGTGAATATGGTCCATGCTGCTGTTTTTTTCTTGATTGAAACTTAGTTTAAATTCCTTTGAGTATTCTTCTAAATTCATCTGTAGTTTTGTTATCTCTCTTTTTGATTTCAGGAAAAAACTGTAATATCATCCATGTATGCAATGCAGGTCATTTTTTGACCTGTTCCTGGGATCTCCCATTCCCTCAAATGCCTGTTGTAATCGAACAAGAAGGGGATTTACATCTAAAATAAATAAGATGGCACTAAGTAAAAGAAAAAAAAGGGAATGGTATTATTATTATTATTATTATTATTATTATTATTATTATTATTATTATTATTATTATTATTATTATTATTATTATTATTATTATTATTATTATTATTATTATTATTATTATTATTATTATTATTATTATTATTATTATTATTATTATTATTATTGTTGTTGTTGTTGTTGTTGTTGTTATTATTATTATTATTATTATTATTATTATTATTATTATTATTATTATTATTATTTTTGATAGTTACCATAACATCAAACAGTATATAAGATTGATAATTATATATTTGACAATTATTGTTATTTATTATTACTATTCTTAGTTAGGTGTAGTTGAGGATGATACATAATCTTTTATCATAATTGACTACAGAAAATTGTAAATTGATTTGAGTTAGTTTAAAGAACCTCAGATAATTATAGTTATATTATTTTAATAAAGATATTAGGATTTATTTATTAGCATTATAATAAATTGATTATTATTTTAAAGTCATAAGAATGCTATGAATTTATTATTATTTGAAATAATAAGGACGATAGTATCCTTATGCCATTGTGATGGTATCCTGTGGGATATTGGCTCAATGTAATTCTTTACTGCTTGTATTTCACTTCATTATTTTATGAATTATTAATATTTTATTTATATTAATTTTTTTTATAAACTGAACCATTTATTATTTATTAATCAGTTAGAGCTAGTTAAATAGTAGACAGTATCATAGGATATCTATCTGCATTATTGATTATATATATTTTAGCCAAGCACATTCATTTTATCTGAGTTATTCATATTTTTCTATCATTATATTTTCAGTTAGTGAGGGTACAATATATATAGTAAATGAAAGATTAAAAGTTATAAAGATGTATATGTGTAATTCAAGGCAAACGCACAAAGAAAATTTTAAATGGATATTATATTTATACTTGTAATAAATAATAGCAGTTTGCTTGAAAAATGAAATAAATATTTATTAAAACTGTAAATGAAAAAATAAGATAAGTGTAAAAAATTAAATAATAACTGAAGTCAACTAATAAAAAATAAATATGTATAGTAGGAGAAAGAGTTGAATAAATTAATGTAATACACATTGGCTTATTTAAGAATGTAAAAATCACATTGAAAATAATATCTGACTAAATTTAAAAAGATATAAAAGATTCTGTCTTAAATGATAACATTGACAAAGAGTACATAAGAAATAATGAGAAGAATGGTGAATATGTGTATTATAATAAACACAATAAGTATCTGAATAAAATACATTGCGCAAGTTCAAGATAATCTTGGATTGTCACAAACAATCAAGAAATTATCAAAAATCTGTTTACATGGGAATTGTATAAGTTAATAATTTTGTTAGTGAGAACAAAAAGAACATAAGTGAGAGGAATGTTGATGCATAACTAGTCTAAAGCATTGAGAACGATTGGAGTAGCATTAAAAATTAAAGTTTTTTTATAGATGAACTTCTATTTTAAAAAGAAAAAAACTTGTAACATAATATTTGTATATAGTTTAATTTTACACTTTAAAATAATCATTATCAACATAGGGGAATAAGTCAACAGATAAAGAAAATAATAATTAATTTGATTTGTTTATCTATGCAATTGTTTAAAGTTTTTATTTTATAAAATATTGTTAGATAGTTAAAATAAATATCAACAATGAGCTAATGGAATATACAAATAAATGTAGTCACATATCTGTATTAAAAAAAGAGGGGATATGTCTATGTTCGAATATAATATTGAAAATGTAATTATAAATTTTATTAAACGCCCAATATTATATTAAGTAATAATTTACTAAGGCTGTAACCTTAGAAATAAGCGTCTGAAAAATACAACCTTCGTATTTTTCAGACGCTTATTTCTAAGGTTACTGCCTTAGTAAATTATTATTGAAAATGATAAATGGTGATATTTAATTTTTGATCTTATGTTTACTATTAATAATTTAATATAATTGTAATAGAGTCATAATTAATTATTGTTTGTAATTCTTTATAGGCGATTATTTATAAGAAAGGTATGAAACAGGTATCAAGATTAGAAATAAGAAGGTAATAACTAAGTTTTTTATATAAAATAAAGATAGAATTTTTATTTTAGCAAGCACCAAAGAATGGTATATCAACATTAGCTTAACTTAAAATCAAATTTAGAGCATCATTGTTTGTGAACAAGGCACAGATTAGTAGTTTAAACTAATTATTCAAAGGTAGTGTAAATAATATTATTAAAGTTAATGTTTTAAAAGTTAAACTAAGTATTTAGAGATGCATTTTTTGTTAGAGTCATTATCACTACTTCAGCTTCAAAGATTCTTAATTGTAATGTACACATGACACAAAACAAACAGTTTTAGATTAGAATAAAAAATAATAATCCAGTACAAGATCATGTATAACAATTATTTAAGAAAACATTTCTTAAAGGAGATCTTAAATTATAGCAAACTGCCTAGATCACATAAGTCACTGATAAAATATATTGCAAATTTATTAAAATATGTTTATTTATGGGTAATGAGAGTATGAAGTAGTTATTATTTGGAGTTATAAAATATAATGACAATTTACATAACAATAATTATTTACTATTAAATATTAAAAAACATAAATACAAAGTATTAATATAATTTTAATTATAGATAAAGGTTGTAAGTCTTTTCTTAATTGAGACATTATCCAATAAAATTAAGTAAAATACCTCTTGTTATATTATAGATGGAATAAATAGCTAATGTAAATTTAATGATAAATCTGAGATATAATAATAATAATAATAATAATAATAATAATAATAATAATAATAATAATAATAATAATAATAATAATAATAATAATAATAATAATAATAATAATAATAATAATATGATGATAATAATAATAATATGATGATGATGATGATGATGATGATGATGATGATTATTATTATTATTATTATTATTATTATTATTATTATTATTATTATTATTATTATTATTATTATTAATAATTATAAGCTTATAAAAGTAATAATAATAAAAGTTAAAAATACAATAGAATGATAGTTTAATCTTATTAATTAATTTAACTTAAAGTTAATAATTAAAAATATTTTATATTTATTTAAGTACTATTGTTAGTTATGAGGATATTTAGATAATTAATAAGGAGGTGTGTCTTGGTATTTTTATGCCATTGAGCAAATACTTTGGTATTTGTTTAATGTTAAAGAGTATGTGATCTTGTTAATAGGATAAGTGGGTCTCATAATTGCTAATATTAATTAAACATAATTTAGAAATAATTAAGAATATAAAATAGTATGTAGATAAAATAATAGTATAGTCCATTGTAGGGACTTGTCATGACTTCTAGGATTCATAGTCCTATTGTCAGGGTACTATATCAATGGTGAAAGCTCTAATGAATGTGTTTTATATATATTTTTGTGCAATGATTAAAAAATAGAAGTGAGAGTAAATAAAATAAAATATTAATATTAAAAATAATTATTAAGAATTTTTATTGAATTAAAATGTTTAATTGAGACAGTATCAATTGTGATTATAAATAATTATCATGTTCTTCTAATAGAATAATTTTTAATTTCAGTCTTAAATGGAGACATTGTTTAGAGAAGCTTATCTTGTTTAAAAATAGTTAAAACTTAAGAATGCAATGATTAATAACTTTGGAGGTGATTTAAATACTATATTAGAAAATTATTTATTTTTCATGCCCCAATTAATTTGTTATTGCTTAACATCAATATTTTAACAATGCTTTTTATTTCTTATGATGTGTGTTAAAATATTCTAAGTAATTGTCACATCATAATGAAGGTCTTGCTTTTTCTAATTAACATTTGCACGGTTATCATTCTTTAGTCTAATGTTTCAGATGTGTTACCTGAAAAGAAATAATAAACATATTTTTAAAGGCAATTTTGTGACAAATAAATAAAAAAAAGATTAGTCTGGTTGAAAGCAATATTTCTAAGTGAAAAAAAAAAAAACATATTTCAACATGAACAATTCTAAGGCCATAAATGTTAACTTAATGAATTTATATCGCCCCAATAAATATCTAATTATGAAAGATATGTATGTAAATATATCACGCAATTATAATTAATATTTTTAATTATTATTTTATATAAACAATATATGTCAACTTTGTTAATGTATTAAGCCATTTATTAATATGTTAGCCTTTTTGTCCATTTATATTTATTGCTCTATCTTATTTTATGTGTATATAATTTAGAAAAAGAATGTTAATCAGTGTATTTATACTTTTTTTAATGTAATAGAGAACATTTTGTTGCATGGTCTTTTTGTTTACTGTTCATTTCACAAATTAATTTAATATTCAAATATATTATTATAATTATCTAAAAGGGATTTGGTTAATTTTTCTAAAATGTCACTACAGGAATGTTAACAACAATGTTATAAGATTTGTTAAGCTGATATCTTACATTCTTGGGTTTATTTGTGTTTCGTTTGTGATGGAAGATGAAACATGGATGCCCTGGTCATTAACATTAATCTCCTGCAGCAATCTTCAGATCAACTATTATAAAAGTAGTTTTCAAAAAATAGAATTAAGATCAAAAATTAGAGCCTTTGTTTATTTTGAAAGTATAAAAGGGGTGACAAAAAGAATAAAACATATGGTCATTATTATGAATACTAATTTTTGACACATGAAAAATTATATTTAATTATGAGTGTTTGTGGTTAAGATTGGTAGTTCCCTGGGTATATATGGCTATCATACATAGCCCTTTTTCATTACAACAATAGTGACCAAATTAGGTACATAATTTGAACCTGACCTAATTGCAATTCATTTAAATCATATCCTGAATAAAAAAAAACCCAACTTATCATGTTGATCTTTAGAATTAAAAAATGAATATTTGGAAATTTTCAATTTTCAACTGATTTCAAATCATTTTTGTAAAAGTGAGAAAAATAGTGTTATTATTAAACCAAATTTATTATTTAAAAATGATAATAGATAAATATCAAATTAAAATGAAGAAAAAAAAGCATGTGGAATTATTGAGTGAATAAAATATTATAATGAATGAGATAGGAATAATAAATTATATTAAAATAATAGTAAATATTACATTAACATTGATATAATATAGCAACAAAGCATTGGGTTGTTTTAGAAAAAATGGATAGACAGGCAATCAAAAATATGATAAAGAATACATGTGATGCAATGTTGCACAGGCCACTGATATGTAATATAATTGAAAAAAAAAACAGAATATGTAATAGAAGTATATGATCATGAAATCCAAGACTAAGAGAAAAAAATCCTAATAAAATATATTTGCAATAGGAAATAAATTCAAACAATCACAAAAACATAGTTAACTAATCAAAACCCAACCCAATGAGCAATAGAAGCATAATCACTGATTCCATGAAAAAGATAATGCAAATAATATTGCAGTTACTTTAAGAATTGCAGGCAGAAAATCAAGAGGTAGCATTTAAAATGTTCAGAATAAATAAGAGAGGTAGAAAAAATCAATAAAAAGCTAAACAAATTTAAAACACCCTGAAAATAAAAAAAAATAAAAATAATTATATCAGATGCACAGATATTATTAAAAAATAATCAGTAAAAATTGAGAGAGTGTGACTAAGAAAATAATTCAAATGAGAGAAGAGTTATCAAATGGCTTGATCAGGATCCTATGATAATTGATATAAGATGATCAAAAAAAATATGGAATGTCAGAATGCAGATTGATGTGTTTAATTGGAAAATAGAAAAAAACTATGAAGCACAGAAAAGTATAATGACAAATTTGGTCAGAAAAGAATAGACATATCATAGACAGAAGAACAAAAATAAGAAAGTGCAGAATAGTGAAGTATTGTAAAATTGTCACCTAGCAATCTAAAATGAGATTTTTGACAAGGAGACTTTTGGGGAAAATATTGAAGCAACTCATACAGAAATACCTAAATGATTTTGAAAATGAAAAGCAGACCAGAGAAAGATGCACTAGATTAGAGATCAAATACAGATTAAAAAAAAGCTAAGGAATTCAGTCAAAGGTGTATCATCAAGCATGTGCATAGGAGAGAAACAACTATATATTGAAAGTTTATTTTAAACTTGCTTACAAATTGTCAGAGAATCTGAACATATAGAGAATATTGTTAAGTGAAGTACCAATTGAACACTTCAATAGTTTAGACAAAACTTTCCAATTAAATTTCATAAATAAACAATGCATCTTCAAAATCAATACAAGAATGGTAGGATTCCATATATAACAAACCAGATACTTTTGACAAAACATACATAGCTATTGCTGGATAGTTAGTGGATATTAGTATATTAGGATAGTATCATATAACATATATCTCAAGGATAATATAAACCACATGAACTGTATACTCAATTTTTACATCAACAAGATACAAAATTACAATCACTAACTTCTTACATTTTTCAGTGAGTATAATAATATGTGTTGAATTGGGGATTAGAAATTGAACTTCTTTCCAAGGTTTGAAGTATTTTAATATAAATAAACCTTAGCACAAGAAAAAGGTAAAAAGTGCTTGAAATAATTACAAATGTATCTGTGGATAAGAAAGGTGTGTCTGCCCACGATGTAAATTATCTTAATCTTGACATTTTTACTAGTGATGCATTTTTTTTAAAAAAATAAGATTCTTTTTTAAAGATGTATTTTTTATTTAAACATTATAAAATATAAAGAGAAAAATGTCACTTATTGATGTACTACATATAAATACCTCAACATTTTGTGAATTAATACAGAGTAATTATATAATATTTTTGTTAAGTAGTATGTGGAATGTGTCTAATGATAATTTTTAGGCTTTTTTTTTATGAAGGGGAAAGGAATGTAGGTAACCTATAATGCATTAATTAATACGTTTTTTTTTTTTATCTTATCAATATAAAATAAATATTATACTCGATCAATGTACAATATTTTCTTTCCTTCATACTCAAGTCAAGGTATAAAATCTCATTAAAAGGTTTGTAATTATACGATATTAAAGAATGTAGTATAAAGAAAATGGAATATTTTTGTATTATTTTTGTACAGATAAAAATGAAAATAAAATGTTAATACAGACCATCGGAATGATGAGTCAGCGTTTTTCTTTATTTATGGAATATATAAAAAGAAAAAAAAGTCATTGCAAAAGAAATATATAACTTTGCTTCATATGGGTATCTCTTCAGCTGCATCTTTTATTGTATTTATGTCTCTTGAGGGGAGACGAAAATAATTTTTGCAGAGAGAAAAAAAGAGATTTTAATTGAAAAGCTAAAGTTAAATCTTAAATTAGAAGGAGTTTGAAAGAATTAGCAAGGTCTTTTTGATAAAGAAACAAAAATTAATTGGCAGAAAAAAATATTTTGTGTTGGTAAAATATATATATATCATGTGTGGAACATATAATATTAATTTCAAACTAATAAATATAATAGACTAGAGAAAACAAAAGTATACTAGATTTATCATCTGTATTATACATGTAATTGTGTTATTTCTGTTGCCATCTGTCTGTTGTCTAATGTCTAATGATCAAATTTTTAAAATGGAGTATAATGTAAACATCTAACAAAAAAGGACATTAAAGGTTCAGGTAAACTGTAAATGCATTGTTTATCTCTTATCAAAGGTTAGACTGGAATTCATCAAATGTCAAGAGCAATTTTGATTCAAAAAGATCTGAACATTCTATGGGTAAAAAAGAAAGTCTTATAAAATTTATACACGTAAGAATTATTACAATCCCAAGAAATATGATGAAAATTTATCATTCATTTATTTTAATTGGTGTTTTTTTGTGCATGTTTTATTGATTTCATAACTGATTGTGAAATTTTGTTTTCTGTTTAAATGGTTTCTTTATTATTTATGAATAAAACAATGCAAAAATCCCATATATATATATATATAAGACATATTTTGCGGGTTCATCCTTGTTAAAAAAATTAAATATTGATAACCGACATGAGTTAAAAAAATTAAATATTGATATACCAACATTTCGACTTGATCACACAAGTCATCCACTGGGTGACCTAGTTTATGACTTGTGTGATCAAGTCAAAATGTTGGTTTATCAATATTTAAATTTTTTAACATGGATGAACCCGCAAAATATGTCTTTTATATATGCAATACGTGAAAATCTTCATATCAACATATATATATATATATTGGCGTGGTAGTTTACCATTCCACAGACATGGATATATATATATATATATATATATATATATATATATATATCCATCTTCAAATCCCCTTTCTCTGTCTTTATATATATATATATATATATATATATATATATATAAAGACAGAGAAAGGGGATTTGAATTAACTGTATGTAATAATGGTAATATTTAATGTAGAGCCATGTAATTATATAGAAAATTTATCATATGTGTCTCAGGAATTATGTAGGTGATTCATTATGTGCTACAGTTAGTAACACTTATTGAAATTATATATATATATATATATAAAGCAGTAAATCACCCCACATAGTTAAGAAATCCAGTACCGACCTCTGAGAACTAATATATAAATACATTAGAGTTCGTATTTCAAAATAGCCAGCTCAAAACGATACCGCTTTGAACTATCTGCTATAAGATATTATATATTGAAATACGAACAAACTCAAACAAAGAACTTGAAATTTTAGCAAGCTAAGATCATAAATACTTGCTCTAACAAATATGTTTCACCATTATTATATAAAGACAAACGAAACATTAGTAATTTTAATCTTTAAACCACCCAACAGAAATGTATAAAAAATAACCCCAGTGCATAACGCTATAGTGAAATAAATATACAAATATTAAGAAAGTATTTATGGTCTTAGCTTGCTAAAATTTCAAGTTCTTTGTTTGAGTTTGTTCGTATTTCAATATATAATATCTTATAGCAGACAGTTCAAAGCATTATCGTTTTGAACTGGCTATTTTGAAATACGAACTCTAATGTATTTATATATTAGTTCTCAGAGGGTGATACTGGATTTCTTAACCATGTGGGGTGATTTACTGCTTAATATTTATATATTTATTTCAGTATAGCGTTATGCACTGCGGGTATATATATATATATATATATATATATATATATATACTCTAACTGATAAAATTGTGCAACCAACATGAAAAACAACAGAGGCAATCCATATGTACATTCTACACTGTGACATTACAGATTTCTAATATTTTTTACGGCCTGCTAAGGTCAGGGAGAAACAAGGATCACTTAACTGTTTTACTTAAGTTATTGATTGCATATAATGATGACAGTCTGCCAAAACTAATGAGGCAATCGCAATTTATTTGCATATATATATATATATATATATATATATATATATATATATATATATATATATATATATATATATATATATATATATATATATATATATATATATATATATATTAAAACACACATTAGAGGCACTTTAGTTAATTGCTTTATAATATATTAAAGGTATTTTAGTCTTTCAAAATCTTACTAGTATTTTTTTAATTTATGCACATATATAATATATGGTAGCTTAAATGTATTTAAACAATTGATATTTGATAGTCACTATTTTAGAATACTATTAATGTTAATTGTTTGAATGGATACAAATCTACAGAATAGATATCTCAGCTCTTATCCTTGTTGTAAAACTAAATAACTTTGCAAAATGAACATAAGGCAAAATTATGAATGAAAAATGGTTTAACTAACCAACTGTGGCCCCAATTTCAGATTATGATATTAACAAGCAATTAAAATAATTAAGTAGTTGTATAACATGGAAATACCATCTATACAGCAATAGTTGATATACAAGAACAAATACATGTGTAAACAATACGCAGATGGTAGGAATTAAACTCCTAAAGTGTACTATTGATTAAAGTATTTGGTACCACATATTGTTGACTGGAAGTCACAAATGTATCACTACATGGCATGTACAAAAATAAAAATAGTTATCATCCAGTTAAAATTGTTAATCTAATGCACATTATTGTCTAAACAAATAATGAAAGTAAGTGAGCAACAGTTGCAAAATAGTTTTACAATCATTTAACAAATATGTTACATAGAATGAGTTCCAGATGTAACTAGCATAATCTGAATTGATGGAGTATCACTAATACTATATAAAAATAATATGGCAGGTCATTCAAGCTGGAACCTAAAAGATAACCCTTAATCTATCTGGTATATGTAGTTCCATTGAACACCATTAATGATTTATAAATTTATCACTCTAACATATTATTTGTCTTTCAAAATAAAGTTAAAATAAGTGATTTAATTAGCATACCATTTTAATAACATGGTCAGATCCTATGAACATATGTTTTAACAGAATATTATAAAATTATTACTTTAAAATTAGTGTTGATAAAATTAGTGCTTGCTAAAGAAAACAATACAGTAATTTCTCATCATACATGTTCATAAGCAGATTTAAATTAATACTTATTGATTAATAAATTGTTACTAGATCTGAGATAAATAATGATTATTTTGAAATATGTTTAAAGTTCATATTTCTTGTTTCAGCATAAAACTTTTCATTCAGTCTATTATGTATTGTTTCATTTTTGTAGCATTTTTATTAAACCATAACTATGGCTAGTAGTTTATATCACAATTTCAAATGTATTTAGAATGCTTAAATCTCAATTTAGACTTTGTTATATGGCTGATCTTCCTGAAGCAGTGGACATCAAACTTATTATATAGATTAATGTATAACTGAACCATGTTTGGGTGGCTTCTTCACAGATAGATGAGCTTTTTATCTAGAACTTGGTGTTGATTTTTCCCAGCTTGATCTCTGCCAGCTTGACAGAATGAAGCAGATAATGACTTTTTTACAAAACAACAGAATAATGATACTTCTATTAGTAACAAAAGATGAAGAATTTTAGAAGCAGAATCCTCTGAATAAATTGTAAATATTATTTATATTTGCTGGAGTCAGATTATCAGTAAACCTTGCATCCAACATTTGTCTTTGGGTTTCTTTGATTTATTGGCAATACATAATTCCAGAGAATTTGCTGTTATATGATGATTATTTTCCCAATATTATATTTGTAAATTTTTATCTTTGAGTGGGAATAACATCATTTTAATTAAATCACGCTGATATTTATATTCTTATTCAATCTATCTGATTATAAGCATTTTTAATCACTTTTCCTAGAATGAAAAGAATGTCTATATATACTTCAACAAAATTCAATAAACTAAATACTAACTGTGATAAAAACATAGTTGCTGAAACTTTAAACACTAAATTACAAATATAAAGATGAGGGCTTTTGTAAGAATTAAGCCTCCATAATCATAGCCCAATACAATATAAAATATAAATACTTATTCAAAAGCAAAATGTGTATCTCCAATATAATATAAACCTAAAAATAATAATAATTATAATATAAAATAAAATATAATAATAATAATAATAATAATAATAATAATAATAATAATAATAATAATAATAATAATAATAATAATAATAATAATAATAATAATAATAATAATAATAATAATAATAATAATAATAATAATAATAATAATAATAATAATAATAATAAATATTATAGCATCCATATTTTAAAAATACTAAAACAAGAATCTCTTCTATTAATAGCATTGGGATTACCAGCTATAAAAAAGCTTTAATCTTACACATTATGCCATTTTTCTCAGTATACATTAATTTTTCCTCTACTGGTTGGCATAGATGTCCAGCCTTATTTTCATGTTCCACAAACACTAAATTATCCAAAGCTTTAATTTTAGTATGATGATACAAATATTTATGCTGTGAAACTGTATTTAAAATATTGGTTTTAGTTTCACCATAATAAATAGAATGACAATCTTTATGAGAATAGCATGTAGTTTATCATGTTTCATGTCCTCATAAAGATTGTCATTCTATTTATTATGGTGTAACTAAAACCAAAATTTTAAATAGAGTTTCACAGCATAAATATTTGTATCATCATACTAAAACTAAAGCTTTGGTTAATTCAGTGTTTGTGGAACATGAAAATAAGGCTGGACATCTATGTCAACCACTGGAGGCAAAATTAATGAGTACATATATAGACAGATGTTTATAATAAGCCTGTGTGTTTCAGTTATTAATATGATTTAACAAAATAATTCTACAATTAATATACTGCATATATTTATCTGTGCATTTAAACCATATATTTAATTTTTATTTATTAAAATTTATGAAACAATTTAAATTCAAATTAACATCACCGACATGAAGATATATATATGTACATATATACATAGTTTCAATAAGTTATTCATATATCTATTATTATAATTAGTTTCTGCACGTATATATTTTATTCCTTGTTTATTTATTTCCTTCAGGTATGTATATAAGTACGTAAGTAAGCAAACACATGTTGTTTTTCAAAATATAATCGCAATGAAACTTTGGCATCACTCTGACAATAGCTACAATATATATTTAAATAAACCAGATATTCAATAATTATTTTTAGAGAAAGAATGATCGATAACATAATATCCATCTGGCACAAGATTTTTTTTTGCAATGAAGGCTTCAACATTTTTTTATGGTTTTACTTTAATCTATAAAAAAGATTGATATGCATTTAATGATGTTGTTGACTATTTTTTTTTGTTAGACATCATAGCTAAAAATATTTAAGAATAATTTTTTTTAATTTGTATTTTTTAGTTAAAAACTACATCACATTCTTACTTAGCATCTGGGCTAACAATATACTGTCAGAGCTAAAATGCAATCATAAAAAATAACATGATTTGTAGATTTTAATTAAAAAATATAAAACACAAAACTACATTTATTAGATAATTTCAAACATCTATATAAATATAGAAGGAGCTTGAACTCAGACCTTTAAGCTTCCTACAACTATTTACTCCATCTTATACAACCAATACAGTTGACCACATATATGTGAAAAAATAAATGATCTCCTATATATGTATATATTGTGCTGAAACAACACTCATCTGTTGACCCATATCACCATCTTCCACACATATATACGATCAGTGTTGCTATTTCAACATGAAGTACATATATTAGAGGTAATTTATCTCATTCTCATGTAAGTGGTCATATGTGTTGGTTGTATAAGGTGGAGTGGTTATATGTAGGAAGCTTGAAAGTCTGAGTTCAAATCCTTTTTAATTACATTAAGTTTTGTGAAGACACTATATATGTATTTAAATATATATTCAGTTTGAATTCTATCCATCTATTTTATATTTATTTAAATTGACATATGAACGCCCTATATGTGATGGTCAGAATAATTTAAGATTAACATGGCTTTGACAATAATATTTGCATCACAAAAATATTGAGCATTTAAACCTCGGATTTTTAATGATGTGGATGTCTGAAGAGTTGGATATTGGGGAAAACTGATGTTTCACCATTAATATTTGAAAATTTGATATATTAATATAAAATTATAAACTAAGCACTGACTGTATATATGTAAGGCAGATAAGTGATGAGTGCTGGTTCAGCATGAAATATATATATATATATATATATATATATTTCATATATATATATATATATGATATATATATATATATATATATATATATATATTTGAGATCATTTCTCTTTTTCATGTGTACTGATTGTATAAGATAAACTAGTAGGTGTAGAAAAATTGAAAATGTAAATTTAACTCTATTCTAATTAGATTATGTTTAGTATAGATTATATACATTGTTAGTGATATTGGAATTATCTAAGTATTAACTGGTTTTCAATTTTCAAAATAAAATAAACATAATTTATGATTATTAAAACACATTTATTTATCTTATAAATAAGTTGGGTTCTGTTTTTTTTTTTTTTTTTTCTGAGATTTATGATTGCATTTGTATTGTTTTCCAGATAACCGAATAATAATTGATTTAAATCACACACACACACACACATATATATATATATATATATTGCATACTTTTCAATGTTTATTCTTTAATAGAGTAAAACACATATGTTTTATTTTGTATTATAATAATATTGGTTATTTGTAATCTTTTTATTAATCTTGTTAATTCTTCCTCACTAAAAATAAATTATTTTGTATTTATTTGACATGTTTAAAGTTTTCCTCTTCCCACTATTATTTAAAAGATTCTAATGTCACATTGGTAGTATTTGTTTTTTGTTTTTTTTTGTATTGGATCATAATATTGTTTTATCTTAAAAATGGTCCCACAAAATATTTCTCCTTTGAATTCCATTTTAAAAATGGAAATGAATTTTAATTGAGACATTATAAAAGAATAAAATCTGGATTACAATTAGAAATAAAAAATATTAATTTTTAAAAAAAAAAATTCACCAGTATGTATGAAAACAGTTCCTGTTATTTAATGAAAATAGCTTTAATGTTATCTTAAGTATGTTTTTACAAGTTTTCGCTTTGTTGTTAGCCGAGAGGTATCGCAGCTGCCATGCAAGCAAGTAGTTGGTTGCAGAAAGTTGTGGGTTCGCGTCCCGGCCGATGCTATGACATATGGAAAAAAAATACTTTCAAATATAATCTAATGGTAATTATGTAATTTATTGTTTTTAAAATAAATATTTTATAATTAGTTGCACAAATAAATTTAAATATGTCCACAAATACCTGCAAACTTTAACTCTCCTTTTAAATATACTAAAACAATTATGCACAATGTGAAATGTCTGTGGCTGCCAATTTGTTATTATTCTGATATGATCAGTGTTTTAAGATAAAGATCTTCATGTTTGGATGAGATCTAAATAAAAATGTCATCTACGTAATTTTTTTTTACATTAGTAATTTACTCATCAGTAAACTAATGTCACAGATAACTACGAAACAATAATAAAAATCCAAAGCTATAGCATTGCCAAAATAACACTACAAAATTAGTGACTTTGTAGATACTACAATCCAAAGAATTTTAAAAAAAATTCTATTCCATATATATATATATAGAACAAAACATAAAATAAGTATAGGTTATCTAAATGTTTTAAGAACAAAATTATTTTATGTCACAGATAGTTGTATATGTATATCTAATGTTAAGACTTCAATGAGGATATCTTTTTCAAAAAAAATACATTTGATTTACTGATAGTTTAAAGTTTGATTTACTGATAGTTTAAAGTTTAATTTTCTTTGTCATTGTCATATTTTTTATAGTTATCCACGTGAAGTAAAAACTTTGTCATATATGCATGTAATGAATTATTTCTAGCTTGGAAAGTTAGTTTTGTAAAAGTAACAGATAACTTATAACAACACTACTATTACTACTACTACTACTACTACTACTACTACTACTACTACTACTGCTGTTGATACTACTGCTACTACTGCTGCTACTACTACTACTACTACTACTACTACTACTACTACTACTACTAATAATAATAATAATAATAATAATAATAATAATAATAATAATAATAATAATAATAATAATAATAATAATAATAATAATAATAATAATAATAATGATGATGATGATGATGATGATGATAATATATAATATTAATGATACCAAACATATGCACTGGTATACATATGGTACACTATATCCAAATGCTAATACTGATGACCTCCCCCCCATGATAAACATCAATAATTGACAATGTCTTAGTCATTTTAGGAAATGGGCTCTGAAACCAAAATTCTTCAACTTTCTGTTTTATTTTAACTTTCATGACCTGCCTACATCTATATTTCAATGCTACCATTGTCTGTTCCAAATAATTGATCCATTCAGCTCTCTATGTGATATAGCAGAAGAGACACATTGACACATTTTCAATAATTGTCAAGATCTTCAATCACACACACCTGATCATCTCACAGACATACTAATATTATAGTATTCCTATCTGATACACACCCACATTCCATCAATACACCTTCATTCTATATGCCTTTTGTTACACACACATGATTTTTACCTTTAGCAATAATACCAGACATCACCCTTTCATTTTTCTAAACAAACTTCACCAATTAAATGCATAAGGTAGTACCATAAGACATTTTTGAAGCAAGCTAATTATTCATAAGAGAAACTTTCAATTTATAAAAGACACAATTGAACATTCTCCATTCCAATGCAATGTTCATTAGTCTGTGACTACCCACTTATTTATAATTGATTTTTTGGATTATCACTTCACACAACATACTTGTCTGCACAACTTTATAATTTTGAAACTGCAAACAATTTTCAGTAACTGACAAACAATTGATTAGTCATTGTACACCAGCCCTTAAGTCAAACAAAGCTAACAATATTGATTGTATGTTATCATAGGAACTCAATCATATTTTAAAATCCAACATAAATTCCACATCTAGAGACAGTACTTTGAACTAAATTTTTATTTACATTAATTGATTTTCTATCAAAGATTACCAATATAACAATTTTTCAATAAAAATATTCTGAACTCTCTTAGGTAAATAGAGTTTATTGTTTAAACCTACTACTACTACAATTAGTACTATAACTCTGCCAACAGGATGATAACCCATAGAAACAATTTCAATCCCATAAATTAGGCATTATTTTATTTTCTTTAGGTAAAATTTTATACTCAAATTATTTTTAAATTATTTGAAATTTATACTAGCAATTATAAGACCCAAATTTCCTATTAGACAAGATCACAAACTCTTTAACATTAAATAAATACCAAAGTATCTGCTCAATGGTATAAGAATACCAAATTGACCATCCTTAGTAAGTATATAAATATTCCCATAACTAACAGTAATACCTATATAAATATAATAAAATATTTATAATGATTAATTTTAATGTGAATTAATTAATAAGTTTATACTATCACTTTGCTATATATTGTTTTCAATCATTAACATTTTTGCAAAGTGATAATTAATAAAGATACTAATAATATTATAATGAGGAGATCTCAGGATTATCACTGATTTTTTTAATTAGCTATTTATTCAATCTAAGAGTTGTATAGAGGGATTTTACTTAATTCTTTAGGTCATTTAATAATTAAGAAAATTATTAATTCTAATAATTTATAAATATAACTATGATACTATTGTCAAGTATTGGTCATCGAGAGGTCAGCGATGGCTGCTTTACAAGCAGTTGGGTTAGCGGGTTCACTTCCTGGCTGATGCTATGACACATTAAAAAAAAACTATATTACTATTTTGTTTATATGATCTATTATACTTTAATAATAAATAACCACTTTCATTTCAATTATAATAATAATAATATATAATACTAACAATAAAATAATTAATAATCTGATTTTTCAACAAATAAACGTACTTTACTACATTTACAATATATACTTTATTAATGACTTTTGTGGTATCTACTTTGTAAAAGACTAATACACCTTTTAAAATATATTATTTTTACATAATTATTATACATTATTCTACTACTAAATTCTTTCTTATTTAAATTTTAAATTGTATACTTTATTTGATATGTATAGTACAATAACTTTGTGTAAAGATGGTGTAGTGATGATAAATCAGACTAAGGCAACACAACTCTAAATACTTCATTCAACTTATATACATTGACTTCATTACATATTATTTACAAAAGTTTTAATAATTATATTTGAATTAATAAATAACTTAACAAACAACAATATAAAGAAAATTATATAATAATATAACACAATATAATTATTTAAGCATTCAAAGGTTTTTATTTTCTCTTATTTATAATTGTGAAAAACTAAAATTAAATAGCCTCTATTAATAATATATGGTTTTATTGTTATAGCTTGACTTTGTTTTCTTACCCAATAAAATTATATATACTTATTATGCTATATCATATTAAGGTCAACCACTTTCTATGTTTGCTATTTACAATCATTATTGTTTAAAGCTTCTAAATATAATTTATTACTGTCTTAATGACTATAAATTTATAAGAAGATGAAAAAATATGTATTTTCTTTAAAATAAAATAAACTTACTTTATTATTTTAAATACTTTAATATTTTTTTTTTATTATCTCTTATGATATTTACAACTTTTGATCTCTTTCACTCCATGCCAATAAAATAGTAATTAATACCTGTTGAACTATTGATTTTCAGCATTGCACTCAATTTTTCTAATAACCTTATTATTAATTTCTTTGCATAAATCAAATAAAATATTGTATAGTATACATTATATTATAAAACTTTTTATATCTTGAAATAACTTAATTTTAGAGTTTATTTTACTGTTATGAATATTAATGTATTATATATTTTTGGGGCATCATAAATTAATACCTATATTTAGTATATCTAGTACAACTTAAAAACTAGCCCTCTATTTCCAATTTTAATAATATAATTTTCCTGGTGTTCATCTCCAAAACATACTTATTTCTAATATATATTACCAATAATAAACTATATAAAATCACAAGTCAGGATTAAATATAATTTTATCAAAATAAATATGAGATCAAAATTTAAACTTCACAATATATAATTTAACAAAATATTTTTACACATTTTATCCTCTTTAAATTAATCTATGTTATTACCTTTATATTTATAGGTACTTAGAATATCATTTACCTCCCCCCCCCCATTTATGATAATCATTTAATAATGCATAACAATAAAAAATAAACAATTAAAGACACATAAATAAATGAAACAATATATTAAATTTTATATATTTAATTACCCCCTGATATTTATACTAATTATTTAAATTATAAAACTTAAAAACCATTCAAAGACAATAATAAATGTTTTAATAATCTTTTTTTCTTAAAAAAAAAAAAACATACGATTTTATCACATTTCATCCTTGAGAAGTCTATAGTAACCAAATCGTTTCAAATATTGTACAATAACTTTAGCATCCACCATCTCTGTTCTTATTGTTTTCTTAGTCATATAATAATAAAATGAAAAATTCTTATGTACACAATTATTTACAATTTGACTTGACAACAAAAATTATTTCCACTTTGATTATATGTTTTTTTATTGTACACTTCTTGCTTTTTACTATTATATTAAATGATCATAAATACAATATTCTTTTTTGCTATTCACTTTATCCCATGGGTATTCCCTAAAATATTGTCCCTTAACTCTAATATTTTCTACAACACACTTTTTTAGAGAAGATTGGTTTTATCCTCAACATACACAATATACATTTTAAATACTACAATATTAATTTCATAAGTTTATTCAACCACTGTCATCAAAATGCATATTTATTTCCTATTATTTATCATCAGTGCTTATTTAATTTTTTCCCACTCATTATGTTTTTCAGTCTCAATTCCTCAATAAATAGTTGCTTTATCTTCATAGTAAAGTGTTACAGTCTTATCAAAAATGTAGATAAAATATTCCTTTAACTATTTCTCTTTTAATTCATACAATATCAACACCTGTGAAATTCATCATCCTGCATAATAATTTTATTAAAATAATAAACTGACTTCTAATATATTTATATGGTTTAAATTATTAGTCAGATATGCTTCTGCTTGCTCTTTTGTAGTACTAAGTATAACTTTTCTTAGACAAATAATTCCATTAACATTATTTACTGATTAAATTTTTGTCATCTTAAAGTTTTTGTAATCCTTTTTGTCATAAATATTTTTATTTTGAATTCTCCACAAACTTCAATCCAGTACTTTATAATTATTATTGCATATATATATATATATATATATATATATATATATATATATATATATATATATATATATATATATATATATATATATATATATATATATATATATAACAAAATACAGTACAATTTATATAAATTATATTCTTTTAGAAGTACTTTCGACTATACACTTTGTAGTCTTTATCAATTATATAACATTGAATAATGAAAATGAGACAACCTTTAACAATACCCATAGTACAATTCAGATATGTAAAATTTTAAAACAACTGAAATATAAAGAAATTAAAGTATATCATAGATATGTGGATGATGTTTTTATTTGTGGAAAACAAGAATTAATAATCAATTTATTTAATGAATTAAATGAGATTAAGGATATAAAATGAGTTATAACTAAAGAAAAATACAATTCCATAAAATTCTTGGATATTCAAGTTACACTTAATGATTACAGTTTGGATTATCTTATGTTAATTAAACCAATTGAAACTAGAGGTTTCATTCCATATAAATCACATGTTCTTATGTGTCATAAGCTGTCTGGATTAAAATCATTCTTATTTCAAAATGAAAAATTATGCAAATATTCTAGTGATAAAAATAAAAATGTACATTTATTTGTTAATGATTTGTTGAAAATTGGTTATTATAAAAATGCTATTGCTAATATTATTAAAGGATTTAAAAGAAATCAACACTATAATGAAATTAAAAATAAAAATATCAAAATGAAATGGATTTCAATGCCATTTATATCAGATGAGCAGGTCAAGTTTATTAGGAAAATTTATAATGGTTTGTGTCATATTGCTTTTTTTTTACAAATAACATAAATGGATTATGTAATAATTCTAAAATTCAAAATTCAAAGTTTAATCAAAATTCTATTATATATAGATTGATATGTGGATGTGGCGTACAATACATTGGTGAATCTAAGTGTACATTTGAGAAGAGAATAAAAGAGCATATGCTTTTATATAATAGAATTCAAAAAGAGAATCAATCTGGAACAGATGTAAATAAACCTTCATCATCTGTTATATTTGATCATAATAAATCTTGTCAATATGGATTTAAATTTGATTATAAAAATATGAAGATTATTCAAATTGAATGTTGTCATAATAAACATAAAATAAAAGAGGCTATGTTGATTTCAAGAAATCGTCAAATGTTAATGAATCGCCAGTCATCAAATGTTAAGATAACAGAATTATGGGAAATCTGAATTGAACTATGGTATTGTTAAAGGTTGTCTCATTTTGATTATTCAATGTTATATAGTTGATAAAGATTACAAAGTGTTTAGTCGAAAGTACTTCTAAAAGAATATAATTTATATAAATTGTACTGTATTTTGATATATATATTGATTTGTATATTACATATATTGTGAAACGAATACAGATATCAAACTTTATTATATATATATATATATATATATATATATATATATATATATATATATATATATATATATATATATATATATATATATATATATACCATTGTTTCATTGGACTCCTTTGTTCTTTTATTCCATGTTTGTATAAATTCATAGCTTTTTCCTTCCAATGTTTTTGGTATTTTTAGCAATATAATGATTCAAATGACATTTTTGAGATAATTGAATACTGATTTTCTTCCAATATAGATTAAAAACTTTTTTATTCCATCGTTTTTCTTAAAAAAAAAAAAAAACATTTTAAAGTTGTTGTAAATTATTAAATAGACAATAATTACTGTACTTTTTAAACTAATAATAATATTTAGAAAATTTAAAACTAAATTTTATGGAAGAACTAACTGCTTTCTTCCTATCCATCATTTTTTCAATCCATTTTTTCAAAACACCATCTGCTTATTTTTTAATACATTTCAAGTAGCAATCTCTCATTGGTTAATTTTTCTAATGTTTTATAGTGAATATTTAATTAGTTAAAAACAGCTCAAATATTTTTTTTAAAATCAGTATTATTCTTAAAACTATTTACTACTAATAAACATAATATCTTTAATAAACTTAATAAAAAAATAATACAGTCAACTTGCATCAAGTTGAAATGATTTTAATTTTATGTAGTACAGACTAAATCCTAAATTGATTCCATAAAATTTTTTATCACAAAATAATAAAATAAATATTATCTTAGCCATTGCATTATAAAATCACATGTGCGCAGACATGATTATATATCTCTATAGCAAATATTATTATTTATAAGATTATATTTCAACTTCACTACAATTTTAAACATTGTTAAAAAAATTAACTATTTACAAATATTATTAAGTCATATTTCATTATCTTTTATATTCTATTAAAATAACTACATTAACCAAGCCTTAGATAATTTCGTTATGTCTCATATTCTCTTAAAATAAATACTTTAACGAAGCCTTAAATAATTTACACTAATTCAAGTTAATTGACCTTAGATTCAAACCCCCAACAAACAAGATAACGTTTATCTAACCGGGTTTAACAAATAAATATATTTATTGTATAAAATTTAGAATTTTTCCTCTAAAATTTACTTCCAATTTAATTTATAATAAGGTGTACCAATATAAAAGGGTATAATTGTTATGATATAATTTTTTCATGTGTGAAGATTATATAAACAAAAATTAAACAAAAAATCATATTAATCCATAGACCACAGTGTAGAGGCTAATGTTATTAGAGTCCGTCTAAGTGCAAATATATCCCTAGGTGCTAAGCCTTGATGATACCTGACTTTAATTTTGCTTATTTTGTTGGTGAAAATCAATTCGAGTTTTGTAAATGACAGGTTAAAACAAAAACAACATCTAAGAAACCAAAGGTTAAAAAGGAAGTGGTTATTCTGTTGGGCACGGGGGGGGGGACTTTTTGAAAGCTGTTAATGACCATCTGAAGAGAGGTAATTTGAGATTTTGTAGTAGAGGCTATTAGTGTCCTGTATGATTGAATGCAGAACATGGAAATAAGAAGTGTTCAATGGATTTTTCTCTATGGTATAATTGGAAATCAGCATCAATATTAAAAAATGACATTTTGTGAGATTTTAAAACTATTGGTTGAGAGGGCAGTAATATTAATTTTAATGAGGAAGTTGAAATATTTAGGTTTTAGATAATATAATTTAAATTTCTGAACAATTTGCTTATTAGTCATTGTAATTAAACTTTGTGGTATATGAATAGCCTATATCATTCTGGCATGTTTATATGCATCCCGGTACGTGATTTCCAGAGGCAATATTTCAGTTTATAGTGAAATTAATTATGTATGTTTTAATAAAGTAATTTAAAATAAACATGTTGTCACTGGGTGGATGTGTATCTGTTGGTAATGCAGATAATAACATCTCTATAATAGATAAAAGTGATATCAATCTTTCTAATGTATTGTATGTTTTTGTAGGCGATATATTGATATAGGATGAAGTGATAGACTATTGTAGTTATCAGACATTTGCATTAATTTGATGCTCATATATACTGCCTTCCTTCCACATATGTGTTTTATACATAATGATTTTATATTTTTCTTGAAAGAGTTTGTATGTTTTATTATAAGCATGTATTATGTGTGCTTTGGGGAAAAATAAGATATGTTCAAGAGATAATGTTTTGCAAGTAGTGAAAGGTAGTCTTTAGAGAGTGAATTTATTGTTTGTTTTATTGATGAAATCAATGAGTTTTAAATTGTGGTTCACATTGATTTGCTGATTTGTATATGAAATAACCAAGAAAATTTGGGGATGGGGCAGTGAACATAAAAGAAGTATTGGGGTTTCCATCAGAATGTTCAATGTAGAAGATTTCTTTAGATTAACATTGAGAGTGTATTAGTCTGTGTAATTGTTTATAATTGTGATTATCTGAGGAATGTTTTTTTGAAGGAAGAAGTATGACTATATCATACATGTAACTGATATGTGTTATGCTTTTATTAATTGTATATATATAAACATTACAAGCATAAAGCTAAACTAGTCAATATATAATTAAAATTACCCCAAATTCAAAATTCAACCAGACCAGCATAAAAATAATATTAAAACACTACCAAAGGTTTCACTGCTACAAGCAGACTTCTCAAGTGTAAAGAAGTGAAATCAAAAGAAAAATTAAAGAATCTTTATTATTGAAAATTTATTATTTTGAAGCAATTAATTTATTTAAGAGTTCTTTTAATATTAAGGGGGGATGGGAAGTGAATGGATTTGTGGGTAATGTTTAATATTATATATATTGTGTAGTTTTAGTAGTTCTTTACACTTAAGAAGTCTGCTTGTAGCAGTGAAACCTTTGGTAGTGTTTTAATATTATTTTTATGCAGGACTGGATGAATTTTGGATTTGGGGTAATTTATATATATATATATATATATATATATATATATATATATATATATATATATATATATATATATATATATATATATATATATATATATATATATTTCATAGAGTTTTTTTTTTTCAATATCTGTTAGTAAAGGGTTAATGTAGATTATAAAAAGTAAAATTCTTAGTGGTGAGCCTCAGGCAATCCAATTATAGGGAGAAAAACTAGATGAAGTTAGGCCATTAAGAGTAATATGTATTTCTCTGTTTATAAGAAGGTTAGTAAAAATGTAAAGCAAAGGGGTGGGTATATTATAAGTTTTAAGGGTATCTACTAGGGTTTATACTGTGACAGAATTGAATGCTACCATAATGTCTAGCTGAACTACTATAGGTCCAGTTTTTGTAGAATGTATGATATAGTCTATGATGGTTTTGAAAAGAGAAATTGCAGCATATTATGTAGATGATCCTTTCTTGGTGAATTAAAAGGCAGATATGGAAGGAAATAATAAGGTTGTATTTTGTCTTCAATGGTTTTGCTGAAGATATAAATCATTAATATTGGCAACAAATTACAAAGAGAAGATAATAGTATGTTTTTAAGGAAGAATACTAATGAGACTGGATAGAGCTGTTCAATATGATGTACTTGTTCTGATAGACAATTTAGGAGGTTGTATATTATAGGTATTGTGAAATAACTAAAGTCAGTAATAATAAATTTTGATATTGCATATGGACCAAGATGTATACTGTTAGGAAGAGAAGTTAGTTTTAAAAAAAAATGTCATATTTAGTTATACCATGATTATAGTTGCTTGGTCCAAATGGGTTGTGGATATATCAGAGAATAAATCGATTTAACATTTACTTTGAAAATGTTACAAGATCAGAGAGAGCATATTTTATTCTGAAAAGGATTGTTCAGTTTGAATAATAGAGGATGGATTGTTGTTTTTTTTACTTTTGTATGCAAGAGTCCAGAATGGGTATTTTGTTGTTTAAACAGAATTATAGAGGGAATAGAATCAGGGTGATGTCTAAAGCAGTGGGTGATTAGTTTTTTTCTAATCTAGTGCTTTATTATGGAGTGAATAATGTTGATAAATGTCTGCCATGTTTCAGAGGAGTGAAGAAAAAGGATATTACTTTTTTAAAAAAAAGTATTTAGATTTCCAAATATCATTGCTCAGCTGTAGCATATTTTATGTTTCTATAAGGCAGGTTAAGTTCATGCTAAGGTTGATATTCATGTTAATGTTTAAAGCACAGTGATCAGAGGTACTAACAGGATGAAGAGAAGGTTTAATGATAAAGAGTAAGTATGGGGAGTAAAAAAAAAATAAGAGTGACACATTATTGATGTTGAAGGAAAATTCATTACTTGGAAAATGATTTTCAACACTCACCAGCCCATGATTAATGAAGTGGAAGTATTTAGAGATGAAAGCAGAGTATGTCAGGTTAAAGTCAGCTACAAGAATAAGAAAGAAAAAGTTGATGTTAGCATAAAATTTAATTAATTAATTTTGTTTACTAATGTGAGCTAATTATAAAGATAGACATTAATGGTATTAATGATAACAGCTATGTGATGTAGTGTTATTATAATTATGTTTTATATCTAAATATTAAATTTTGAATGATTTAATGGGGGCTTTGTGGAGAATGAGAATAACTACTCCTACTGCTGTTGTGTTTGATATGGATAATTCTACATAGCCAAATCTGACCAAATAAATTTGGTGGTTAATGTTTTAGTGATTTTATTTCTTGTGAATAATATAATATGAGGAGTAAATTATTTTATCTAATTTCTTAAGCACACATATTTTTCCTAGAGAGTTTAGTCTTATTATGTTTACTTGTTTTGTTGAGATTAATAGTGAATGTTTTGTGTTTGTTTGTGCATAGATAAATTTATTGATGTGTATGACAATAGTATATATAATGGTATATGTTAGGTGTGTCACTTATTGGATTTACCTTTATGAAGTCTTGTTTTGAGGCCTCAGAAATGTATTTTTTTTTAAAATAAAACATATAGTTCTATTATTTATGATGCTGGGTTGATTATTAGAAGAGTTTTGCTGAGTAGCTGGCTTGAATGTGGCATCACTAGTTGATAAATTTTTATGGTCTTTGCATTTTTTCACAGTTCTTTTATTAATGTCCATTCCTGAATAAAAAATGTTCTGGAGTGAGGATAGCAATATCTGTGAGAAATTTCTTGGTACAGTAATTATCTGTTGAGATGTCCAATGAATTATCATTTGGATTAGGGGATTTTAGTTTCTTTTTTGCTGGGGTAGTGAGTTTGTTTTTGTCTATGTTATTGGTAGATTGTTTATTCTCAGCTTGAATGGGTTGGTCAGATGTTTTTGCTTTTCTGTCATTGATTTTTCTTTTCTTTTTAATTTTTTATTAGATATCTGGAAAGGTGTTAATCATATGTTGTGTTTTCATGATTCTCTGATGATAATGTAGATAACATGGTCTCATCTTCAGATTCTCTGTTTGTGTCTAAGGTTTTTTATTATTACTTTTATCTTGGTTGATATTTTCAATTGTTATTTGTTTAGACAAAATGAAATAATTAATTTCATTTGATGGTGATGATGAACCTTGTTTTTTATTTGATTGTATTGTAGTTGTTACATTGCTTTGCTGTTCCTGCAGTTTTTGTTTTTTTTTGTACTTTGATGAGATTTAGTTAATTTTAGTTCACAGTATGTACAAAATTTGTTGGGGTGATTTTTGATTATATAAATATTTTATTTACAAAAAAGATACTGTGGGAAAATACATATAAAAGTTATAATTAGCAGTGATGTTTCTGAGAAATGTAGAGTTGGAATATCCATGGCATTAATATTTTTGTTAAATTTTAACATAAAGATAGCTGTATTTGTTAATACAGGTGTTGCTCTTTTTTTTCCAATCGACATTTAAAATTAGATATTTCTGCCATATTTTTTTAAACAATAATTGGAGAACAATTTCTGAGAACTCTGCATAACAATTTTTAATCTGCCTGTTTAATAATAGAGAGTGATCTAAGCCATTATAACAAAGCATTTTTGCATTTAAAAATTTAATGTATTTTTTAAAATTTCTTTTGTGGTTTATTATGAAAATCAATACAGAGATATCTATTATTTGGATGATTCAAAATTTTATAAATGTAGCTCCATAACTTTTTTCCCATTAATAAATCATAGAATTTGTCAGTTGGAAATCTTGTAAGTTCACAGTTAATAATTATAGTGGTTATTATGATTTATTTGCCATTGTAGAACTTTCTGAAAGATTTTAGCAAACTTTGTGGGACAGTAGAGTTTAATTTTTCTGAATAATAAGCATATAATTCAGGTGTCATATGTTAAGAATTTGATATATTTGTATTACTTTAAACTTGATTGTCATCATTTTGACTATCTAGGTTGTAAATGTTGGTTATTTATTTTGACGATAAATGAATATTATTCTCTATGCTTTCAGAGTTATCTTTAATGGCTCTGACATAAGTATTATTACTTTTATATTTTTAGCATTAGAGGTTTGATTTGATTGATTTTTTTAATTTTATTTCTGAATAGCTGATTTATTTTGATTTAAGGTGTTGTTTTTAAAAATTTTAAATTAAGGAAAATTTTAATAACATTAAGTGATTCTAGGTTTAATTCTTGTTCAGCATGTTTTTCTCCTGTTTCAATTATATTTTAATTTAGAAGTATTTTTTTTATTAAGAACCTTTTGATTATATTTTTTTATATCATTATCATTTTGATCAACTCCAAATTGGGAATTGGAAATAGTATTAGTGGCTGTTGGATTACAATCAGCAACATTAAATTCAGGAGAGGTGTTGATTCCTTACATAATGGAGATTTTAATGGGTCAATAAATGTCATTGAAAAAAAGGTTATATTTAGGTAAGTAATAAAAATTTAACTAACGTTGTTACTTAAAACTGCCCAGATATAGTTAATATGTCTAGTATATATAATTATATAAAATATAGTTATTATATAATTATATAATATATAATATGTGTTTTTATAAAGATATTTAAGTGTAATTCCAGACTTGTGTTAATTTTATATTCAGCCGGTGGATGTCACTATGTATGCAATATAGGTTATTTTTGTAATTAAGACATATTGCAAAGGGGAAAAAAATTTAAATTTGCTGAAACGAGCTTTATGTGTTATTTTTATGTATTATGATTATATGACTATATTACTGCTATTGTTATATAGCATTTTGTTGTTAGATAAATATATTTTATTATATCTATGATTTATTTTTAAAATAAAATAAAATATTGAGTGAGATTAAAACAAAACATCAATTTTAAAAAGAGCATGTAAGAGTGCAGCTGAGCTGTATGAATGCCACCTAGTGGAGTACTATTATTATTAGTAGTAGTACTACTACTACTACTACTACAACTTCTACTGCTACAGCAAATACCACTACCACTACTACTACTACTACTACTACTACTACTACTCCTACTACTACTACTACTACTACTACTACTACTACTATAATAATAATAATAATAATAATAATAATAATAATAATAATAATAATAATAATAATAATAATAATAATAATAATAATAATAATAATAATAATAATAACAACAACAACAACAACAACAACAACAACAAGAATAATGATAATTTAAAAGGATTTTCACCTTTAGTGCTTTCAAATTGAAATGCTTTAGATTACTCTATATGTTAGAATGGAGGTTTAAGTATAAGATATCCCCTCTTATCTTTTCAAAACCTTTTAGATTGTATTTGGGTTTGAGAGTAGTCTCAGTACTCAATACAGCATCATTGATAGTACATACATAAGGTGGGAATCCTTTCTCTTTATTTACATATGATTTCTGTGCTTGAAACTTAATATTGAATATTAAATAATATAATAATAAATGTTAAAAAATGTTTTTAAACATCATAATAAATAAATTATATTTTTTGTACATACTCTATTTTCAGAAATATTAATGTATTCAAAATATAATTAAAAATTGTCACAAAACTAAAACGATTTAAATGAATTTATAAATAATTTGAATAATTAAACTTTTTTATTAGTATATTCTGACTACTTGACTGCTTTCAAATATTCTTCTTTTTCTTTAAATTCAAATGAAGTGATTAATATGTATTTAATGACCAAGTGAAATATATATATATAATGATAGCAATGTCATTAATAAATATGTATTTAATGACCAAGTGAAATATATATATATAATGATAGCAATGTCATTAATAAATTATCGTTACGTCTTAATTTATATCATGCAATATTAAAATTGAATAGTAAAATTATCATAATTTGTTTAAAATTCGACAATACACTATATATATATATAAATCATTGCCTGTAATTATAAAATTGTTATAATAATACTGAATTTTAATTAAACGCCAAAAATATCCATGATTAGAATATTAATTACACAATTCCTTAGTTACCGTTTTAACCAATAAAATTTTGTATACAATATAACTGTTTATATTTCTCTTTTATGTAACATAACCTTAATTAGTTGTCACCAAACAACGAATTACTAAAGGTTCAACATTTTCACAGCATTGAAAAAAAAAAAAAGGTCACATAAATTAAAATCTTTATATTTTAAAAACTGAATTTTTTTACTTATATACATACTTAATAAGTATAAAGTAAATAATAAATCATAAAAGTGATGTATTTATAATGATTACTGCTTTCATTTTCCACATCTAACATGACCAAGGTTCATATAGGCTTAGAACTTAAAATCTTTTATATATTATATGCAAGGTCGGAAAAAATTTAAACATCTAGATGGAAAATAAATTATACGTCTTATCCTTATAGCTTTGAAAATATGAATCTATCTAATTTAGTAGACTGCAAGACAAAATGGAAAAGAAATATATTTTAAACAATAAACATGCAGCAGCTTGGTAATAATATCCATCCCATTCCCAACACAATTTGTTTCTCCATTAAAAAAAATCAAAGAATTAATAAACCAATTTCATCTATTTAGTATCTGTTTTCATTTTAAGCAACCAGGTCTTGAAATTATCAATCTCTAGATGTTTCTGCCTGAACATTTTTTTAAAAAAAAATGTATAGTAAATATTAATGAATCAATAAGAATAATCACTTTAATTAATAAATTTATTTCTTTTTTCTCTCACTCTATCTATCAATCTATCAATTCATCTACCTAATTATCTAACTATATCTGTATATATTTACAGGTACCATTTTAATAGATATGCTTTGGCATTTTTATTCCACAGAGAGTCATTGATCCGCTAATGGAAAAATGACCTTAACCATTTTGATGCAAGTGTATACAAAACTTTTTTTGATATTTACTCCAGGATGAATGAAATTTCCAAATCTGATGAAAAGTTTAAAAAAAAAAAATTATTTTATCAAAAATTAAAAAGAAATGTATGGTGGAAGAATACAGCATTAACTAATGGACTGTAATAGAAAAAATAATTTTATCATCTGTAATTAGCAAACATTAGAATCAAAATATTATAGACATTGAACTTAAGGTACCTATAAATAATTTCAAATTTGATCGAAATTATCTTGAAACTGTTGCGAAACATCTTGAAAAATAACATATACTTAAATACTGGATTTCGAACATTACCATCTTTGTGCATTTTTTTAGTGATTTTGTAATATAAATACAATATACATTGTAAAAATATATTACCTGATTAACAATGTTTTTCACTCATCTCAAGGAAATGAGAGTTTACAACAACTAATAAAAAATATCCATCCTGGGTGAACAAAATTTATGAATATTATTCATGATAAACAAATGTAAACCATACAATATTACATTTAAATAGACTAATATGTCATATCAACTATTGTTTGATAACAAAATATGATTTTAAGTCAACATATAGCTTACATTTCTTTTAACAAAGCTTTTTCTTCAATCTCTTCATATATCTGCAGAAAAAAAACAATAATGACTTATAAATGCACATGTTTTTTTTCCTATATTTAAAGTTAATCTTCATTTGCCATATAATATTAAGCAGTTATAATAAAACACATTTGACATACTGTGAGTCACTACATATGGATGATCCGCAAATATGATATTTCTTTTAATCATAAGTTTCCAAGTATAGAAACATGCATATACTTATTATAAGATAAATATGACCATGGAACTTTTCTACAACAATATCTATAAGACATGATCATTTTAAAATATAAATCTTGATATACTAAAACTAAAACATATATAGGGATAAATAATTTTGAGGCCTATCTCTCATTTATTAAAACCGATAAGAAGGAATCCTCCCAAATAGATACAGATATATTTATATTATTAGGCATTGAACAAACAATTTCATATTCATATTATAAGCTCAATAATACAAAATCTATTGCTAAGTAAACAAATTCAAGTTGGCTATGAAGATATGAACCCAATGGATATGATTAAATCTTTAACTTTAATCCATTAATATTTATTTATTCTTCTTATTTAACACATGGATGATTTATATGCAGATACATCACACTGAAAATGATTTTTTACATTTTTCATTATTACCAATATTTATTTATTTAATCTAATAATTTATTAAAAATAAAATTTGAGTAACATATATTAAAAGGAAAGCCACTTACAAAATGTTAACATAATATACATATATAATACAGATTAAATCTTTTTTTACTTGACCTGCATTAAGATGCTACTAAATTATTATTTTTTTAAAAGTTTGCTTCCTGTTTCAAACACAATCCATAAAATAAAATATAGCATATTAGTACATAATATAAACTGAAAATAGTTAAGATAATCTAAATAGTCGCTTTTAAATGTAAAATTTACAAAGCAAGATAATCATCATTGGTTTTCAACTGGCAAATATTAAATTGCTTGTATGTGGCCAATAAATATTTTAACAATTTCAGCTTAGCAAGAAAAATAAGCATTGTTTTTTTTTTTCATTTTAACCAGGATTACTTAAACATAATGTGCCAAATTTTTTTATGTCTAGGTTATATTAGTAAATTGTGGTTTTCCTTCTTTCATTCACTAAGAATAATGTGGTCAGATTTGTTTTTGAATAAAGTGAGAATCCAACCTCACTGCAATAAGAAAATTTGATTTGAAATAAGGTTTTTTTTTTGGGGGGGGGGTAAGGGGGTTGTTTTGAACAACTGATTACAGATTTATTAGTAATTTAATTTTATTAATTTGCTTAATGATATAATTGCCTGAATGTGATTTATTTTATATTTATTAAAAATAATATTTAACCTATAAGTAAGCCACATGGCTGACATTGAAATGAATAATGCATTACTCACTTCAATATATTTTATAGAATAAAAATGTACTATCTACATAATAAATTTTCTATCTGTTCTCATGGCAATCATTTACTGTCTGCAACTTCAGATTTATTAGCAAACTAATTATGCTATGATTATGAAACTATTTGGTGTCAAAAGTACTTAGCTTCAAATAAATTATTTCATATTTCAAACCTGAAGTGGTTTAGTCGTTAATGTTTTAATATTTACATAACCATTACATTATCATATAATACTTATTTATATTTTGAAGAAAATGTTTTCTTTATAATTTTCATTAGTTAAATTCATATCTATACTAAGTGCATATCTTATATTTTTTAAAATCTATTTATCATCTGTACATAAATTGTTTTTATAATGTTAAAGTTCATTTAAAGTTTTATTTTCTATTCAAAATGACCATGATAAAACTATATTTATTACAGACTTGAATATTTTCACATTTTGTTTTTCCTTGTTTTTATTTTTTATTCAATGCCAAATAACAACTTTTCTTTGAAGAAATTAATAATAAATGGTAAAACATTTGTAGCAGAAGCCGTTTATTGTTTTGCTAATGTGACTTGTTTTTCAAACACATAATAATAATAATAATAATAATAATAATAATAATAATAATAATAATAATAATAATAATAATAATAATAATAATAATAATAATAATAATAATAATAATAATAATAATAATAATAATAATAATAATAATAATAATAATTTATAGTTTGATCAATGTTTTTTCTCTTTTTTTTTACAATGCAATTATGCTGCAAAAAATAACATAAAAATTGAAAAATAATCGCAATGATTTTGTTAAAAAAATATATTGCTTAGATCAAAAATATTATCTATGCGCAAAGCACATATATTGTTTTGTTAAACTATGTATATTTAACGTTTGACCGTTAAGTAAAATAAAAACATTTTTTAATAAAAATAATGTTATTAATATAATTTTTAAACTGTAGTTGGTATATATATTTATATATAGGTTAAAACACCATATGTCATTGGGAAACATTTATTATCTGGTGTAATAATTCATGCCATAATGTTAAGTTAATGACCATATAAAGTATGTCTATAAATATGAAATATACAGCAATACTTTTGTGGGCTGAGTTAATGATTATACTTATATTTCTCAGTAACCAGTCATGATAATTTTATAAAATTAGTTAATGTCATGTGAATGTCTGATCTCAAAAATAGTCTATATATTACATTGTTTATACTGGTGTATATATAGCCTGTATATTAGATATTACAAATTAGTTAAGTTAAATTTGTCTTAGAGAGTCAGCAGTTAATTATTTTTTAACTCCGATTGAATTAGTATAAATGTATATGCGACAGTATTACATTCTGAAAATTCAATTTATTAACCTAACATTATTTAAATAATTATTTTCAATTTACATTGCAAATGAGTTATCTTTAAAAGTTTACAAATTTATCATCTTTTTATCTTTGTAGTATCTTTGTAGTTGCTATTGTTATATTATGAATAAAAATTGGTAATATACTTATTATCTCAGCAAATTTTATTATTTGCCTTAATACAATATATTTATAATTAGTGTCTTTAATTGAGATTTTCTTCTATCATAATTTGTTTTATAAGGTTACACCACTGATGTGAAAACTTAAGGACTAACTGACAATGAAACTTCCTATATCTTTTTTATCATATACATTTTAATACAATTTAATGCTTGAAATATAAAGCTGGAGAAATAATCACCTAACAATGACATAGGAATATTCTACCCACTAAATAATTGAATTTGTTGTCAGTAATACAAGGAATCAAATGACAAACACCCGATTCTAAAATGTTGCGTATCATTCAGTTTATTATAATAGTAATGTTTATATATGGACAATTTTTTTAATTTGACATGTCCAATATGGTTGCTTAAATATTAACCCACATGATTAATTAACTTATGTTGTAATAACACTAATCCCTACATTGTATTTTTTTTATAATTTGTTAGTCTGCTTTTTCAAACATACATTACTTATTTGATTGTGAAATATTGCTCATTCTTCTACATAGTTTTATTTTATTTATATTGCCCTTAATAAATCATTCTTGAAGCAGTAAGCATGAGATCTTAATTTCTATATCTCTTACCAAAAACATACCTTGTCTATGTGGGGGCACTTTATATCAGAAGATATATATATATATCTATATATAATATATATGATTGTTTTATATCAGAATATATATATATATATATATATATATATATTCTGATATAAAACAATCATATATATATATATCATCATCAACCATTATCAGTCCACTGTGGGATGAAGGGCTCTTGAAGTTCAGTTCATCTTTTCTGACCTTAGCTTTTCTTCTCCACAGGACCTCTGTACGATTTCACATGATGACCATTTGTTGTGCTTGCTTATAACTGCTATTAAGGCAGGCAAAACTCTCTACATGTATTGTCACACAGTGCAAGCCAGAGTAATCAATGAATGCCAGAAGGTTTATGCATAAAATCCCCATCTATTGCCTAAGCCTCCAATATCCGTCCCCAGACTACTATCTGGCTTTTGTCTTTCATCAGTGAAGAGCCTTGGATCTGAAAGGACTGCACCCAGATCTTAGGATCTAATACAACTCTCCATCATTCACTGTTTACCTCTACTTGACTACAAAATGAAGGGGCTTAAAAAACACTGCAATATTTTCAACACAAGCCCATTAGCTTATATAGTCATATAGGTCTGAACTCAGTTCAGTACCTATACATTTTGGTGACTTTGGTTCTTTAATAACCATAGCCACCATTATCCTCTCAGTCAGGATTGGTTTTAGGTCAATAAACATCACATGATCAACATTTCCTATGCTTGCTTATAACTGTTATTAAAACAAGCAAAACTCAATATACATATTGCCACTCAATTTTATGGACAAGCCTTCTTACATCTATTGATTACTCTGGTTTGTATTGAGTAGTAATACATATTGTGAGGTTTGTCCATTTTAATAACAGTTATAAGGAGACATAGGAAATGGTGATCATGTGATGTTTATTGGCATAAAAATAATCCTTCCTAAAAGGATAATGGTGGCTATGGTTATTAAAGAATTAAACTCATCAAAATGTATTGATTTTGAACTGAGTTCAGACCTATATTACTATTTAAGTTAATGAACTTCGATTGAAAGTATTACAGTGTTTTCAATTTACAACTCATGTTTTTTTAGTTAAGTAGAGATCAAAGATGCCTGATGAAGGGTTGCATTGATTCTAAGATCTAAGTGCAGTGCCCTCAGATGCAATGATCCTCACTGATGAACCACAACCCAGAAACTAGTCTGGGAATATTGGATGAGTAGGCACTAGATGGGGATTTTATGCACAAGTCTTTTGGCATCCATTGATTACTCTGGTTTGCATTGAGTGGCAATATGTATGTTCCCACTTTAGTACACTAAATCTATTCATCTTAAAGTATAATCAATTATTAGTTGTGCTGAATATGATAATTGCCCTTATCATATTCTGATAAATGAAATGGCTTTAGTATAATGCATTACCTAATAACTGCTGAATTCTAGATATAAAATTTGTGCATAGCATAAAGACCTAAATACACTGTTGTTTTTGTAATTTAAGTGCTAATTCAGCTTAAATAAGGTTTAATTATCTTATTCCATAAGATAGGATAATAATAGAAACATAAACAGTAATAAGTTATATTATGAATATCACTGCATTAGTTAGTTGTATTTACTCTGGGTATAGTCAATGGAATATCTAATTATATTTCAATCCCTGATTTTATTTAATGTAGGGTAATGTCTGTTTTATTTCATACAATGTCACTGAATTAAAATTTGTAAATATTGTAAATAAATGTTGTTGTTTTAAAATTTATTTAGTTGTCTGTAGTGTGATTGCTAATCACCATACACATTACTATCGTTATTGCTATTGACATAGCAGTGGATTAAATATGGAAATTGTCATCCATCAATATAATACATTTAACTATTTGTTGATGTACCATAATAATTTTAGTAATTCATGGGGTTTATGAGTACATCTAATGCATCATCATTTAATAATAAAAATATTATTAACATAGAGTGCATATTATTTCGATGGTATGCTAAATGATTAAACATTTAATATGGGTTTAATCAGTTTATTTGAATCCACACAATTATCATTCAATGATCTTGATCACATAGTTTATAATTATTTGAGAAAAGGAGTTTGGTAAGTTATTGTGTTTAGTTATTAAAAAGTTATTCATATTTCTTAAATTTTAAATTTTATAATAGTTATTGGGTTTATAAAGTTTTTGTGAAGCTGCTAAATATAGTTGTTAATTTGAGTTTATATTAAGAGCTGTTTTGTGCATTATATTTGCATAGTGTCAAAATCCCTCTCACTGACCCAAGTATATTTTGTATAACAATCTTTGAGTTGTGTGAACCCTGAGAAGAACTAGTTGTTAAGTTTCAAGGTAGAATTTGAATTTGTAATAAATTTTATGGCTAGTTATTTATTATAGTTGGACTTGAATTAGATTACTTTCAAGGTTTTATGAAAGTCAACCAAACTTTAAAGTGTAAATTACTTTTTTTGTCATAAAATGTAGAGCTTGTTTTGACTTTATGATAAATATTCTGTTTTTGTCAAGCTTGAAATCCTTTTTTTTTAATTTAACGTATCTTCCTACCATTTAATACAATATTAGTTTATAGTCTAAGATCTCAGTTTCCATCATCAACATTGTTCTTCAATTTTATCTTGATCATTCTTTTTATTTATTTATTATCATCTGACATTATTTCATTATACGAATTGATTAATCATTCCTTAACTTTTATTCTCTTATCATCTTAACTATTCATTAACTCTTATTCTATCATCATCTTAATCATTCATTATTCACCTACATCACCATTCTTTTATCTTCATTCTCAGACTCATTTCATTTTACTGTTTAATTATTACTTATTTTCATCATTCATTTAGTCATCTACATCATAATTATTACTTATTTTCATCATTCATTTAGTCATCTACATCATAATTTACTTATTACTTAATTTATAATATTAATTTCATAATCATTCCATAGATATAATTATTAGTTATTTATTGGTTTTACAAACATTAAATTGACTTCATAATGTCTTGTTCATGGATTTTTAGGCTGGTTTGACCAGAAGTTATTGTCATTATTGATCACCTAGTGATCATCTTTAGATTTACAGTTTCATGCTAGCTTAATTCATTAAAGAAATCATCTTGTTAGTTTAACATTTTTTTTTTTTTTTTTTTTTATGCTTATATTCTTGATTCTTCAGGTAGAGAAGGTCGCAAAGGCAGATTATAGTGACCAAACAGAAGGTGAGATTAGTTGTTACTTGGAAGGTCATAAAGGAGGACTATGGTGCCCAGAAATGTGTGCGCCCAATTATCAAAATAAAGAGAGCATGAGAAGGTCACTATATATATATATATATATATATATAGTGATATATATATATATGTATGACTACAACTGCATATAGTTGGCACATATATATATATATATATATTGTGCCAACTATATGCAGTTGTAGTCATACATGTATATACTTATTATTTGAGTAATATTAAAAATGCAGAAATACAGCTACATTGCGAGGGCAGGAAAATTCGGCATAATAATTAGCTAAAATTTTGTTAAAAGGTAAAGTGTGAAATGCAAAGTGAAATTGAGAGAAGTAGGTCACTGGTATTTTAAAAAGAAAAAAAGGAAAATTAAACTCATAAAGGGATTAATGTTTAGTTAAATCATAGGAAGTTACAATGACTTTGTTTTATAAAAAAATATAGAAAGAGAAAGGGGAAAGAGGATGTATAACAAAATGTGTGTCTTTTTCCCTTTAAAATTTACTTATATGAAAAAAAGATAAGCAACTCAAAAATATGTGAAACTTATTATAGTAAAAAAAAAACATTAGATATTGCAAATAAATATATTGAAATGAAATTTGAAAAGTGTATAAAATTTTATGAAAAAAGAAAAATGTGAAACTTGTATAAAAATTCCTTTATAAATCTGTATAAGATAAAAATATAAAGATGTGAGATCTGTTGTTAATTAGTAACATTCCAGAAAACAATGTTTGGGCAAATATATAAATAAGGTGGATGAAGATTGGATATTTAATTATTTTTATGTTATTATGCTGGGCAAAAGAACTGAGAGTGTGTGAGATCAGCAGTCATAAATAAAATTAATATTAGCATGTGTATGTCTTTGGTGATGTGTGGCTAGTGGCCTTAAATGGGCATTTTCTAAGTCTCTGCCCACCTGAATTCGAACTCACCAGGAACAAATATCTGCCACATTGCCTGCTAAGTAGATTGCCATTCCTGACCATAATATGTCTGGAAAAGTAAAAATGAATACAACTAAAAAAGCTGAAAGCAAGAAAGAAGGAAACTAAACCAAATACAATAAATAATACCAAGAATAACCCTGCTAGGTGGAGAGTCTATTACAGGATGAACCATCTTTGCAAAAGAAGTGGGTTCCAGCTCACAGGGCAGTCAAGAGAAATCCTCGGTAAACAATTTGCTATTTTCATACATGCATGTATTGATTAATTTGATCAGAAAACAAAACTGAGAATAAATTATAGTGCACAATATTCTAAAATAAAAAAAAAAGGAAAAAGAAAGGAACTTTTCTAAAGTAGCTATTTTAAGAAAGAGAACAATTACTCTTTTGTCAGAAGTTTAATTATATTTTCCCATGTTTATAGACCATTGTTTCTGTATTGTAGATGTGTAAATTTATTATATCATTTAACCTGATTATTTTTTATTCTTTTGTATTAAACATTATTACTGCTAAATTGATGGTTTTTTTTATTTTCTTTCACCAAGTAAACAAATAATAGTATAAATTAAGTCTATGTTATAAAATTGAGTTTGTTAACTTTTAATTTAAATAAAGAAAAGGAGAAAGATATCCTAAAGAAATGGAAAGTTGTTATTAAAAAAAGGGGGGCTGTATACTCATGCACTCTGCTATTATCGGTGATAATCTTTGAAATTTATAAATATTCCAAGCACTGGGTGTCTAATAAAGCATTCTCAATAATATTTTTAACCAGTTGCCAGGGGACATCTGATCAGGAAATATAAAAGAGTAATATGTAAGTATTATTCCAATGCCAGGGTTTGGTCAGAATACAGACTTGAGATCTAATTTAATCTGTATTTGTTTCTTGCTTGAGGTAACAGTAGAAATTAAATATTAAATATAACAAAAACTGTTACTATATATATATATATATATATATATATAGTATACAGTTTTTATTCATTTTTATTTGAGCTATTCACCAAATTATATATATATATATATATATATATATATAATTTGGTGAATAGCTCAAATAAAAATGAATGATAAAATAGCAAATGATAGATGGATAACTTTGAAGTGAAACCAGTGAGCACTTGTTAAAAGGATGGCTGACTGGTGGTGGACCAATCACTATCAATTAAATTATAGAAGAAATCTAAAGAAATCAACCAATACCTACAATTATGTGTGAATAGATGAGGTCAGATTTTTCATGGTCATCCGGTAAAGCAGGGGTCTGAGAAGTTTCATTCCAATACCAAGATCCAGTCACTGTATGCCACACCTTGCCAATCCCTACATGCAAGAAGTCGTTCACTAATCTACTAACAAAAAGTTACAAAGACATCCATCAGCTAGCTGGTTGTATATATATATATATATATATATATATATATATACAACCAGCTAACAAGTGATAAAACTGTGTAAATATATATATATATATATATATATATATATATATTTACACAGTTTTAACTTGTTAAATCTTATTAATATTTTACATTTCAAGGTTTTACTGACTTTAAATATTTGATGAAGTAAATATTAATTTTGCTTTTATCTTTTTATGTCAACTTGAATGGTGGAGGGAGTTAAATTTAAATATAGAGTTATTTACACTTACCAACTCTTAATGGACCCTGGGACAATTCAAGATGGGAAGATGCCCTGTTTTTAAGACACTAAAAACATTTAAATAAATCAGTAAATAGATTTCATTCTTACCCCCTTATCATTTCAAGTAAAAATTCATTATTATAATTCTGAGAATGTATATTTTACTATCTCAGAATAATGGTGAAGGTTTTTAGAAATTATTTATATATATGTAAAATTTAGAAACCATGTTACCTTTTATGATTAATCTAAAATCAGTTTATATTTAAACTTAACTGTTAAAAAAATATATGTGAATGTTTTTAGTCAAACACCTTACCTTGCATGGTAGTATTATGGTAATTTAATTTTTTGTTATCAATCTGTATATATGAATAAAATAAATTTAATAATTTCCATTATTGTTATATTAATAGACTATCATGCTAAGGCAATATTGTAACAATATTTACATGTTTATATAGCATTACCTGTACACTATATTTATGCAAATGAAAACACCATATATTGGTAATGGATGCACAAGCCACTAGCTATCAATAATATTATGAACAATTAACGCTTAGCCCGTCTTTGACGCGCCCTCTCCTGAAGAGGGTGGCTCCCACTCCCCTCCCCCCCTTCTTCTTCTATATTTTTTTTCATTCTTTTTTGGGGGGTTTTATTGATGTTTTTTGTGGGCGGTGCCCTCCTCCTTCTTCTTTTTTAATAAAAAAAAAATTATTCATTAACAAATAAAAAAAAAACCATTATTTGTGTTTGTTTTTGTGGTTCTTTCCCCAAACAAAACCTCATATTGTTTTTTGAAAAAAAAAAAAAAAAAAAACAAAAAAAAAAAAAAAAAAAAAAAACGATGAAATTCTATTTCAAATCTTATTTTTTATAATATAAATATTTTTTTTAATAAAAATAATAATTATACACAAAAATAAAAAAAAAAAAAAATATTTTAAATATATTTAAAATATTATTATAAATTTTGAAAATGTAGTAAAAGAAAAAATAAATATTTTTTTATCTATAAAGAAAAAATTTGTTTATTTTTTATTTTTATTTCTTTTTTTTAATAATTTATATATATTATATAAATAAAATTAAAATTAATTTATTTTTAAACTTTCTTTTCTTTTTCAAAATAAAAATATAATAAATAATATTTTTTTAAATTTATTTGATTTGATTTAATTTTTTAAGAAAAAAAAATTTTATTAATTTTTTTATTTTTGTTTTTTTTATTTGTAGAATTTCTATTTTTTGTTTTTAATAAAACAAAAAATTAATTTAATAAGTGGGGGGGTTAATATCCCCCATGTCAGTTATATGATAATATTAAATATTGCTTACTTAGTTTATTAATGAATTTTATTTGTGAGCAGATGATGTATTTCATCCAACCTTGTTATAATTACCCAGAGAGAACTTTGATGATAAAATAAATGACTAATACATAATTGGGTGGTAAAGATTTATATAACTATTACAATGTATACATGCCACTTTTGAATTCCTGCTCTTCACTTTTTCTGTCTTGGGTTATTTTCATCTTATAACTTTGTTGCCACTATATATCTTGTATGGTTCATGCATGCCAGTGTTACTAATTCATAGATTAGCACCAGTCTAGTTTCCACTAGAACTGAAAACTCCTGTGACCCCAAATTGTAGATTTAACACACCATTGCTCTCTCCACTGGAATTGCCCTTGGTTAGAAGCAGATGCACCTTTTCAGCCAGGGATATCCATTCTCAAATAGTGAACCATACCATTTGATCACTAAGCCAATACTAAACCTTATTTGTGCTTAATATGACAAGTAACAGTAACAATATTGAGATTAAAACCACACTATCTTAAATAAATTCACTTGTTTTAACCTTCTCCTATGTGTAAATACAACTGGATGACTGTAGAATCAAACCAGTCAACAATAGATTTTATTACCATATATTTTAATTAATGAATACCTCTAAAGTCATAATGTTTGATAGTTAGTTATTAAGCTTAATCATTAACTAAATTAGGTATTCACACACTGATATATAAGCTCCTATTATTTCCATCTGTAATATTATAAGGGCCATTCAAATCATTATTAAATTATCTTGTAAGCTACCTACTCATTATATTCAATCCTATGACAAACTTTTATCTATTAACATTAATTCTGCATAAGTTTATATGTTGTGACTGTGGTAAAGTCATATAGTTTCTTAGATATTTATTAAGTGTTAACCAAAGTATGCCAGGCATTGAACATGGCCCATAGAAGCACATACCCAAATTAGGCTTCATATAATCAACATGAGTATAGTTTGATAGCATATCTATATAGGTCTATGGTTGGTAATGTAATTCCACATATGTAACCATGGACAAGGTGCATTAAACCTAAGTTGTGAGAAAAACCCTGGGAAAGTTTTTGTTTGTTCTCTGAGTTAGGTCATGTAACTGCAAGGATGTTAATTACATGGTTGAGAATAGGAAGTCTAGTTAGGAGTTTGAACTAGAAGCAGGGTGGTAACCCCATGTCTCTTAGAGAGTTTCTGCTTGGACTTTGGTTTTGTTGACTTATTATACAATCTTGATCATTACAGGGACTTTTTTACATGTAATTGACAATACCAATGAGGATCACAAAAAGAAAAAAACAAATTAGAAAAGTAACATTATCTTTAGGATAAAAAAATTAGTTTGTAGATAGACGTGGTTTTCATCATATAATAATGTATGTTTAATTTTAGCACATCAGGAAGTGTATGTTTTGGGGTAAATTTCTGTAACTTCGGAAATTTTGTTAAAACATGAAGAATTTAAAATCAAAGCCATGAATGCGTTATTTTTTTATTGTTCCAAAATGCAATAAGAATGTAATAAGTGAGTAGCAAGTTAAAGCTGAGTATGTGTGAAAATAGGCACAGATGTGTGGAAATAGGACACAAATAGAAATAATTACAATATTGTAATTAATCTTTATTATTTTCTTTTACAGTAGGCATGAGTGGTTGTATCAGCACACACATTAATTAAGTATAAACACAAATAATGTCATATGTAAGACTAGAACAAAAAAGAAAAGTGAAGAGAGGGATGGAGTGTTCTCCCTTATATAATAATTGCTATACAGTGATGGAGCATAATGCCAAAGAGAATGGCTGGCTGAGGGGAACAGACCATTTTAAATTTTAGTGGCTTGTTAACATAATGTCACCAATGGAAAAGTAGCAACAATAAAGATCAATCAATCTCTAAAAATAATAACATTCAGAAGAGCCAAAGGAGAAAATTTGATGCCACATCTACAAAGCTTAAAAGATAACTTCACATGTCATGAAGTAATGGAGGAATGGAAAGTTTACATTGCCAAGTGTTATTTAAGAGGCACTGCAGAATCAATTGATGGTGGATGATTCAGCATGATCTGCAGACATTTAACCAGTGTCAAAAATAGTTATTAGAGACTTATGGGTACTCTAGAAGGTGAGGACAACAGGCAGTAATTTTTAAAGAAGATCCAGGGGAAGCCTTTAGAAACACTTAGAAACTCTACAAGAAACATTTCATTGAGATAAATTAAATAAGGAGCACCAAATAGAAATTTTCAAATACCATTTACAGGGAGTGGCCAGATACTGTTGGATGTGCTTTCATCAAACACCACAAATTGCATGGGTATACCAAGCATGTGTATCACATACATTGAATTTATGAGAAGCAAATATCTGCATGGGACCTGATTGAATGTGAAGAGTTTACAAATAGCAGAGAATATCCCAGATAAAGAGTATGGCCAGTGTACTTCATATCACAAAAACAATTATCAAGGAATATGAACCTTTATTTATCACCCAAATATTGAGTAACCTTCACTGACAGTGAGGACCAGGAAGAAACACAATTGTATGCTGATACTCAAGATTTTAATAGGCTAACAATAGAGTCACCAGGAATAATGGGGAAACTTGAACATGACAATAAAGGGAAGACACAGAAAAATGGATCTACAGAGGAAAGGGTATTAAAGTTGAAAAACAGAATGGAGATGATTGAGCAAATTTTAATGGAAGTAAGATGCACTCAATATAGAATACAAGAAGACAAGGATAGAGAAATGCAGTCATACCCTGGTAATCAAGATTCAAACCCTGTAACAGCAGACATGCTGAGAATAATCAATGAAGATTAAAATATAACACAACCAATACATTGATGACAAAGATTCAAACCTACTAAGAACATATTTATCAGTCTTGAATCATGAAAATCACATGGAAATACAATCAGACTTGAATGAGTAACATTTGAACCATCTCATAACAGAAATACTCATAAAAATGATTAAAATCTCCAAGAATTACAATCATACCTTTTATGGCCTAGATTTGAATTGTGTCATGACATGAGCTGAAAATAATAAAGATCTTAAAAACACCATCATACTTCCAAGATGAAGGGTCAAACCTTGTAATAATGGTGGCACCTATATAAAAAAATTGTTAACCAGGAACAAGACCAAAGAGAAGCACAGTAATATGTTAGGGATAAAGGTTTAACACTGTTAAACTTATACTAATACAAAGAGAGATGATGAGAAATAGTGAAAATCAGGGGACCAGCATAACAAAAATTGAATTCACAAATATGTGAACAGATCAGCAATAGGGATAAGGTACATGTGATACTGAAATGACAAATGCCAAATGGAGATGTAAAGAGAGACTAAAACCTGACCCTATTTTAACATGGAAAATGAGACTAAAATCTGACTTTATTTTAACATGGAAAATTAAATGGGACCCTAGTAAACAGAAGCCCATATGCTCAGGGATAGATGTATTATCATAGAATTCTGTATAACCAAGAAAGATTAAAAATACTAACAAGTAAAATGGTTCATAGAAACATAGACCATATAATTGAACCTGGACTTAAGAGAACATGGAGAAACTGATAAGAGAGTGAGTTAGAAGATAGATAATAGCATATAATATGGAAAACAGGATAGCAGAAGTTATGACTAACACAATGATAAAGTATTCCCCAAACACTAACATGTCAAATAAAACATCTATGATCACTCATCTACTGTGAAGAAAAAAGTTTTTTTGGTTGATTTTTATACTGTAACTGTGTAGATATGAAGTGGTTCATAAATGTATGTATATATGCTTTCTTCATGTTTGTTCAAATCTAACACTCTTCCCCAGTGTATGTTATATATTTAAGGTGCACACTTGTGTGTGTACTATTCAGAAATATTTAAAGTTAAAAGTTATTTAAGTCATATCTTATTTTATGTTTAAGGAGAAAATATATTATTAAAGAAGAAAGTGAGATCAATTGAGTAATAGGAGTGGAAATATTTTATACTGTTGGGTTTGGTTAGACTTACAGGTTCATTTCCAAACCAACAGACACAAAAGGAGTAACGATTCAGCAATTAATCTGTACAATGTTTTAGTCAAAAAATATAGACATATTAGTTAAACAAATGACTAAATACACTTCATATAATTGAATGCTGAGATAGTTGAGCTGACTACATAACTCACTTCTAGCTAAATGATTAACCTATTTTATGAGCTCTGGTAAAAGACTTCCAGCTATGTATTTAGCTTGACTAAAGTCAGCTCTAATTTGGATGTAGAAGTTTTCAGTCCATAAGTGAACTTGCCTCGCTGCATGGATGTTACAATAATGAGGAGTGATACTATCTTTGCTGATAGCAAATGGTTTAATGGAGAGCATGTTCCATTGTTCAGGTTGACAGATGTAATTGCTTTCTGCCTTGCCTTCAAAGTGATGGCTATTTAATGGCAGATCCCCTATCTTATGGGAAAATGTGGATTTGGTATGCAACCCAGTGAAGGATTTACTCTTCTTGGGTAGCAACTGGGTGCTAGCCAATTAGGTAAGGAATCTGGAATAGTTCACTTCTGAAGGCAGGGTCAGATATACATCCCTCCCATGGCTAAAATTAGCTCCAGAGGACAGAGTTTTTGAGATGTGCTGGATGATGTATTGTCCACTCTCTTGTATTATCTGTTTGATTGCTGTTCCTGTCTTTATCTTCTTCTCTTGATGAACATTTTTCTGGTTGTTTGCACAATGATAGTATAGAACTTTATTTGAGTCACCAATGCTGGTACACATTTTGTGAACCTGTAATACATATGACATAGTGCTTGTGTTCCTATTTGAAATTTTATTTTTTAATCTCCTTGGTTGAGTTTGGCATCAGGTTTCAGGGTCGATAGCATAGTTCTTAAGGATCTGTTGAATAACAGTTAAGCAGGATGCTTTCCTCTTACTGTGCTTGGAGTCAAGTGCTGTGCTAGCAGAGTCCTGGAAATTCTGGTGTTCCAGCTTCCATCCATTTCAAAAATGAGTAATTAGACTTAATCTTTTATAATGTTGTGAGATAGTTCACTTTGGTTACATTGAACCCTAAGTGATTAAACTGATCACAGCCTAACTAGTTGTTGTGATCATCAGATGCTACTACCAGTGGTAGGTGTCTCATCTTGTTAGTCATAGTAATTTTAACTCTTGTCTGAACCAAAAATTTTTTTGTTCCCTTGGTTGTCAGATATTGACCTACTGCTAGGGTGCAGTTTATATTTATTCATTTTATTAATGATTGCCCAGGATCTTTCTTGAAATTATAAACACTGCTCTCTGTGACAAGTTCCAACTTGACTGGCATATAATTAATTATGAGAGGGTGTATAAGTCCAGAATTGTCATCTCTAATAAGGTTTATACAGGAAACTTGCTTGTGTTTCTCATAAGTGCCTTTACTGTTTTTAGGAATATGATTTTCTAGTTTTGACTTAGGGCTGTTTGTTTTTCAATTTCAGACATGTCTCACATGCAAGAATGCATGTTGACTTATGGTATGAGCATGATGTGTGCCTGTGCATGTGCTCATTGCATCTATAGTGTAGCCATGGGCTATTTGATGCAGAGATTTCTGAGCTGATTGCATGTTTGGATGACCCAATGTTATGCTCAATTTTTTGCACTTCATACTTAATAAGTCTGTTTATGGGGGTAGCTAGACAGGCTATTGTCTCTGATAGTCCTGCCTGAGCTATCATTGTCTCAAAATTTAGATCCGGAATCATTAACATTTTTAGCCTCAAATTGTGATCATTTATGCCATAAATAAAACAATCATGAAGTACTTCATTCATGAAGTCTTTGAAAGTACACTTCAAGGCTAATATATGGATTTGTGTTGCAAATTCTTTAGATGTTTCACCATGTTCTTGCATGCTGAGATTAAAATGCTATCTCTGCATTATTGTCAATGATTTAGGAGAAAAATACTCTGTGAAAATTGTCAACACTTTGTCAATATCCAGCTTAGCTCAGATTACAGCTGTAGATTGAGACATGTTACTTCAGATTTTTTAAAATGGTTAGCCTGTAGGTAAAAAATCAAATGCTCTTTATAATTTGTCCAGCTCTCAGATTCGGCCAGATCAAGAGATTCCATTGTGCCAAGTGCTTTAGCATCTTTATTTATTTATTTATGTAAATCACCACTCATAATTACTTTGAACAAATGTTGTAGTTTAAATTTGATGTATTTATTTTCTGAGTAACCACTTGCAATTAATTTTGTACTAATGTTTGTACTTGTTTAAAATCAATTTTAATATTTATTTTTCTGAATAACTACTCATATTTGTTTTTGTTTTAATGTTATCTTTTTGTAATTAACTCAGCAAAGCTTTTAAACAAGTAGAGTGAGTTTTTGTCACTGTATTAGTAAAACTATCATGATTGGCTGCAGCTTAAAATTGACCCTTTATTTGTTTTTTTTAAAAATCACCATAATTAAAATATGCACTCGCATATTTATTTCATATAATTGAATAAATTTTTCCAGCCATAAAGGAATAATTTCTCTGTGACTACATCAGATCTGTTGTGTTTGGTTAGGCTTACATGTTTGTTTCTAAACCAACAAACATAAAATGAATAACTATTCAGCAATTAATATGTACAATTTATTAGTCAAAAAATATGCACACATTTGTTAACCGAATGACTAAATACAGTTGATACAATTGAATGTTGACTTAGTTGAGCTGAATACAGACCTCATTTCTAACTAAATGATTATCCTGTTTTGTGACTTTTGTAAGACACTTTCAACTATGTATTTAGCTTGCCTCAAGTCAGCTCTAATTTGGAAGAAGCAGTTTCCAATCCTTAGGTGGACTTGCTTCACTGTGTGGACATTGTGATAGTGAGGGGAAGTAGTGTCCCTGATGATGGCAGAGGGTTTAATGGAGAGCATGTTCCATTGTTCAGGTTGACAGAAGTAATTGCTCTCTGCTCTGTCTCCAAAATTCTGACTATTTAATGGCAGATCCCTTACCTTACTGGAAACTTGTGGATTTAGTGTGCAAAATTCAGCACCAGATTTAATCATTTTCGGTAGCAACTGGGTGCTAGCCAATCAGTAATGGAATCTCAAATACTCTGCTTCTGAAGTCAGGGTCAGACATGACACATAGGATAGGTAATGAAAGCAAACTATTACCAAAATTATGTAAATGCCTTTTTCCTATTTAGGGTAATAATCATAGGATAAAGTTACAATATGGAACATTTGAATGACTACATATATATTAAGGTGTTAAATAACAAACAGAAACCGAAATCAGGAAGCCTACATGGTGGCAGAAAAGATTGCAGAAGCAAACTTAAGATTGTATGCATCTACCCATATTATTGTCTCTTAATTCATTCACGTATACGTTCTTTCCCGCAGCTTTGAGTAAGTATATTTATGAATATGGTTTAAATCCATCTCAAGTGCCAATCTTACACTCTGATAAAAATTATACTGACTGAAAACATAAATAAGGGATCTCTGTATATATATATATATATATATATATATATATACAGAGATCCCTATATATATATATATATATATATATATAGGGTAGCGAATCCAGACTAGCTCAATCTCAAGTTCTGGGAACATGGTCTAATGAGAGAACAAAGCAAAGACAATTCCTGATTACATCACATATATCTACATATACTCCACTATAATTTACCTGTTTATAAATCTATTACTCTAGCCCAGAAGTTATAACAAAATTAAGCTAAATGCTAAGCTAGTTATCATTAAATTCTAAGCTTTATACACCTATATATATTTTAATGTTCATGCACACAACCCATTTATTCTGATACACACACACACACATATATATATATATATATGTGTTACACACATATATATATATATATATATATATATATATATATATATATATATATCAATGAAAGGGTGCAATTACATATCAGAGTTGTTTATTTAATGTTTTATTTAAACAAATATTTATTACTGTATTTAATATAGAAGTAACATGAGTCCCTTCATTACTACACATTTATTGAACACATATATAGAGAAAAAGTCAATTTACCTTAATTACGATCGAATGTCCACGTGGTCAAAGTTAACAGTCCGCACATTTATAATTCTGAAGAAATACGGTCCATTATTCATATTTGTTGATTCTAAGGATGGTAAACAATCTGAAAATGTGATACGCCAAACAGTTTATCATAGAGGTGGGGTAGATGATTTCGCTCACTTAAAAGATCCAAGCTACATGTGCTTCATCGCCATTACACTGGATAATTTTTAAACAGCGAATTTTCATAAATCTGATTCAGGTGAGTTTTACAATAACAATCCACTGGGTCAGTCTAACGAAACCCACACTATTTAATTACCCCAACATTTTGATGGGAATATTAATAAAACTTCTTAATTAATTATACGTTAATACCATCTAAAATCCGTGCCACATCTCTTTCTTTTTTAATTCTAATCACCACTCCATAATCTTGAGAAAAAATATAGTTCTTTTCTTTTACAATTTTTAACTTCACATTTTCCCCTATCCATTCATACACCACTGACCAGATCTTCTATTGTTTCAGAATACCAACTCGACCAGTTCTCGGACTTCTTGCTGACAGAGTCATTAACTCAAACTGCCCACAGCATCTAATTCATTCTATTTCTTATTTCTGTAGCTTTATATTTCCAATGGATTCATCAAGAAACATGTTTTACTGCTAATATTATTAAATGTAAAACTTAGAACATTAATGAACAACATAATATATATGGATAATCGATAAAAAATTTATACAACTCCATATATAATTGACTCTTGTCAAACCACATATAACCGTTAATACATATACACCCTTTATAATAACACACATACAATTATATTTATATTAGAATACAGTCCATCCTTTAACAGATTGCATATTACTTTCACACTCTTTGTAACAGGGTTTGAATGACTATTTTTATATATCTTTTCGCATATACCCAGTCACTCTATATCAACACTCACAATTAACATTCTATATTGCACTATCTCTTGTATTCAAACCCCATCTGTTACAAGATGGAGCAGCAATTAGTAAAATTAAACTGAAATCCATTAAGAAAACTCATGAGATACCACCCCAGGCAGAGAACAAAAATATATAAGGAGGGAAAGGCAATGGTAGTATATAACATTGAAGAAATAAATAGACATATTTTTGAAGAAATAATAAAATGTGTACAATACCTATAATTATTCATGGGTAGATGGGCATCAGCTACTGGTGATTTTGGCATCAGAGAAGTTCCATCCCAGTACCAAGATTCAGTTGCCATACACCACCATCATACTAAACCCATAGATGGCTTGTGTGATCAAGTCAAATTCTTGGTATATTAATATTATAATTTTTTTAACATGGATGAATCCGCAAAATACATCTTTTATATGTGCAACCTTTGAAAATCTTTATATATATATATATATATATATATATAAATATTTGTAAATATTTATATATATATATATATATATATATATATATACTGTAACCTAAAAGATTAGTGAGGTCAGACCAGCTGGAAACATGATGATAATGAATTTTTATACAGCATAGTTTTTTTTTGATATTTTTTTTTTTTATGAGTCTTCTTAAAGACAAATTATAATTTAAAATAAACACAAATAATAAAATATCTGATTCTTATCAAAATCAAATTTCTAAGATTAGTTCTTATTAATTTTAAATTTACATAATTGAGTCTTACATTATCTACATTGTAAGGGTCGATTACAATCCTATTAAAATCAGCTTTTATTTATCCACACTACCAAATCAAAGCCAATTAAAATATAAGTGTAGCTAATAAAGTGCCTGAATATGCACTATCATTTTTGTGTGTGTGTATATATATATATATATATATATATATATATATATATATATATATATATATATATATATATATATATATATATATATATATATATATATATATATATATATAAATTTGAATCGAATATAAATTAATGAATGGAGAATTAATTAGCAGCCCAACATTTTTTTTTGTGTGTATCATAATAAATATATAGGTACTTCTATATGTGATTTTGCTTAATAAGTAAAAAATAAAAACAGATTAATAATTACTGCTATACTATGGATATCCCAATGATCATGATTATTCTTTTTAATAAATATAATAACAATTATTAACAGTTAGATAAACTAATAGTAAGAGGGATATTATTGATATCCAGTTATCTAGAGAATAATTAAACTCTCAATTACAAATTATTATCTAGAACCACTATTTGAAAATGAATATAACTTGAATTATACTCTGAAATTAATAATAATTTACCAACTTACTTTAAATTAAATAACTTTTTAAACTTGTTATTGTTTATCATTCTATTTCTACAGATAATTGCCATTAAACACAATAATCATTTATTAATAAACAAAAGCTTTGTAATTAACTAAAATATAATATTACATAATTCAGATAAATACATAGATTATTTTAGCAGTTACTCATCTATCTTATTGTTCAAAACAAATATCAAAATTTATTTTATTAATTACTTAGATCTTGAATGATATAACACTTCAGATTTATTTTATTTAATAAACTTTACAGGATTTTTAATATTTGACACTGTTATTAAACTTACATATACTTTAAAAAATAAATGTGACTTCTATAATAATATCAATCTTTATAATTCTCTGAACATATAATTTTTGAATATCCAATTTCAAATAGTTATTCAAGTACTTCAATATTTAATGTATTAAACATTGACAATATTTACTTTAATCAATTTATAATTTAAAGTTGGTAAATGTTTAATTTGTTAAGTTCAAATTATTCATTTTAATATTATATTTGAACAATTTATTCAATACATTTTATTTTGTGATTGTATTAGGTTACACGACTTTGTGATAATAATGATCCAATTTAGAAATAATAGTATTTAACAAAATTAAATTTAAGTACTTATTTATTTTACAAACAACATATTTGTAACATATATATGATTACAAATTATAATTTAAATAATTTATAACATTTATATTTCAACAATTACATATTTACAAAATTATTTATATTATAATAACTAAAAAAAAGTCTTCCTCTTTTCATGTATTAATCTTGAATTCATATTATGTAAGTAATTAAATTACAGGTTTTTTGCTCATGTATGCATGTATTCATATTGTACATTGATTTACCAACCATGTGTTCATAACATCTAGGTAATTTTCTTATTATTCCCATCATATTTTAGTGTTTCATTATGATGCACTTGTTGTACTAAAGTTATACCACTTTAATATAATTCAGTTTTAAAATTATTATACAAATACATTAATATTATTTACAAAATAACATTTATGCTTTTGTATTATTGATAACAAAAAAAACATATTACAAAATAATTGAATCAAGGATTCTTTATGTTAAAATATTATAATTCCATTTATGTATTTATCAAATCTCTTTAATTTACATTCATCATACTTATTGCTCTCATTTACCCTTCCAATAATAAATAATTCTTATTTTCAATCCCATTTAATGATATTTGTTTTGTGTATGGTCCATATCTTTTTCTTAAACTACGAATCATAGGAAAAAAAAAATTATAAATTACAAAATAGCTTATTTGCCTATGATGTGTACTTTATATTAAAATATCATAGATAAAAACTTTTGTATAAAAAACTTATTTAATAACCATCATACAAGATATAGAAATGGAAGTGCTGACCTTTATTATAAACTATTATATGTTTCAGTAGTCATTTTTACTTTAATGCCTCTACCTTAATAATCCTGTCTTATTTCTAAAGCTGTACTAGAATATAATAATCATTGTTCATATGAAAATCCTCTCAACTTTCTACCACAAAAAGATAGACATCACTTAGATCAAACTAACTATAATCTTATATCAGTTTATCAAGATGACATAAGATTCTATACTGACATTCTAACTTATTCATTCAATATTTATATATTTTTCAGAATCCACATATAACAACAGTCTCCTTTTAATAATACAGTTTTATCCCCCACTCATTCATGCATCAGTAATTATTATAGATAAAATTTCAAAACAAATAACTTTCCATATTATGACAAATGTCATATTATTCTTTAATTATTATAATAATGTTTGAAATTATAAATGATTCCTTTCAACATTGCATTCATTTTACTTTCAATCTTCATTTACATTATTATACTCAAATGATGTATTCATAGTTATTTTAACAAACTACCTTTTCTTGACTCATCATTGTTTTTCTACACTATTATAAAATATGCAACAATATTAATAATTGATGATTTCAATGATACCAATTTTATTAAAATCAACTATTACTCTTTATGCATACTGAAATAGCATAAAATTATATATGATCACATTACTCCAATTTATCTTTTATTCTTTATTACATCCATACTAAATTTTATATACAGGCATACAAAAACTTCATTTTAAATTAAAATATAATAATAATCTAAAATTATCTTCTTTCTAAAATATTAATAAAATATAGAAATTATTTAACTCATTACAATCTTACCATAACATACCATCTTTCTACACAAAACATTAACAATAAAAAATAAACATTGAAATGTTGTTCAATTCCTTTTTTTTAAAGAAAACTTCTTAAACTTTTTGTCAATATCACCATGACAATAGATGGCAACCAAAACTTCCTTGTTTGTCATTGCTTCTTTCTCCTCTTGCTATAAACATACACTATTTAAAGCAATCATTTCACAATTAATAATACATTTTTAAGTTATTGAGCTCTTCAAAATGTAATCCTATGATACTGGAATTTTTAAACTGGAGTGTACATTATATTCTGGAACATTCAATAATATCAAAATAGTTCTTTGAAGATTAAGTATTATATTATCATTCTTATTTTCCATTATCAAAACATATCATATACAAAGTTAGTCTATTAGCACTTCTAACATTAGCTTCCCTTTATTTATGTTAACAGAGCTTTTATTATATAGTGGATAAACACACACCAATTAGGTCTAGTCCATTGTAATATTAAAAGTTTTTTTTTATTCTTTATTAAATAAAAATGATACCCTTTTTAAATCCTCATACTTTTGACATTTTCTCATAAAAAATACAATTATTTTTCTAGTGTTGAGAATTTCTTTATCGTTATATGTCCTTAATATCATACAAAAATAACAAACACCTTTTATGTTAGCAAAAATATTTTCATAACTAATCAAATACATAGTATTTCTTCTTTTTAATAGGTTTAAGTTTAATTATAGCATCTAAGTCACTAACTTAGTCTAATAAATAACTCTTTTAAAACAAATTTATAATCACTATTATGTAATTAAATAAAGATTTTCTAAAATGAATTTATAATCTGTAAACAACTATACCTTTGCACTAAATAAAATTTCATTTGTATAATTAAGTTAATAATTAATCTCATTAAAATTGATGAGATAACAAAATATTTTCTTCACAACAATGTCTGCAAAATCCTTTTATTTGTAGTTCATATTTTTTCACCATTATTTCCAAATATGATAACAAAATTAATTGTTCCTTTTTACTTTCACTAATAATCATTTTAATTATAAGTTAATATCCAAAACAGAAAATTAGATCTTTGATGAATAAATCCTGGTTTATTTATTCCATATTTTCTTTATACCACTCTTAAGATATTTTACAATTATCTAATTTGTTACACATTCTTTTACTTAGTTTAAAAATAAAATATGATAAAATTTTATAACTTTTTAAAGAACTAATATAAACAGGTATCAGCTTTTATTTTTTAGTCATTTCTCTTTTTAACTTTTCTTCTTTTTTTAGTTAATTCCTTCAATTTCATCTGATATCACCTTTTTATACTGTGGACAGTATGACATCAGACCACTAATTAAATCACTTTTATTGATCATTGACAAAAAATTAACTAGCAGTTTTCTGCATAAATTATCTTTAGTTCAAAATTTTAAAATAAATAATAACACTAAGTATTTAAAAAACTAACTTATTACATTTAATCACATAAGTTTAAATTTAAATATTATTATAATTTTCATTCTTTATAAGTACTTATTTTAATTATAATATTTAATTAGTAAATATATCTAAAATTAATATCATTATGATTACTTAAAAATTGTATTATTATAAAGTTTTATTCTTTCCAATTGTAATATAATATTATTTTACAGTAAATAAATAAATTATTTTTTATTCATGTTTAATAGAACTCTGCAAATATATTTGTATATACAGAGTTTTTAAAGAATAACTATAATAAAATTCAATTAACATTTTATTTATAGTTATTCACATAACCCACCACTCTCCACACTATCTCATAACACTGATACACCTGAACACACATATGTCGAAAAGATAAATAATCACCAATATACGTATTTCATGCTAAATCAGCAATCATCAGTTGGTCCAGATTACCAACTCTACTCATATATGCTACAAGTGCTCAGATATATATTAAGATAGCAAATCCTCCTACTTTAACGGACAGGCTTCAATAGACTCCACACTCCAACTTTTCAACTGTCCATCCATTTGAAAATCTGATGATGGAATGCTTAAATGCCACCCTTAGGCAGAGATTGTTGTCACACCCATGTTGACCTAAACGTCAATCTGATCCCTCATGTACAGGACATAATCCATTAAATACATATACAAAGGATAGGCAGACATCTCTAATATGTAATAGATGAAATACACAGGCTTATATATACTTGTGTCTATATATGTAATAGACAGGGTAGGAGCACAGACTTTCACATGACCCACCACTCTCCACACTATCTCATAACACTTTTCCACCTGAACCCACATATGTCAAAAAGATAAATAATCACCAATATATGTATTTCATGCTAAACCAGCAATCATCAGTTGGTCCAGATTACAATCTCTACACATATATGCTACAAGTGTTCAGATATATATTAAGATAGCAAATCCTCCTACTTTAGTGGACAGGCTTCTATGTAATCCACACTCCAATTCTTCAACTGTCCATCCAATTGAAAATCTGATGATGGAATGCTCAAAGGCCACCCTTAGGCTGAGATTGTTGTCACACCCATGTTGACTTAAATGTCTGTGCTCATACCCTGTCTATTACATATATAAACACAGGTATATATAGGCCTGTGTATTTCATCTATTATATATTAGAGATGTCTGCCTATCACTGTATATGTATTTAATGGATTATATCCTGTACATGAAGGGTCAGATTGAGCTTTAGGTCAACATAGGTGTGACAACAATCTCGATCTAAGTGTGGCCTTTGAGCATTCCATCATCAGATTTTCAATTGGATGAACAGTTGAAGAGTTGGAGTGCGGAATACATTGAAGCCTGTCCATTAAAGTAGGAGGATTTGCTATCTTAATATATATCTTAGCACTTGTAGCATATATGTGTAGAGATGAAAATCTGGACCAACTGATGTTTGCTGGTTTAGCATGAAATATGTATATTGGTCATTATTTATCTTTTCGGCATATGTGTGTTCAGGTGTATCAGTGTTATGAGATAGTGTGGAGAGTGGTGGGTCAGGTGAAAGTCTGTGCTCATACCCTGTCTATTACAAATATAGACACAGGTATATATAAGCCTGTATATTTCATGTATTACATATTAGAGATGTCTGCCTATCCCTTGTATATGTATTTAATGGATTATGTCCTGTACATGAGGGGTCATATTGACCTTTAGGTCAACGTGGGTGTGACAACAATCTCAGCCTAAGGGTGGCTTTTGAGTGTTCTATCATCAGATTTTCAATTGGATGGACAGTTGAAGAGTTGGAGTGTGGAGTACATTGAAGCCTGTACATTAAAGTAGGAGGATTTACTATCTTAATATATATCTGAGCATTTGTAGCATATATATGTAGAGATGGTAATCTGGACCAACTGGTGATTGCTGGTTTAGCATGAAATACATATATATATATATATATATATATGTATTTCATGTATTTCATGCCTAAACCATACATATATATAAATATATATATATATATATATATATATATATATATATTGGTAATTATTTATCTATTTGACATATGTGTGTTCAGGTGTATCAGTGTTATGAGATAGTGTGGAGAATGGTGGGTCATGTGAAAGTCTGTGCTCAAACCCTGTCTGTTAAATATATAGACACAGGTATATATAAGCCTGTGTATTTCATCTATTTATAGTTATTGTAAATTTTAATAAATGTCATAAGTTTAAATACGTATAATATAAACACCAACACCATTATAACTATTAAAGGCTATTATAATTGAAATATGATTATTTAAGATATATATGACTATAAATAAAAGGTGTTTATGGAATACATCAACAGAATCATATATTTGTAAACTATAGATTATACAATTTATACATAGTACCAAATAAACTTAACACTAAAATAACTTTATGTTTTCTAAATTTAAAATGTTGATCATTATATATTTTTTTCATCTTTCTTGGACACAGTTAACAATTTAAAAGGTTTCTCTCTCTATATATATATATATATATATATATATATATATATATATATATATATATATATATATATATATATATATAATACAGATCAATGTCTGTATTTCTTCAAAATAATATATGTAAATTTATAAATAATTATTAGAAATTACCATACTTAAAAGTTTATAAAAATTATATCTATAACCATCACTTAGAAGCAATTTCAACTATCATTGTAGTTTTTATCAACTAATATTTAAAAAAAAATCAACTTTCCCATAATTCCATGATGTCAGATTTCTCATAATTCTGTGATCTTAATGTTTGATAGCTGCCTATTGATTAAATCTTGCTTGTCTTTATATATTAACATACCTTTCTTAATTTTACTTTTATTATTATTTCTTTCAGTTTCCAATAATCTTACATTACTATAATTAAAATCAAAAACACATAAATACATGATTTATTATAGTCATAAAAGATGGCAGCGGATAAATTATCATTATTTTTATAATTTTGTTTTGTATTTTGAACCCTTTTTAATAATAACAAGTGCTATTTTGTTCTTATTTCTAATATGCACCTCGATTCACCTATATATCCAATGCCACACCAACATATCCATTTGTAGATGATACAATTTTTATTTGTTAATAAGGTTTTATCTTTTGAATTATTTATCAATTTATTTAATGTAGGTTGTGCATAAAATGCAAAGAGACATATATCTGTATAAATTTTCCTAATGAAACTTGCTTGTTGATTCAAAATATATGGTATTGATATCCAATTTTTTTATCAGAAGAATTAACATTATTATTAATAATATTTTAGTATTTAGAATTATTTTTTTTACCAATATAATAAACATAACTATATCCAACATATAACAATTCATTATAATAATTTTCAATATTTTGGGTTTTATCAGATGAATATTTGCAAAGATTATCATTTCTAAATAAGGACATTAAACATGCCATTTTATGTGATATTGGTAATTTTGATTTATATGGTTTTATCCTCTTTTTGCTATTGGTTTAACAGTCAAATAGTAATCTACTTTATCACTGTTTTTAGTTATCTTGAGATTTAACAATTGAACACTCCTTGAACTTTCATCTGTTTTAATACACTTTAAGCCATTTATATTATTTAATTCATTAAACAAATCATTAATAGCATTTGGTTTCCCACAAACAAAAACATCATCAACATATCAATTGTATAAAGTAACATCTTTGTGATAATATTCCTTTTTCAAAATATTTTTTTCATACATAGGTATTACAAAATTACATATTTGGGCAACTGTAGAAAGACCCATTAGCCAGCCATTACTTATTATATAAAATCCATGATTAAAAATTTCATAAATATTTATATTAATAAAGTTTAATGTTACAACAATAAATTTTACTATTTTCACTTTAATACATTATTAATTATTTCAATAGAAGTCATTCTTTCAATTGATCCATACATTTCACTGACATCAAAGGTACAAATTACATTACCAATATCAATAACAACAATATTAATTTTACCAACAAAATCAAATGATGAATCTATTGTAAAAACCCAAAACAAGAATTTCTAGCAACATTTTCTCATTTAATCTACATGTTTCATAATAAAATGCACCCCCAAAATCATTCATTAATCATAATGGTTCTTTTTCTTTATGGTATTTTATATTTGAAAATTGTTTAGGGCATATTGCAGCTGAGGAATAAATCTTGTAATAAGTACAATTATCAATTACATTATTTTTGGCTTTTTTTAAAAAATGTTATTAACAAATTGAACATGTAAACTTTTAATATTTATCTTATTAACCGTTATAAAATTAAGAATATTAATTTGAGTAATAACATTATTTTTGTAATCAGATTTTAATATTTTATTTATAAATTTACACACACACACGCACACACACACACACACACACATATATATATATATATATATATATATATATATAATGGTCAGGGTAAATTGGAAGTTGGAATCTTACCATATCTGCCGTACAAGGCTGCCACCATGCTATTTGAATCTGGAAAATTTATATAGTAGGCAGATATGTACTGTTAAGATCTAATTTTTACGTATATGTTTTATTCCAACCATCAGTCAGTGAAGGACTGAGATCAGACCCATGTAGCTATCTGGTTTGGTATGCTGAATTTGAAAACATTATGTGTCTAAGAGATTCACAATTGCAAGCTGAATAGAAAATGTTTCATAAACGCTCAGAGTTTGTGTTTAGATCTATTTTCTTATTCCTGTCCTTCACTGACGATAGCAAATAGCTTGAAATCATGATCTGAAGGTGGAAATTAAAGTTAGAGATAGTGAATGCTTGCTCTGACATTTATGTAAACAGAAAACTATGCTTGATGGTGTTTTTGGTAGAACACCATCTATTGTTATAAATACAATTGTTAGCAAGTTTTTGACTTGTGTTTTTTTTGTTTTTCATAAATGTACCTTTGAGGTCTTTTTTGCAATGATATATATTGCAGAGGCTTCTACTATATGGTGATGCTGAACTGAGATCAAACCCATGTAGCTATCTGGTTTGCTATGCTGAATTTGAAAACATTACGTTTCTAAGAGATTCACGCTTGCAAGCTGAATGGAAAATGTTTCATAAATGCTCAGAGTTTGTGTTTAGATCTATTTTCTTTTTCCTATCCTTCACTGATGATAGCAAATAGCTTGAAATCATGATCTAGAGGTGGAAATTAAAGTTAGAGATAGAGAATGCTTGCTCTGACGTTTATGTAAACAGAAAACTATGCTTGATGGTGTTTTTGGTAGAATGCCATCTATTGTCATAAATACAAGCATTAGAAAGTTTTTGACTTGTGCTTTTTTGTTTTTCGTATATATATTAAGGGGACTTTAATAACCTTTTCATGAATGTTTAGAACAAAAATGACAGAAAAGATTTTTAGAAATTAACTCATCAGATTGTTAGAGATTGGCAAAATAATAATAATAATAATAATAATAATAATAATAATAATAATAATAATAATAATAATAATAATAATAATAATAATAATAATAATAATAATAATAATAATAATAATAATAATAATAATAATAATAATAATAATAATAATAATAATAATAATAATAAAACATATATATATATATAATATCAAGTAATAAATAATGACCACACCAAAATTAAAGAAAGTTAGAGCATATGAGATAGAATTAAATTTAAATAAATTACTTAATAGGAAATTACATATTAAAACAAAACAAAATTAAATTCATTACAAAATATATTGATAGATGAGTTAGGCTAGATTTAGTTTGAGGTGATGGCTTGAAAAGTTACCTGGCAATTTTAAGAGTCCAATTTAAAATATTGCATGTGCATGGCAATTGAAATGAAAGTTCTTAAATAACTGCAAGCTTCTATTAACATTAAAGTTCTTAGGTCAGGCTTTTACTTCTCCTGGGAAGCAGAATGAGATGGTCACTGAAGATGATGACCTGATCAGGCCAAGAAATGATGGATTTACTGCTACATTATTTAAGTTTCAAGTGACATGTCATACGTTTACAATCAGTTCTCTCCATAGTAGCTAATCCCCCTCTGTGATTCAAAATTTAGTCATTTTATACTTTTTTTTATCAGTTGTTTTTGAAGATGCAACAGTAAGATAACATCCAAAAATAAATTCAAATCTATTTCCAGATTAGAAATAGATTTGACAACATGTTTATAACAAAAGTATCTCTAATCTTAATTCCCTTTTAAGCAAAACTTTAATTAAAAATACGTACCCCAGATTAAAACAATAGTGCTTCCAACCCTTAATTATGTTTAGACAATTACTGCAGCATCTTCCATATTGGATTCTATAAAATATACAGTTTAATAGAAAAAGTACTTTAAAAAGAAAAAGTTGAAAAATGACGTACAATAAAATATTTACAAAAAAAATCAATCTTTTGTTAGTAATTTTGCTTATATATATATATATATATATATATATATATATATATATATATATATATATATATATATATATATATATATATATATATATATATATATATATATATATATATATATATTTATTTATTTGAATTGCACCTATAATACTTTAATAAAAAAAGAACTAATAATTAATAATAAAATTAATAAGCATAAATATTGAAAGTTAAACTATAAATTTAGGCGTGCATTTCAAATATATACATAAAAAATATATATATGATAAAAGGAGCGGTATGGGATATAAAGATTTAAACACAGGTTAGTAGGTAGAAAAATAAAGCACAATCTTAAGCTAGGATTGACTGCTTCAAAATATATATATATATATATTACAAAATACCAGAATATATAAATAGCAATGTCAAGAGAATGTTGGAAAACATTGACATAACTATTTGTCCATTAATTTCCCAGAACGGTTATCTATCATATTACCAAATCCTGTAATGATATGCCTATTGTATCTACTTATTTATATATCTGTATAACTATCTATCTGTCTAAGCTACATACTTACATATGATTAAAATTTGATAACAACAATGATTATTATAAATATTTGGTTTATGATTTAGTATTATCCATATTATTTCCCACAGATATATTAACTTCTAATCAAAACTTAGAATAATTGCTTACCTTCATATCATTACATTAAAGAGAATAATATAAATAACTATGGTTAGCATATGAATATTTTAGCCAACAAAACCTCTCATTGACAAAACAGATAACCAGTAATATGCCTGGCTAATAAATTTCACTCTCATTTCTTGTCTACATATTTCTTATGATTATCAATATGGCCATAAAACAACGTGTTCCAAAACAAAGCACTGTAATTACAGAAATGGATATTGCTAATATTTTTCTGATTTTATTTTTTGGTCATGCTTTGATAAAGATACGAACATATCAAAATACTGGCTTAGCAAATAAAAAAGTTTTAAACTTAAATTTAGTACGTATATAAGTTTCATTTTTCTTACATGTTACAAATGTTTTTCTTGACTATTTTTAATTTTAATAAAATAACACCAATTAAAATAATTGAATAAAATGTTAATTGAACGATAATTACATTTCACTTAAATAGAGAATTCTTTGTAATTAATGTATAACATTTGCAATATAAATGGTGACCCAATTTTTAAAAAAAAATAATTTCATTACTATTATACCCAGGTGAGATATGTTTCACTGCAAAACTCATTATTAAGTTAATGAATATTCCCAGAAAATATTTTTATTTTGATTAAAAGTTAATAGCTATTTGAATGTTTTTTTTTTTTAATTTAATAGTATTTTTTTTTACAAATAAAATATTTTAATTTATTTCAGCATTAAGATTTCTTTACATAATATTTAAATGGTTAATTGTCTAAAAAAATGTTTTTTTTATTTATTTTAATGATTTAATATTAGGCATATTAATGCCTCATTTTTTATTATGAATGTTTTTACATTACATGCTGCAATATATATATATATATATATATATATCAATGATAAATACAATATTATAGTTTAAATTATTTTGTAGCGCTTTCAATTATGTGGTAATCGTCATCAGCTTTAACTGAATATCAAATTTTTAAACTTAATGTTGATTAAGTTTAATGAACATTAAGTTTGACAATTTGAAATTTTAATGAACATTAAGTTTGAAAATTTGAAATTCAGTCAAAGCTGACAAGGATTATCACGTAATCGAAAGCGTTACAAAAGAATTTAACTATAATATTGTATTACCGTTAAAATTTATTTATTTATATATATAATATTTTATAATGGGTACTGTATTTTACATTATCTATCTATCTATCTATCTATCTATCTATCTATCTATCTATCTATCTATCTATCTATCTATCTATCTATCTATCTATCTATCTATCTATCTATCTATCTATCTATCTATCTATCTATCTATCTATCTATCTATCTATCTATCTATCTATCCATCCATCCATCCATCCATCCATCCATCCATCCATCCATCTATCTATCTATCTATCTATCTATCTATCTATCTATCTATCTATCTATCTATCTATCTATCTATCTATCTATCTATCTATCTATCTATCTATCTATCTATCTATCTATCTATCTATCTATTTCACCTAATGTTTTTATTTTCTTATAATAAATGCATCAAAGGAATCATTTTTTATCACAGCCAAATATATTGTTAAATACTATTTAAAATCCAAAGTTATTAATATTTATTTTACAGAGTGTGAAATAATAAAACAGTTGTGACAAGTATCAATATCTCAAAAATATGTTACATGGCTAACATAAATTCATATCTTTACTTATTAATTTTTTGAGTAGTAAAAATATTTTGTTTTTTAATCATTGATTTTACTAACTGTTGTTTTAACATTTAATGTCTTTTTCCTAACAACAATAGTATTTTTATTATTCTAGTTATTCCTACTTCTAAATATTTAGTAAATAAGTTGTCTATTAGTATGGGTAATATTTTTGTATAATGAGAAATTTTCCCAACACTTCTAGTGTCATGACAACATTTTTATGATGTTATATATCTTTTTATTTATTTATTTATTTATGACGTTATGATAATATGCAATGTCTTTTTTAAGTATTACATATGAATGATTTATGTTACTGATATGTTAGTTCCCTATATTTTTTCTATATGTATTATGAGTCTATACATTTATTTTTTTTAAATAAAAGGAATCTAAACTTATGAAAAGTAAATTGTGTTTTTTTATTAAAATAAATAAACTTGTATAAAATTCACTTACTTAAATTAGTTGCAAAAGAAGTCATAAGAATTTATTTTGCTTTTCCAAATATTTACCTGTATATATAAATAATGAAATGAGGGAAGAAAATCAAGGAATTATAGCCAGATTAGAAGTAGTTGAAAGAAAGACTATAAAGAAACCTAAAATTTTTGATGAATATTATAGTGAGGATAAAAGAATTGATGAATCTGTAGAAATAAAATTAAATTCTTTAGGTGAAAAATATCTAAAGTTATTAGACAATGAATTACCAAAGATTACGGATAATACCAGTAATAAATTTAAAGATAAAATGCAAAATCTAGTTCAAAAATGTACCATTAATTGTGGAAACGTTTATACAAAAATTAATATTTACAAAGAAATATTCTTTACAAGAATTAACAATATAATATGTAATGTAAATTTTATGGAAGTAGAAATTGATCCAAATGGAGATTTAGGCAAAGCCAAAATAAAACTTAAATTCAGAAGTAAGGAGAAAATTAAAATAGATTTTCTTAAAGAGATAATTTATCCCAATAAAAATATGAAGAAAATTAAAGTAAAATTCAAAGAGATGAGTAGAGATAAGTTTAAAATAAATTATCTTAAAGGAAGTATAGATTTTATAAACGATATTGGAAAAGCCAAAATTAGATTTAAAGTTATAGAAGGAATGATAAATAATATTGGTTTTCTTAGAGAGAATATTGATAAGGAAAGAGATTTAAATAAACCTAAAGTTAAACTGAAAAGACTTAATATAGAACAGAATGATTTTCAAAATGATTTTCAGAAATTTTTTAATGCTGAAATTGTATTACATCAATCTGATTTGCAATTTTTAAAGGATTATTTGGAAAATTTGAATGAATACCATTCAAAATGGTCTAGAGAATTATTTTTAATTGAACGTAGAACAAGTGAAGTAAAATAAAGACTTACTCAAGTCGATGATGTTTATAAAGATAGTCAAAGGAAAAGTAAGATTATCTGATAAAATAGCAACTGTTATTGATAAAGTTAAGAATTATGTTAGTGCTTATGATCAAGTTACTATTTATGTAAAGGATATAGATGCAGAATCTAAGGAATTCATAGCAAAATCTTTAGGTACTTATCTCAAAATTATTCAAAAGCAATTGAATTATACCAAAATGTTATATGAAAATCTTGTAAATTAAAGCAAACTTCTTCACAAAGTTCAACATACTGGAAATTTTTTACAAGAATAATTAAAAAGGTACTTTTGATTATTATTATTTTTTTTTTTTTAGAAAATTTGGACAAATATCTAGATGATCTGAAAGATAGATATAAATAAATGAATATGGTTATTAATAAGAAAAATAATATTCTTTAAACCATGGTAGTCCTTAGAAAGATTACAAATTTGAGAAGTTTTTCGATATCTCATAATTCATTAGTTATCTGCAAAGACATTTTTTTTTCGGTGGATTAGAGGGTATTGTAAATATCGATAAGTCTATCTATATTTTAAAAATTGTCATTTGTTATTAAAAAAAAATCTCTTTGAGTTGATGTTTACATATGAAGTATTATTATTGTTTATGTTTATTAGGTATAGTTATTGTTTGAAGTTATTATTTTATTTATATGTTGATAGTACATCGTTATGAATATTTAATTATTATAAATAGATAGAGACATATAAATTGAAGATTATATAAAAAAAATTATTTTATTTGCAGTGATTATTAAAAAAAATGCAATATTATTATTTATGTATATTTTTAAAGCTGTCAAATAAATTTTCAATTGAATGTTTTATATATATATATGCTGGATATATATATATATTTTTAATGTTAATTGTTTTAAAAGAAAACATGTATAACAAGGGTTTTCAAAACAGCATTTGCTGGCGCATGGAACAACAACAACAACAACAAAAGAGGCCATTATTATTATTATTAAGATAGTGATAAAACCAACTAAAGGATAAAATTTTGTTGTACTTAGTTTCTTTGAAATTACCATTCTTCAGAATATTGGAATAAGATAGATTTCTATGGTAAATACATAAATTATGACAGGCTAATCGAGATATATCGCAGCCAAGAGGCTGCACCATTACTTTCATTTATTCCAAGGCAATTTAAAATGAAACAACTAAGAAAATTTCAATATATGTATTTCATCGCGTCTGGAGCCGAAATTTGATATAGCTATCTGGAATCTATAATGGTCAATCTAATAATAATCTGGAGGTAACTAAAATTAATATATTGGATTCAACATTTCAATTTATTTATTTATTTTTCAAGGAAAGAAATTTTAGAAGGATAAAAATATACATATATCCAAGAATTGACAATTTTCTCTAACGTAATAGTTTCTTCACCTTCGATAGAATGCATTCTAATAGTAAACGGATAAAGAAATAACCCATGGAATAAATTGACCTTTGAAGGAAAACTAACTAAGTGAACTTTGAAAAGGTAGTTAATAATTTTATATGTATAAATGATATATAAATATATTTTTGAGATCGATATTTTTGTTTACTTTTATTTTTCATTATAAAAATATAACGTTTTATAAATAGTCAATTCAAGCGTCTTGTTTTCTAACAGCAATAAACGTTTAACAGGTGTTAAAATTAATACTTAAGTAATTTAAAATCTTAAAGTATGGCTTATAGGTTTGGTTGTATATGAATTGTTATATATATTTTAATAAGTAAATTTATATTCGTAAATTTTTTTTTTATTATAAAATTTTTATCCTTAATTTATTTATTTTCATTTTTTTTTTTAAACTTCGTATAATAATTCTTATGCATGCCAAAACAATAATTATATGTATTTGCTGTATGTAATATTTTTTTTTATTATTTTAAATATCTGAAAAGTATAAGTATGGATTTGTATTTATATTCATATCTACTTGTTAAGCATAGATATGTCTTTATATATTTAATATATATACTTATTGCAAGTATATATGTATGTTTATTATTTGGGTTTGTATTTAAAACATTGATATTACCTAAAATTAAACCTTAATATAATAATAAAGGATGTACTATTTGTTTTATAAGTAACGTCTCTGTAATTTATTTGAAAGAGCGGTAATATATTATTCTTATTTTTCTTTTAATGCTAGAATCTTTACGAAATTAATTGAATTCACAATTTATTTATATATAACCGGGATAATTTTGTCTTTCTTCAATTTAAATGGAATGCAGCAAGTACGTTCCATTACAATATATATATATATATATATATATATATATATATATATATATATATATATATTAAGTGTTTAAATATTTAAAAAAAATGTATTTGAAGAAGGGAACCATTAAGTAATATTCTTTACTTCTAACTATTCACAAGAAAATAAATTTTCAGATATGCTATGTTTATTTATACTGTATTGTGTGCCTAAAAAAATAATTGACATGTAAATTGTACAATGTTTGATCATATTTAACAGGAGAGATATAATTATCACATTACATATATTCTATGTGAATATACATTTAAAATCACAGGTGATTAAAAATAAGAAATTTTTAATATACCATAAAATATGAACTAACTTTGTTGAATTCATTTGTCAATTAAATTATCAGGCACACAATAGAATCAAGTCCTGAGTTAGGCATGGGAATAAGACTTTGCTTGAGGTCTAAAATCAAGTGATTTACTCGTTCTTTTAAAACACTTAACTATGTGTGAATCCACTAAAAAATTATAAAGTATAAATAAACCTAAGATGTGGAAAATAGTATTTTTTTCTAAATAGTTACAGATACATATTGTAATGGATAAATAATTATTGGATTACATATAATCTTTACATCATTTATGTGTGATGATTTGATGTATTAGTAATGTTTCAATATTGTTAACAATTTTATATCTCAGTTCCCACTATGAATGGAATGAGTGATTTTTTTTTTTTTTTTGCAACAATGCTTAAAGTAATTGTTGTTTTAATCACCTAGCCATAAATTTAGTTGTATTTCTTTTATGTTCTGTCTTTTTGCATATATTTATTATCATTTTAGTAAAATTCCATACAGACAAAATACACTTTCTTTATGTTTTCTCAAATACATGCTTTAAGAAATTTGTAAAGTAATACTTTTTTGTGGAAAAAAACTAGCTTTTATAAAATAAACTTTATGTATTAAAATATTTGAAGATAACAAATTTTGAAAAGTACTTCTTACATTATAATCATCATCATCATCATCTTCATAATCATAATAATAATAATAATAATAATAATAATAATAATAATAATAATAATAATAATAATAATAATAATAATAATAATAATAATAATAATAATAATAATAATAATAATAATAATAATAACAACAACTACAACCACAACAACAACAACAATAATAAATAGATTGTGAAAATAATTAGTTATGCAATATATGACCAGAAAGGATAAATTCATTTCTGCAAAGAATAATGTATTTTTTTTATAATTTGATTAAATATATTCTACTTATAGTCATGTATTAGAACATAGTCATGCATGTGACACATTTTTGTCATGTGACATTTTGATGTGTATATTGTTTCAAATGCTGCCACCATTTTTTTTCAAGTAATTTGCTTATGTGTTTCGAAAAAAGCAAGATACAATCTGAGAGTTTGTAGAAATTTATCATCCTGTAATACTAAAAACAGGAACAAGGCATTATTTTTAAATGTTATATTTGATTTTTGATGTGTTGTAGGTAGCTTAACAGAAATCACATTAAAATAATTTTTTTTCAGTGCCTCTCTTTGAACATCTTAATGTTCTATAATTGAATTTTATAAATCCTAAAATTGAAATCTTATTTATGTTTTATACAGGGTAACGCCAATCAGATCTGTAATCAGTGAGATCATTGGTTATAAGTTTTCTGTAAAATATTATTTATGAAATTTAAACACAAAATAATTTAATAAGTAGATAATATTTAAAAATTTGTAATAACCATAGAAACGAGAAATGAAAAGTTATGCTGTCCCATTGTTTCATTTGAAAAAGTAGGGATTCTCTAACTATAACAAATCTGACAGCAGCTCAAATGTTGTTATATTAAAAAGCTGCATAGAAATAATTTTAATAATAAAAAAAATCATCACTACAAATAAGATAAATTCGGGAAGACTTGTATTTGTATTATAAATCATCATCGTTATCATTTGGTTAATATTATTATACATATTAGAATTGAATGAGTATGGAGTATTTGAATTTAATTCAGGTCACAATAGCTATTTTAGGTGAAAAGCTGAATTTGTAGATATTAGATGTCTAAAAGTATCAGATCTTTTTTTTAATAGTTAAGTATTAGATAAATGCTTGGCTAGAGTTAGTATTTTAAATCTAGTGTGCTAGCTCCTCACTGAAGAGAACTATAGATCAAAACCAATCTGGGGATAGGAACAATCATAGATAAAGGTTTGAATGCTTTCTCTTATAGAAATTATCATATAAAAATACATAAAAAGATAATAAAATAAGCTAGTTTCGAAATATTAGCATGCTCTTTATTATATATATATATATATATATATATATATAGATAAACATACATACATCAAATTATATATATATATATATATATATATATATTATAATTTGATGTCTGTATTTCTTCCAATCAATATACATAATCTTATAACTGAATATTTATAAATACAGTAATTCGATATATGTAAAGTCGAAAGCTCTTCTAATTGGATAAACTTTTTAAAGTTATACTTTACATATATCTAATTACTGTATTTATAAATAGTCAATTATAAGATTATATATATATATCTGTAAATTATATATATATATATATATATATAATCATAATAAAAATAATAAATGTAATGGTAATAAACTATTATGAACAGTCTTTGAATCCGCAGAAGTACTTTTGATTAATTTTTTAAGCGTGCCTCAACTGCCATTAATTACCATTATATTTATTATTTTTATTACGATTACAATATTGTTTTAATTAACATACATTATATATATATAACAACTTATATTTGTGCATCTATATTTTTTAAAAAACTTATTGTACAAACTAAGTAATATTTTTTGTCTTTTGTGTTATTTCGAAACTTTTACTGTTGCTTTATGTAATTCAATTGCATTTTTGATAGAGATTCTTAGTTGATACTTTTTCTCTCTGTATTTTAAAGTTAATAAATAAAAAGTTAGCTTATAGAAAAAAAAATATTTGGTTGAGTGTGTTTTTCTTAGGATCATTTTATCAAAATAATGAAAATAAAAAGAAAAATAAGAGTTTGGGCGAGGATAATTACATATTACTCAGATAATATTATTTATTTATTTTTTAATTAAAATAAATTACTGACATATATAAATAAGTATTTTAAAATTATATATTGAACCTGATTGAAATCCGTGTCAATGATGTGATTACCAAAAATATTTATTAAGCTTTTAATTTTCATTAAACGTAAAGGTTTAAATTTTCGTTATTATTTAAAAAGAATGCATATATCAAAATACACACACATTTATATGTAAAACGGATTTGTTTTTAAATATTTATCGATTTATTTTAGAATAATTCTTATACCGCCTGTTTTTAAATTCATTTGATTTAAAAACAAGCTGGCTAGCTAATTGCATTCCTGTTACTTTTATTTTAATTATTGTAAACAATTTTAATAGCGGAGATTTGATTTTTATGTTGTTGTTTTCATTTCAATAAACCCTGGGTAGAATTCTTAGATAGATTGAGCGGGAGATTAATATTTACCCTGCCTAAGGCAAAGAAATTGGACAACAAGGAAAGTGTTTCGCGGGAAATGGAGCAATGTATAAATAACCCCGGAAATTTGGAGGGTCAGTTAATCCATTTTTGAGAGATAGACAAGTGGTTTTCTCACGTGAAAGTTATAGCAGTGCGGACATTTAAATTTCTTAATTAAAGTACATCAGCTGTTATTAAAGACTTTCACTTGCAAAAATGAAAAATTCTATACTTGTTATCACCACCCGAATGGCTTGCTAACTCCACAAAAGACGGATCCCTGACTTCCAAGTTTGCTCCAGTAATGCCTTGAACACCTAAAAGAAACCAGAACCTCTTTACATCTATCTTGCTGCTTCAAGAACCTGAAAATGAACTTAAGTAAAAGTGTGCACTCTACGTGAACATTGCTTTTACCGAAAGGTAATTATTTTCGTTTTTATTCTTCCCACGGTAAATTAGTTCTCATTAAATCTCCGCTCAATCTAACCACAAATATGTATTCTTAAATCAATATAGCCTCATATTTAATATTTGCTGTGTTTTTCAATATTTTATAGTGTGTCTTAGAATCTTAGTTTTAAGATTCTAATTTGCTTTCCGTTTTGTTTATTGGAGAGTGACGAGTGAGTTTTCTATTTTATGTAAGATTTTTATAAATGCTTTGGCAGTCGTGCTTGTAAAATGCTTACCTGTAATTATTTAGTATTTAATAATTAATTAATTTTATACTCTATGTTTGCCCTCTTGCTAAACCTACAAAAATCTTTTGGCTGATGACTTTATTGTCTGATTTTCGCAGGTGGAGATTTCGTTCTAAGATCTCTAAAAGTGGAAATTAGAATTGTGTTTTTCTTTGTAATTTTATAAGTCATCATCAGGAAGATAAAATTTATCCTTTCTTAAATTACAGGTGAGCGATACTTTCATTCTGCTAAAGTGTTTACAACTTTTAAGATTTTCATACTCCGTGCATTCTCCGATAGATTCATTTGTATATTTATTACGTGTGCTTTAAATTTATCAGAGCGTGTACTCAGAATTTGTTTGTAAGTTTATTTTCTTTTCGTTATTTGCTGGGACAGACGTAACCATTTTTCTAATCATTTACTTGTCTCTTATTGAGACCATTAATTATTAATTTTAAAGTAATTTTCGCCAATCGTTTGGCTGGGATTCACCAGTTTAATTGTTTCTTCATTTCATTGATATTTTTCGATTGTTCTTGGGGTGGATCAATCGCCGTTATTTTAAACGTAGTAATTGGTGCAGTTCATACCGATATAAGGACATTCAAGATCTGACCATGTTTAGATCTTGAACAGCTCATCGGCACTGGTTCTTTGATCTATTTCAAGGGCATATGGTTTAAGTATCTGAAAGGGAAAACCAGTGTTTAAGTGAATCCTCTGCTGAATGAAATTTGCTTCCTCCCTTTTAACTTTGTTTATTAGAAGATCAGTCAGTCTGTCATAGCTTTGCCTTTAGTATTTCTGGTACATGCCTGAGTTAACTCACATTTATTATGTCATAAACTTATATTTAATAATTTATTTTCTCATAATAAAATTTATGAAATATGTTTAACTTAATTTGGCTGACGTTTGTCTTTGTGCTTTTGTCTCAATTGTCTAAACAATTTAAGATCTCTTGTTTCTCCCTGAGTCTAGTCGGCACAAACCATCATCATCATCTATTCTGATCACAGTAAACAAATTTTCCAGACACGTAGTGGTCTGGTGGCACCCTCTGTTTCAGAATAGATTGAGTATCCAGTATAATATATATATATATATATATATATATATATATATATATATATATATATATATATATATATATATGTTAAAACGAAGATTTGCACGGGTTAAATATATAAAATACATATTTTGTGGTTCATCCGTGTTAAAACTTTTAATACCAATACACTGACGTTTCGACTTGTCACACAAGCCATCCACAGAGTTATAAAAAGGTAGAAAGACGGTCTTTCTACCTTTTTATAACTCTGTGGATGGCTTGTGTGACCAAGTGAACGTCAGTGTATTGGTATTAAGTTTTTAACACGATGAACCCAAAATATGTATTTATATATATATATATATATATATATATATATATATATATATATATATATATATATATATATATATACAATAGTAGTTATAAGTTTTACAAAATATATGTAAATTACTAACAAATAATGAAAAGACAAAACAAAATAATTATTTTAAGAGACTACAAAAAAATAAACTGGGATTGATTAAATGGGTTTATATTGCAATGTGTAGAATTAAAATAAAAATATCAGATTTGAGAAATAAAAGTTTTCCAGAAGTTGATAGTTTAGAAGATAAGAAAGTAAAACTTGTCAAGCGTTGTTCCGTGAGGTTAGCACAGTGCCTTACAAGCAAACAGTTGATTGCAGATGGTTGTTGCTGGTTCGCCTCCTGGCTGATGCTATGACATATGAAAAAAAAAGTAAAACTATTTCTTTGAAAATTTTTTTGAAAACCATTAAAATTTACAATATTAAAAAAATCTGCATTCATGATCAGCAATGCTATTTGAATCCTAAGTAGGTAATTGCTTCCAGAAACGTGATTCAGTTTCTCAAATAATGATGATGTTGAAATGATAAAAAAACAAACAAACGGTAGTTTAAGTCTGATGAATGAGTAAAACAGAAATAAAATTGATATGACATTCTCATATTTTTACTTTTAAAACATTATTATGTTTTAACTAAAATACAGGCTTATATATCTGTATCAATATATGTAATATATAGGGCATATCTTATGTATTCCTATGTTTTATTTTGAAACTGGTTTTAATTAAACATTTGGTAAAATAAATAAAAAAGTATGATTAATAGAAAAAAAGCAAGCAAAAATAGTGGCTGACTAAATGTTTTAAAAATTTAAGTCATATTCAAATTTGTTTAAATGACGTAGAATTTTTAATTCAAATTTAAAACTGATGCTATAATAATTTTGTAATTAAAAATGATAAATATATATAAACCTGTATCCGTGTGCATGAAAAGTGTCACAAAATATAAATGTATTATAAGTAATACAAATAAAAATGTATGTTAATTAAAACTATTGTACTAACAATAAAAATAATAAATATAATAAATTATAAGCAGTCTTTCAAACGCATAAGTATTTTTGGTAAATTCTTTAACTCTTCTCAATAACCGTTAAATGCAAGAAGCATAATTAAAGCAAACATCATCATCTCAAATCCCATGAAACCTGAATCTTAATGTTAGCAGCTTGTCTAATAATGATATTCATTATATTACTATTTATTAAAATTGTCTTTTTAATTTTTATTGTATTTTGGTTTACCTCTTCATTAAAATTATTAACATTTTCAATATGAAACTTAAATTTACATTTATACTTCCTTTCACGAACAAAATAAACTGAAATACTCATTAAATCATTATTATTTTTACTTTTTACATGCTTGTATAACGATTCATATTCCTTTAATATTTTCTCAATACTGCACCTCAATTCACTTATATACTATAACATCCATATATAAAAAATTTGGACAATTATTTTATAATATATTTATACACTTTGTTTTATGATTGATTTTTAGAAGTTATTAACAATCCTAAAAATAATAAATGATCACTTTATTGTCTTTATTTTTCAACCTCCAAAATCAATTTCTCAACAACTCCTTTATTTTCTATAATTAATTAAATACAAAATAATATTTAATCAGACCATTTAAATCCAGAGGTTTATCCAAGGACTTTCATAAAAAAATAATTAAAGAGGTGACATTACTCAACAGGAAGCTATATCCAATGATATTTGATAACTGTTTTAATCTCCTTTCAAATAATCATTAAGTATCTATTTACTGAAAAATATTGAATATTTAAATGATTTATCAATAATATGGCTACTGGAAAAAATATTATGTCATTATGAAAATAATAAATCACAGAATACTAAAAAATATACATTTTAACTGATTGGAGTTTGGTATGAAAATTAATGATATTCCTATACATTATGCTGATTGAAAAAGGATATCAATTATAAACATAGATAATTAATGACAAGAAAATGTATTTCATTTTAGTGATTACTGTGGAAGCAACAGTAGTTATTTGAGAGTGATATGTTTATCTATTATGGTTTCTCTTCTTTAGTAATAAACATTTGTCATTTTTAATTAGGATAAACAATATTTTTTTTTTGTAATTAAAATTTATAATTTAACATATAAATATTTGTTACAAAAATATAAAAAATAATAAGATAGATATTATTTTAAATATTTATTATAATGAGTATTACTGTTTAATTTATTAAAAAAAATACATTTTTTTAATTGACATTATATGAAGATATTTAAATAAAATTAAAGGTCAATGTACATGAGATATTATTTGCCAAACAACAGTTAATAAAACAACAAAAAACATATATTAGCTCTTTAAACAATGATTTATATGGAAAAACAAAAATCGTGATTTGGTTGCAAAATTATAAATTCTCTCTTTTGTTTTCTATTTGGTGACAATATTGTAAAAGTTTCTTAGGTGTTTACTGCTCTACATATTACTTTTTAAAAATATCTTAAAATTTTTTAGCATTTAAATATTGTAATCTTTATACAGATATAAAATGAGTTGAGTTTTTAATTTAAAGATATCATGTATACCTTTACAGAATATATAATGGGATGTCAAAATAAAATGCTAAATGTATGAGTAAATGAGCTTTTAATCTCATTATGAAATAAATCCTATTTATTTTTAATATTAAAATAGAAAATTTTTGCCATTTTTCAAATTAATGAGACAAGGAAAATAGCATAGCATCATCATGATCTGTTTGATTAGCAAATTCCTTTTCATAGCATTGTCCATGTCTATGTTTAAGATTCAACATTATAAACTTACATTAATAATTAAACATAATTACAATACATCGTATTTACTGTCATTGTTTAAATGGATAATGTCATATCTGACCCTGCCTTCAGAAATGAATTATTCCAAATTCCTTACCTGATTGTATAGCACCCAGTTGCTATCCAATAGGATTAAATGATTCACTAGGGTTCACACACAAAATTTGCATGTTTCCAGTAAGGTAAATGGATATGCTATTAAATATTCAGCCTTTTGGATGCATGGCAGAAAACAATTACTTCTGTCAACCTGAATTACTGAATATGCTCTCCAATAAACCCTCTGCCATCAGCAAGGGTACACACTCTCTCTAGTCATTATTGCAACATTCATGCAGTGAGGTAAATCCACAAAGGAATGAGAAACTGCTGCATTATCAGCAACTTGAGGCAGGCTGTCCAATACAGCTGGAAGAGTCTTACCAGAGCTCATAAGGCAGGCTTCTTATTTAGCTGAAAGTGAATTCTATTACTCAGCATGACTACCTCCGCATTCAATTGTATAAACTATACTTATTTATTTGCATAACTAACATATGTATATATTTTGTAAGTAATAAATTATATATATTAATTGTTGAGTAGTTGTCATCATTTGTCTGTTGGTTTGGAACCAAACCTGTAAGCCTAACCAAACACACCAGATAATATACAAATTTAAGATATAGAATAAAATATATATATGTCTTTATATTTGTTTTGGTATTATCAATAATATTACCATAGCCCTATAATAAAAAAAAAACATGGAGTTTAGCAATATCACCCTCATTTATTTTTTAGGAAAAACACATAACTGAAGCTAAATATAACTGAAAATTTATATACATTTTATGACATTTTTATTTATTTCAAATATGTAAAATCAGCAAAAGATTTATTTTTTTCATTATATTACAGTGTAAATAAGGACAGTTTTCTCTACTACAATACCACAATGCAATGTAATTTAGAGTAAACAATAGTATTCCAGGTCATGATTCATTTTAATGTTTATCATATAATTGGTTTGGCCTTACATTAATTATTAAATAATTTTTATTTAAATCAATTATCACTGCAATTAATTATCTTAGGACAGATAACTTTTAATTATTATTATTTTTTTTACTATCAAGCTCAAAGTATGAAATATAAAAATAAATATGAATGTTTTGAAAAAAGTTAAAACCTCTATCACATTCTCTCTTTCTCTTTATATATATATATATATATATATATATATATATATATATTACTATATATATATATATATATATATATATAGTAACATGACAAAGAGGTCTCTGGGCTGAAGAGTAGCAGAGAATGCACAGCTGATCACAGATAAGATTCATCAAAACAATTACTTTAAAATACCCTCAAAATCTCAGGTTCTTTAATATTATATTATAATTAATAACAATAATGATAATAAGTTATCAGAAAATGATCATGATAGGTTGCAATCACAAGTTCAAAACATCTTTTCTCAGAGTTCGTCTTATAGGCCTAAATGACATTATTCTTGATATTTTGTTTTTTAATTAAAATGAAGAATAAATATATAAAACTAAAAATGTCAATATTGGAATTATTAATAGTTTATCATATGAAATATTATCTAAAAGCATTGTAATTTATTCATGTAGAAAATAAAAGTATTTAAGTCGTACATAAATGCATGCAAGTATATAATTTTAAATAAACCTAGCTGAAATAATGCAGCTGATAATAGGAATACTGTTTATGCTACCAACAACATTATAAAATATATCTAGAATAAAAAGCAATTAATAAAACCTATATATCAGTATAATGAAGATAAAATGGATAGGCACCCAAATTAGTGCTAATAATATGTGACCATTGTAGTGGATAATAAATGTTTATTATTATAAAATTTTCTGGTTAATGGTTGCCAGTCACAGTTAAAAACATGACAGACTTTCCATCGTTCAAATATTGGCAATTTTAGATGGAAAATAAAGATTTTTACATTAAACAAGAGATTTTACAAAGTTCTGTAAGATAATGCTCTCTCGTGAATTACTTTCAAGTAAAAAGTCAATAAACCTGTCAGTTAAGGTGAAACAAAGAAGAGAGGCAGACTTATCTTAGATCTGATTGTCTAATAAACTTTGACAACAAAGAAAGTCACTAGTCAAAACAAAATCGCTCCAATTTCTTTTGTTTTATTTCGAAAGCAATAAACAAATGTTTTAGATCATTCTAAAAGGTATATTTGAAATATTATATATTATTTTCATAAAATATGCTGAAAATCAAATTATTTAAAAAAAATAGTTAAGATTTTAACAAAAATTAACCAAAATTATTAACTTTTTCTACAAAGTAAAACTGTCAAACAAATCATAATGTCACATAAACATTTTGATTCGTTTTTCGATTTTGTTTTACATTTACCACTCATAAATATTTCTACAATTATAAAGAGAAATTTATTTTTGAAAAAACTTTCGTTTACTTTCATAATCTGACAAATTATTAATATACTTTTTATAAATGAAACTAAAGTGAATATAACAAGGAAAGTTGAATATATTTTGATGATTGAATTTGTATTTTGACACTTGACTTTGTGAAATTGACCAATTAAAATGTTAGGCTTTTACCTCAGTTGGCCAATGAAATAATCAGCAATAAAGAGGTTAATGAATACAACAAAAACATATTTTGATAATAAAATATTTATTTTTAATACAAATAACATTTATTATAATAAAATACATTAGTTTTAATGTAACAAATTGAAATTGTATTTACATAACTTCATCTAAACTTTTATCCTTTAAAGAATTGGCTTGAAAATTTATAATACCTCTTTTATGTCATTATTTATTAAGTTCCCATTGTTATCATCATCCCATACATTATTTTTATTAACTGTATAGCACAAAAATAAAACACAACTCTAGATACACCTATATTAGAATTATAGCACGGTGATGACAGTCTAATAACATTGGCTGTGTCCAAAGTCAAAAGGATAAATAATTTGTTTTATCATTATAAAATGACATGTCATACAACTATATTTACACTTATACTACCATTATTAGTACTTATGAGAAGTGAAGAAATGAACACAAAATATATTACAATTCAAAACTGTTTAAACATTAAATAGCTATACCTAGCAAGTAACATTAAAATAAGTATGCCTTAAAAATAACCATGAATATTTATTATTACATTTAAATGGAAAAAATATATATGTGTAAGGTGAAGTAATAAATGATTTATAACTAAACATGCATTATCTATGTCCAGACATGATTAAAAAACTACTAGGCAACAATGTATTTTTCATGGATGGGTTAAACATATACATTAATAAGAAAAATATCCACACCAACTAATGGATCAACAGCCAACTTCCATCAGCCTTTCAATAATGAAATTTATAAGACATAAATATAACTAGTAATAGTAATAACATATAATTGTCATACACACACTTTCATACATATAATAAACATTCATCTAATGAGTCAAAATATCAAAGCAAAATACATGTCATAATTTAAAATATATATATATTCCACATACTGGCTCTCAGACACACTGCACTTAAACTCATATCAGATATGAAGCCTTGTTTTACCTGTACCACAATTTAAAATATTATATTAAATTCTGACCCAAATAACTCTTAGTAACTAGGGGAATAAAATATTTACCAGGATATATTTTTCTTTTACAATGATAAACTATTTACATATAAAATTCCCCTTATGCATATTTCCACAGTGAATATTGTTATAAATCTTCTTGTAATACTATATCTATCTATCTATATATCTATCTATCTATCTATCTATCTATCTATCTATCTATCTATCTATCTATCTATCTATCTATCTATCTATCTATCTATCTATCTATCTATCTATCTATCTATCTATCTATCTATCTATCTATCTATCTATCTATCTATCTATCTATCTATCTATCTATCTATCTATCTATCTATCTATCTATCTATCTATCTATCTATCTATCTATCTATCTATCTATCTATCTATCTATCTATCTATCTATCTATCTATCTATCTATCTATCTATCTATCTATCTATCTATCTATCTATCTATCTATCTATCTATCTATCTATCTATCTATCTATCTATCTATCTATCTATCTATCTATCTATCTATCTATCTATCTATCTATCTATCTATCTATCTATCTATCTATCTATCTATCTATCTATCTATCTATCTATCTATCTATCTATCTAAGCATATAATATAATGTAATAAAAAATCAAATCTATAAAGACATATTTGTTTTTGAGCTAAAGTCGTTTTTTAACCCATTAAATTGAAGTAAAAGGATTAACAGTTCTTTCGTTAATGAGAATAAATCCACTTTAATAAGATTCCTTTGTTTTTCTTCAGGCTGTAAAATTTTGCGCTAGTTTTTTTTATATAATATTTACTAGAAAACAGATTTATAAAAGTTTTAGTTTTGGAATTTCTTTAAATGTTCTCAGCAGGATGTAATTAAATCAATTATTAATGTGTTAATAAAACCAAGAACAGATCATAAATAGCAAACTTAATCCCACTATAAGTTTCTTTGCATTATTTGTTAAATATTTGAACATTAAATAATTTAAAATACTTTTCCTGTTGAGTGATGAGTCTTTAAATACTTAATTAACTATAATAATATATCTTTTATGGACAGCTGTTGGAATATAATATATGTTAAGAAAGTTTTCGTTAATATTTTAAGAGGGCATATTTCAACATCTTTTTCTTTTTTGAAACTTTTGCCAAACATTTATTAAATGTTACATTTTATATTATTCTTGAAATTAGTTGAAACTGATAAATAATTCATTTTATCTCATCTTAAAAGTTAGAGTTAATAAAAATACTATTAATAATTTGGTTATTTGTTATAATGATATCAGTTTCAAAATTTAAACCAATAAATGTCATACTTAAAAAATGATAGTCAAATTTCGAATTATCTAACATTTTTGTTTTTAAAAAAATAAGGCAAAATTTAAACCATTCTAAGGTTTTATCAGTTTTCTATGATTTTTAGTTCCAGTGTTTTATTGTTATTTCCTTAATATTGTGACAGCAACATTTCTTTTGTGAATATCATCTAATACATGGTTCAGCATACACTTTTGAAATAGCAGTATTCATACAATCACTAGTCCTATACTCCTTCAATTTGGATAAAAAATAGAAGAAAAAAAACACTATATTTTTTTGAAATTTTAAACTATCCAGATTGTTCACATCAAGGACAACTTTTTGTCTTTTGATTCATACCTTATATATCTATGTATGTGTGTTTTATCTGCATTCATGTCATGTGATATTCCAGTGTTCAATACGATTTAATGCCCTGAATGTAAACATTATATAATATCTTAAAATTTACCTTTTTCCCTGATTAATTTTTCTTGACTTTTTAATTAAATAAATTTCTGATACATGATTGTCTAGATGGTTATAATTATCTTTAATAAAGATTATTTAAGTTTAAAAAATATTTATTTATTTCAAAAACATTTTTAAATTGAAATATCTTTTATAAAATATTAATTACCTTTACTGTTATTTAAGAGTACTTTTTAAAAAAATATATATAATTATTAAATGCCTTTAATAAAATATCTTTTAAAATCAATTTTTTGTATTAGTATCTCCTAAACTATTACAGTTTTTGTATATAAGTTCAAATAGTACACACATGCCAGGAATGATAAATTACTTATATATAATAATCCAATAAAACAAAATTAAACTAATGAATATATCCCTTTAAATCTCTTGCCCATGTTTTGCACCGATATTTAATAGAATAAACTTTAATCTCACTTAAATATTAGTAAATAGCTAGTATTTTATTTAAACATTTTATTAAATATTAATATTAAAGGCAATATTTATTTTAAACAACATCAAAACAGAACTTTAAAATAATTAACAACTTTCAAATTGAAAACATCTACATAGTTTCATTTAGCACAATCACAGTAAACAATAGACTGTTAAAACCAAGTTCCATACATCTATCAATAAGTCAAATCATCATTACCTAAATGATTAGCAGCAAATACCCTGAAAAGACTATTTTATTAGCAATTGAGTAAAAATTGAATAATATGTCCATTTAACTTAATCATAATAAAGTTAATTGCAAATTAGCTTAGCTTTCTTTAAGAAAGAGAAAAAAAAATGGTATATTTAATCCTTAGAAGTCAAGTATAACTTTACTATATATATATATATATATATATATATATATATATATATATATATATATATATATATATATATATATATATATATATATATATATATATATATATATATATATATATATATATGTCTTCAGTTTGATTAAAAGAGTAAGCATTATTAATGCCAAAGTAATATTTTCTTAAAAAAATTATATTGTAATATAAAAACAAAACAAAACTGCATTCTCTTTGTAATATTCTAGGACCATTTATTTTTAAATTCAATTATTAATAGTTTAAGATAGTAGTACAAAAAAAAAACAAGTCATATTGGTTTTATATTAATATTTTTAGCTAAAATTATATATATATATATATATATATATATATATATATATATATATATATATATATATATATATATATATATATATATATATATATATATATATATATATATATATATATATATATATAGAAACAAAAAATAATTTACAAAGTAAGCATACTGGTTCCAGCTTTGAATTTTGAAGCATTTTAATTAAAATCAACAACAATACTACCAAAGCAAAAATAAAAGGATTTAATCACACTATTATCTTGTAAACCATGTATTGCACCAATTTATAATAACATGCTCCAGTGTAATACAAAGTACTCCATTAATCTGAAAAAAAACCATGATGACATGCTTTCGTTATACAAAATTAAAAGACCTTACAGTTAAAATTAAACTGTGATCACTAAAGAGTAACATTTTGAACATATCATTATATTTAAATAACTATACAAACCAAATTGTCATGGCTTTAAAAATTTAAGTAACCTTTTATTTAAAAAGTTTTAGCTCTATAATGTGAAAAATAAAGGTGACTACCAGATTCTCATCTCCATATATTTCAGTGATTTGAATCTAAATTTCTCATTGATCTGGAAAAAAATTATATTTAACAATCTAATTACTAACAGTAACAAATTCTATCATAGAAAGAAAGGTTGAATTATTTGATAATAAAAAAATTCAAAATGAACCCATATTTTAAACTAATGTCATGAATTTAAAACAGTAAACATTAGCAATTGCTGTCATTGATATTTTTAAGTACACATTGATACTGATTTATTGATAAAATATTATCTGAAAAACATACATAGTTATGTTTGTACTATAAAAACACTGAGGTTTAATAGAAGTATATGTTCAATGCTAACTAATTTCAAACCACCATTCAAATATAAATCTTTTCTTCCATACACATCAAAATTCTACTTATAAAAGATCATAAAAATGAAGAATATTTCCAATGACATGAGAATGTATCAGAAGTATAAGTAAATTTAAATTTTTTTCATTGCTGCAAATACCAAGAGATTGTGACTGACACAACATATAACAATCTTTGAAATCAATTATATTATATAATATCAAAAAATTGTATCCTAATTAAAACCGAATCTTATTAATAGAGTCTTATTCAAACTATCAAAGTGAGCAACACAATACACCAGTGTATTAATACATTTTTAATAGAATACAATATGTTAAGTCTTTTAACCCAACAGTAATCATAAACCACATGATTATAGAAAAAGATTTTTAGTTGACCATTTCTATGAATAAAAGGTTTTTGATACTTTCAATACTAATAATAGAATATAACTTAATTAAAAATATTAAAGAAACAGACAAAGAAGAGGCAGACTTATACCTGACCATACTAACCTGGAAACTAACAACTGGTTTAAACAACACCTGAATAAACACCTCTTAAATAGTCTATTAGAAAACAGTAATTAAGGGCTAATGATTTCTTCACCCATAGCTCACCAAAGCAACGTTTTATTTTACATTAACATTTGAATATAGACAAAACAAATGACCTTTCTACCTTGTAGCAAAATAATATAGAACTATCTAATAGCACTTGTTTCGTAATATGTTGATTTTTCAGATCATAATTTATTTGTATATACCACTCTCCTAACCTATAACTTGGGATTTCCCATTGTCTTCTTAGTATTCACTCTTACGTCAAATAAAATTATCTTGAAAGAGAAAAAAGATTAAAAAACAAAATAATAGAATATATATTTTTTTATTATGTACATAATAAAAGAGAGAAATAGAAAGAAAAGGGGGAAGGAAACAAACAGGTAGATTTTAGTTTAAAGTTGAAAAAGCTATCATAAAAACCGTTTAAGTTAGAAATAATTTTTTAATTAAAATAATTAATTATAAAAAAGCATCAAATAAAAGTAATTTATTTGTTCCTAAGAATACAGAATGCGGAGAAAAGTTTTACTTATTGCTTATTTTGATCACTTTCTAAAAAAAAAAGATTAATGATTTTTGATCATTAATCTTTCCTGTCAAATATTTAATTAAATTTGTTGCGATGTTTTTAAATAAAGCATACTCTAACGCATAGGGACTTTTGAGAGAATTTTCTTTCCATTATTGCTGGAACTTATTTATTAAATGCTTTTATTAACTTAAACTTCATTCGACAGAAATAAATGTCTGTTTTTTTTTTTCTTTATATACAGGTAAACATATTAACTACCATAGATTATAGTGGTCATTCCTATGATTATAATAAAAATAATCTTTTAATTTGCAAGAACAAACAATTCAGGGACAAAAATTTATTAATAAACTTGTATGTCATATCTGATAAACATAAACATATAATATTCTTTAATAAATATACTTAATTCTTAAATTAAAAAGGTACTGTAGTTAAATTAAGTTGTTGTTATTATTATTATTATTATTATTATTATTATTATTATTATTATTATTATTATTATTATTATTATTATTATTATTATTATTATTATTATTATTATTATTATTATTATTATTATTATTATTATTATTATTATTATTATTATTATTATTATTATTATTATTATTATTATTATTATTATTATTATTATTATTATTATTATGTTTCAAATCAAACTTTATTATTCATGAGAATATATGGTTGAAAACTACATAGCTTCAGAACAAAAGATAGATATTATTGGTGCAGTTCACATAAATTGCTAGGCAGCTGTCTAATAAATTTAAACATGTAAACTGAGTATTTGCCTATGGTTCTATTATCATTGTGTTAGGGTTAGGTTCATCAGTTTAAAATATTTTTGATTGAATTAAATATATTTTTGGACAATTAAATACACATATATGGTGTTTAAAAGATTGTTGAAAATGGAATATATGATTAAAAATGTTCTTGTTATGATAAAAGTCATTTGGTTGTTTGAGGTTATAGTCTGGCTCGACTTTTTAATAGTGACTATAATATATATATATATATATATATATATATATATATATATATATATATATATATATATATATATATATATATATATATATATATATATATATATATATATATATATATAATATCAGCAAACATATCTGGGTGTGAAATTTTGTCACCTCTGGCCTTCAGTTGTTTGTGCTTATAAGAGAATGTGACTGGGTGCCTTGTGGTGTTGTTTCCTAGGCAGAAAGTACATCTAGTTCACCACAACACATATAAACAAAAGTTGCTGTATGAGCTACCAGTATTGAAACTTTACTCAGCATTTATATAAGATTATCAAATATGATGTTAATTTGTCTATATATGTTAATCATAATTTCTCGGGTATTTGTAAGAATGTGCAGGTGGAGGTGCACATTAGGTGTTGTTGCATTTCTTCTCTGTGGTTCAAGAAATGAAAAGCATCACATTTGGTGTAAAACTTGTGATATTTAAAGAGGTACACAGAGGATGAAGATATAGCCTTAAGAAAAAATAAAAAATAGGGTTCCAATGATTATTTTTTGAATTGCTGCATCAACAAACTGTTGTTTATATTTAATATTGGTGACTAAAAATAAATAGTTAGGTCTGGGCACAGTATATTATAAATTCTTTCAATAGGTAAATTTACCAACACCCAAAAAGTCACCTGATCATAAATATTTTGGAGTTGCTTTATGAGCAAAGATAATTATCCATGTGAAGGTGATGGTCAGTCTGTGGGTGTTATTTAAATGATGCATTCAGGAGCTTAAAAACTTTTTATCAGTTGATCCAAAAGATTCATATTTTTTTGTTTATGAAAAATTTGAATGGAGTGAAGACCTAATCCATTTGAATTGGTGAAAGACTAAGTCATTTTACAGAGTTGGTGACTACTTTTCTGTACAACAATAGCTTGCTACAGAGTGACTAAATGAATGAAGTAAAAGCTTTAGTGAAATTTATGATTGGTGAGTAATAGTTTATTTTTGTAGTTACAAGCTGATTGAAACAATATGCTTTTGCAGAATAATGAGAAATAGGTTGTAGAGAGAGAATTGTTTATTCATTTAGCATCATCTTTCAGTTTTTTTGGATTTTTTGTTTCATTCCAAGAGCACTGGGTATAAAAAAATACCAAGGAAATTAATTGATTTAACATGATAAATTTGCATATGTATCTTGTTAGTGTTACAGCTGATATTGTAATTATGTTAATCTTGAGTTAATATTTGAAAATGTATTCGAGAGAAGATAGTTGTTTTTGGAGGTATGAAAAACAGTAAGATGATGTATATAGAGTCCAGTGTGTGGAATTTGAATTTCTTGTAATTATTGTTGCATTTTTAATGAGATAGTTAATGTAGAACATGAATAACAAAGAACTAAGTGGAGATCCTTAAGGTATGGATTGGTAATGACAAAGTAAGGGTGATGTTCCACCATTAATTGTAATGTGAATTTCACAACTAGGAAATAGGCTGACTAGTAGGTATAAAAGATAATGGGATATTTTGATGTCTGCAAGTCTCTGAATTAAAATTTCAATAGAAACTGAGTCAAAAACAGCCACAATATCAATTTAAACAGCAATTAAAGCATATTTTTCTGCTCTTGAACTGAATTTATAATGGTTTTAAAATTGAAGGCAGCTACATCTTTTTAGAAGTTTTAGTTTGCATGTCACATCAGTGATAATAGAGGGAAGAGATATAATTCTGTTTTATCTTTTAAAACCTTTTACAGAATTTTAATACAAGGGGACACATGAAGATTGGTCACAGAGTAGATAAATTGGATATTGAAACTTGCTTTTTGTTGAATAAAACTAAGGGGATTGGATCAAGATTTTTTTATGTTAAACAATCTTTGTGATAGATAATTGGCTAAATCATATAGATATTTGATGGTACACTGACTGAGATGTCAAAATGCATATTTAGGTATATGTGGCCCTGAATGATAAGATAATGATATTATGCTTAGCTTCAGCAAAAAATTGGTAGCATGGGATTGTTTAGCTAACTCTGGTTGGCCAAAGAGATCTTCAGGAGGTGTAAAGACAAATTGTGACTTTAGATTTTATTTGAAATATTTGTATATTATTTTATCATATTATGTTCAGCTTTAGTGACACCTTTGATTTCAAGTGCTTGTGTAGCTCTTACAGTGGAAGATTATCCCAGAGCCAATCTAATGTACACTCATGTCCAGGTGTGTTGTTTTGTTTAACATATTTTTTATTTTATTTTTGTGGCTAGGTACTTTTTTAGAGTGTTGTGTCATATATGTGTGTGTCTTTTTATATGTGCATAGGTATCTGTGGAATATTAACACATTCTTTATGTAACTTATTAGCCAAAGTTAGGAGTTTTGATGGTGATGGGGGTGGTTCTTGTAATAGGATTTACATTAAATGGCAGAATGTTGATAAAAGAAATATACCATTGCACAGGATCAAATTGCATTGTGTGTAGTTCCAAGAGCATAATGTATGTTTCAGAGAACAAAAAATTAGAATTGTGTTTAGGTATATTTATCTTTATTGTTTTATAAAATTGAATTGTCGATAATTACATTGGACATAGATTGAGTTCAAGCATTTAACTAGAATGATCAGAAAAGGGTGAGGGATTAAGTGTTAACTTAATGAAGAGATTAAACATGGAGAAATAGAGGTACAGGTCAATAAAAATGTGTGATGATGGTTGTAGAATAACATGGAGTTGAGTAGTAAGAAAACATCTGTGATCATTAAGGATATTGCAAGTTAGTGTATCCATTTTGAAATAAAAGAGTGGTAACTCATGTTAACATTGTCACAATTGCATAAGAGATTGATGATACTAGTTAGATGACATTAAGCTGTAATTTTGAGATGACAGCTGGTTCAGGAAATATGTTAACAAAAATTATGTTGAGTGCAACAGTACAGTTGTCAAAAAATATTAGGTTTGTGTCAATAGTGCTCCCTGAAGCTTATCATGAATCTAGTAAAGAATTGCAAAAGCTTTTGGTCCTTAAATACGTTGTGTGTTTAATCTCAGAACCAATATATGTTTTTGTTTCTAGAAGACCAAGGGTGTGTGGAAGTGTAAATTAAATCTATTGACTTTGCTTTAGGTTATTTTGAATTGAGTTTAGACCTTGAATATTGAAAGCTCCTATCTTTATTTTTATGTTGGAAATAAATGGAATAGAAAACATAGTTAGAGTATATGTTCTGATAATTAGCTGTTTTTTTATTGATTGGATTAAGATTTCCATTTGTTGCCTTCTTTAGAGGGATTAGAAAAAAGATTGTATGAACATAAATGGTCAGGTAGGACTCAAAATCATATAAAAATTATGATCATTAATAAAATTATAATGATGTTTATAATAAAAATATATGCATATTGTTTCATAGCTTATCTTATTAATAAAAGACTATGTGTTATTAACTCATACTTCCATATGTTAATTTATTCATGTAACAAAAGATAAATGTTTTTAAAATTTTAAGCAACTATAAAAGTATACATCATATAATAATTATAACCATTTAAATTACCTATGTGATTTGCCATTTAAAATCAAATCTTTTGAAGTTTTCTGGTCCAGTTTTCATAAAATATAATAAAAAATTACAAATAACATTTATACAAACATTCAGAAAAACTAATATATTTTAAAGAAATGTTTTAAAAGTTTTAAAGTTAATACTATTATAATTAAAAGTTCCTAAAATGTAACCTTTTCTGTAAACTATAAATAAATTTTAATTCTAATGTATTTTTTTTAAATAATAATAATAAAAAAACTAAAGTTAAATATGCCTCTTCATAAATGTCCTTCTATTTAACAAGTTCAGTTAATAAACCAAGTGGTTGCTGTTGCTAAGCGATAACAAGTGTTTAAAGCTTTTTTTTTTTCCAAGCTCTCTTAACTTTCTCTTTGCTGGCAAGTAAAATAAAACACTATATAAAAATAATAAACCAAGAAAATCTGAAAAAATGTTATCTATCCTTGGATTAGAAGATATTTATATAGTCAATTTTTGCAAATATTCTTCAAGGATAAAGCAATTAATGTGATATCACTTAAAATATTCATTTTAGATAAATGATCCATTCCTTCTGTACACATAAATTCCTTCTTTGACAAAAGATGCATCATCGTTGGTGACATTTAATAAGCAAGTAATTAGGCATAAACAAACATTTTTTCCCATTTTATTGTTATATCCTAATAAGGCACATCCAAAAGTAAACAAATGAATCCATGTTTTAAAATATAAAAAGTCATTTATTTTTGGTAGAATAATATTCTTCATTAATATCCACTTTTCTTCTTTTGTAATTAAGTTATAGCAATTAAGATGGCAGGTTTCTTAGATATTCAAATATTCATTTGTTCAATATAATTTTCATTAAAATAATTATGCCCTTTATAACAGTTATTTCTTAAAAAATAGCCCATTTCCAGGAGTTTAAAACATAATTCACTTCAAGGATGAATATTTCTTTTTATACAATATTACAATTCTTTTAAAATAATGTCAATAAAATATTTAAAAAGAGAGTGTGTGATATATCTATAGCCTCATCTCATAAATCTTATAGAATGAGAAAACAATTTATATTTTCATCTTCTCCGATAATTTATTTCTTGAAAATTTTTCTTGAAAGTTTTAAAATTTATAAGTACAGTCACCTCTAAAATATAACACATACTTCCGAATAATATCTGCTTGCATTTCCAAAATACTCTGCAAAAACAAACAAATGAATATTTATATAGCAATGGAAAAAATTGTGCCCCTGTAATTATTTGGTATTTCATCTCAAATCTTGACATACTATTAATGGTTTTCTGTCCATGGTTTACTAACAAATTTTAATTAAGCTTTCAAATAGTGAGTGGCAGGAAATATATTAAATTAATCACACATTTTTTTAGTTGTATTAATATGAATTTATTTATTTTGACTTTTATGAAAGAAATTATAAAAAATTTAAAATAATTGACTGTAAACAAATTGATAGCATTAAAAAAAATAAACAAGACCAACAATAATAAGAATAGTAATAATAATTAGAATAATCAATAATTTTAATTACCAACAGTTGTTATATCTATTATTTTAGACAATTTTGAATTGTTAATAAATCATCAAATTATAGACTCATTTATATATTTACCAATTATGTACTTTTAAAAATCAGAAATAAACTTATGCATCATCATTTTTAAATAATATGATAAATATTTAATTCTCAATTATTGTATAATCAAACAAAAATATTTTAAAATTATGTATTTTCTTAATTCTTATTAGTTTTATGAAATCATAACATATTTTATCCAAATGTAGCACTTTTAGCTAACATTTAGTACATTAAAATATTTTAAAAATTAAATAATTTTCATTAATAATTTTTTTATCATATATAAAATGTTTCAATTCTGCAAATGATTTTAGAATGTCTTTAAAAACTTGCTCCAAAACTATGCATGCATAATACACATATATTATCAGTCATGTGATCTAATTTTACAGACATGTTGCGTTTTTTTAAATTTACTGTCTGCAAACAACTAAATAAATACCTCTTTACAAAAAATAACACCTTGAAAAATATTAAATAATAATATTAAAAAAATAGAATAATAAATTTTGACATTTTTCATGCCATTACTAAAAATTAAAACATGTAATACACTATAAGAATCAAAAACTTTAATAAATAATTTTATACAGTTTACACTTAAGTTAGAAGCTAAGTATAATAGCTTATTTGATGATAGTAAACATTATATTAAAATTAATGGTTTCTAAAAGTTTATTTAACAAGATATTCAATATGTGTTTTAAATATAACTAAGACCAGTCATTTCAACCATACAATATTAACTTATTATGATTTTTTTTATTATTATTTTAACTTTTAAAGTAGCTTTAACTACGTATAAATTCATATTAACAAAATTTAAATTCTTATATACATTATTATGACAATTATAGTACTTTTATTTATCTAAAATTAAATTTTTTTAAGAAATTAGTTTTTTGGTACATTCTGCCCTAATGAAAATGGTACTATATATATATATATATATATATATGCGGATATATATATATATATATATATATATATATATATATATATATATATATATATATATATATATATATATATATATATATATATATATATTGTGCACTTTTTACTAGCTCAGTCTATTCTAAAATAAATTTTTTGTGTATAATTTTAAATTTTACAAATCCAATTATATTTACTTATTAAAAGAAGACAATAATGACATATTAGATCATATGATTTAAACTTGGTTTTAGCTAATGGAAATTTATAAATGATATTAACTCAAGATACACATAGATAATGATCTACAGAGTCATATATATGCAGATGGATAAACAATTAATATCATTTAGTATTTAAAACCAGTGAAGTTTAAATTGTGTTTTGTAAACATGGTGCGTTATTGAGACCAGTAAGTATTGTTTGTGTGCATTTGATTTTCAAAATAGAAATTATTTATATTCAAGTCTTGCTATATTTAAAAGTAAATAAATAAGGTTTAATTTTACAAAATACTGATTTAAAATTAAAACAGTAAATTCTATTTAATTTCTAAAGAATATTATATTTCAATATTTTATTTTAAAAAAACAATAAATTGTCATTTTAAAATGATAAACCAAAAACTTTCAAAATAAATGATTGTTTCATAGAAAAAAGTGGGAAAAAACAACCAATCAAAGAGTTTTAAACAATTTTTTACTGTGAAATTCAAGAGAGGGAGAAAAGCTTGATGATCGAAAAAATAAGTAACTAGGTTTTTTTTTCTTTTCTTGTAGTATATTTTAAAAAAAAGTTGGATTAAAAATTCCTAAAATCTTATTATTTGCAAGCAGAAAAAGTAATGAATTGTAACTCTACATCAATATATATGATAATTATAAGCTTTATTGTTAAAATAATGGAATAAATTAATCATTTTTCTACTGGGCAAGTCAATAGTTGATAATTACCAATAATCTCTTGAAAATTAATATATATTAAGTAAAATCTCTTGAAAATTAATATATATTAAGTAAAGAATCAGAGATAAATAAATAAATCCACTGAAAGTGAACAATAATTGCACCATCGGGAAAAGGAACTGCAGTAATAAACAAAAGGAAATAAATAAACACCATCAATATCCAGTAAGGATAAATAAAAGAATAACAAATCTCTGAAAAACAGCTAAGTATATTTTTTTAAGAATCAATAGAACTAATTTTGTAATAACTGAAAAATGTTCATTATTATTCTGGTTATATATAAAATTCTAATTACAATAAATTATAGAAGTATTTACTTTGAGCCATACTGGCTGGAATGTCAATTGCTATAAAGTTTTAGTTGATAAATGTTGCATGACATATATTATTAATTGAATTCCTAAAAGTACCATATACTAAAGATAAAAATATATGTTATCTAGAAAAAATAAAGCAAGCCATAAATATTTGTTTTTGCATTACTAAACAAAGAACAAAAGAAAGGATTATTGTTGCAATAACTTAAATACCTCGTGCAAGTATTAGGATAACCTGAATGTACAGAAAAAAATAAAAGTTATAATAAGTTTATGCGGAACAACCAGAAAGCAACGAAAATTTAAAGTTGTTATTATACTTTTAGCTGACAGTTTAAAACAGAACTTCTTTATAATGTTGGTATCTATATGTTTTAATTTATGAGTTGTTAGTACAATAGGGGAGGGGACTAAATCAATTAATAAGGAATTAATTCAAGTGTTATATTAATATTTATTTAATAATTAGGTTGAGATTAAAGATTATTAATCATTTAATAAACAAATATGCTCAATATTTTAGTACAAAAAGGTATTTAAAAAGATATATTTATAATCCAGAGGGCAGGGTGTATTTGTGTGTGCGAATGAATAAACTAAAAACAATGATTTTTTTTATGTGAAATAGAAAAGTATTAATTTTGTTTACTTACCAATCTCCAGAATTATAACAGTATGTTCTCACTTATTTTTTGTATTTTTATTTAATCATCAAGTACTATTATTATTTAGAGGTTGAACTAATGGACCATGAATGGAAAAAAAAATGATTGTTTAATAAACTGAATGTGTGATATGTAGTTTACATACATAGGGATAAATATCTCAACATATAATGGGAAATTGTTAGTTTTGTTTAATTATAATACTCCGAACCATAATTTTTTGTTGTTATTGTTATTATAATATATGTGTATCATTTTATTATAAGTTATTTTAAATTAGATGTTAATTGTAATGTTTATTGTAATCATTTGTAATGAATATTATTAAAATTATTGTTTTAAAAGTTTTATCAAATTCTAATTGTTGCATTTATTTTCTGGGCTCATTTTCACCACGTCATATAACTCAAAATGTACAGTCAAAATTAAAATGAAAAGTCAATTCAATTTAGAGCAAATCTAACAGTTTAATAAGCATAAATCTCTTAGTAAAGATTTTTTACTTGATACATGCTGCCTTCATCCCATAGGTCATTGATGACATTGCCAATTATGAAAGTGTATTTATTAATATGAATTAAATGATACATTAGTTATTAGTGAACGTATTAGTGTTAATTACAGTTTAGTTAATAATGTCATTTTACTAATAAGTATTAAAGAATATAAATATAAATCTTAATTATAAATTTAAATTATAAGTTTTTCTTATTTTGTGCATTATCCATGGAAATCTGTAACATCGCTCTTGATACTCCATAGGTAGTATGAAGAATTAATAAATCAATGATTTTCCTGAGATCTCCTTTTTGTAAAGTTATTTTTGTGATTATTGCCAATCTTAATTATCAAAAATAATAGGAATCACAGTTTATCTGCAATTATCTAACAGATTAATTTAATGAGTGATTGAATTAAAACTTAATAATTATAAATATAAGATATTGGATATTATTGTTAGCCATGATAGTATGTAGATACTTAATAAGGAGGAGTATCTGGGTATTCTTATGCCATTGAATAAATATTTTGTATTTGTTTAATATTAAGGGGATGCGATCTGTTTATAGGTAAATGAGTCTCATATCGATTATATTTAAAACACATCTTATTTTAGAAATATTTACTCATGTCAAAGTAACTTGTGATAAATACTAATCTTATCTAAATTTAATTGTTATAGTTTTAAAAAAATGATCAAGATATAGTAAATCTGTTAATAGTACCTAGCCAGAGTCCAAGTAGGGCCTAATATAAAGAGCTTGGAAACTCTGCTTAGGGTCATTCCATCTGTAGACAGGCCACAGTAAATATATATATATATATATATATATATATATATAGTATTGGTCACTCAATCTACACTTGATCACACAGAGCACCACCAGATCACTGAAAATGGGTTGGACCAGAATATGGGAAGATTTAGAGTGGGTAATGGAAAATAAAGTGGCTAACAGGTTTATCTGGGCATAATTGCTGAGATATTCTTGACTTCGTTTAAGAAGAAGCCACAACTTATAACATCACATCAACAATTGAAAAAATAAAAGCACTAAGACAAATATAAGCAAAATTAAGTTTAAACTAATTTGATAATTTTATTAAATTCAATAAACAAACTAAAATAAATCTAGCTAACAAAATACAAAATTGTAAGCTTACTCATCAGAGTGTATATAAATTCTACAAATATTAAAACATTAAATGCCCTAGCAGAAAGATTAGTTCCCTCACCTACAATTTAAAAAGCGATAATAGTATCTTCCTGCTAGCAGTTTATAAAAGTAATTATAGCTTCCTAATTGAGGGAGAAAAAACAATAAGAATAGTTTTGTAGGAAATTAAGGAATAGTGTGAGATAAAAATTCTCTAAAACATTGGAACTAATGATGTCATATTGTCTGCAGGATATCTCATCATGTACCACATTCACGGCAATTCATGGTTAATTTCACATACAAGTCAAGACAAACATAAAGAATGATTATGATCTTACATAATCTAGAAAAGAAGAAACAAAATGTTCAACTATTGAAAAACTAGAATAACAAATATAAAAAACCACCAGCCAAAAGATTTACAGTTTTCAAGAAATGCAAACTAAATATATTTAAAATTAATTTCATTAAAATAAAAGAGGGAAAGTTGGGCTAAACAAAATTATGAAGGTCTGCTAAAGCATTTAGCAAGAATTAGTAATAACAAAGAAGGTATAGTAAACATATAAAATATAATCTCACAATACTCTCCCCAATAAATAAAATTGAAAAAAAAACTTGGAATTTTAAAACTAAGATATCAAGACACACTACAAAAAAAAAAAAATACATATATAAAAATTATGAGATGAAATCACTGGTATAACTTTGTACAGCATATTTTTTTGTATATTGAGTAGAGATTTATATACCCTGGAAAAAGTAAAAAAATATTTTACCTTATGGTAAAGTGGTATCCATGGTGTTTTTCATGGAATATACACAGTTATTTTCAGTTCAAATTTTCAGGTGGCTTCATTTTTTACGGCAGCAATTTGTAGTTGCATATTTTGGGACATATTTTTTACTTCATATTCTCATGGCATGATGGGAAGGACATCTGGATAACAAAATTTCTGATTTATGTAAGTTAGAAAGTCATGTTGAATACACATATGAATAAATTTAGTTATCTTGTGATAGCAATCTTTATAAAAATATGACTGAACTGCCAACACAGTACGAATCTCAGCAGGCTAATATCTATGTGTGATAATCAATATTCACTTTTAAGCAGCATTAGCTTGGTCAAGCCAAGAATAAAAAATGTCCAAAATGTTTGTGGTTATTTATATTCACTCTATATCTCCCACATTATCTTTCTTGTTTTTTAAAAGACTCAGCCCAAGGAAAATCTTTATTTCCTGCTCAATCTTAATTAAGAATTCTAACCAGGAATTATCTTATTAAAAAAAAAAAAACAATACAAAATTAATTCTCCACTTTTAAAATTAAACTATAAATGGATTGCAATTAAAATAAAAGAAACAAGAATGCAATTAACTTTCTGAAATTAAAAGCTTTCTCAAAAAAAAAAAAGAGCAAAGATTAATACTTTTAATTTGGAATGTGTTTACAATTTGATTTTTTTTTTAAAAAAGTATCAGAAGAAACTTCTTTTAAACTAACAAATAAAATTTGTTGAAATACAAAATTTAAAACCACTGTGTTTAAAAATATAGCTCCATATGTGCGCTATATCTCATAAACTTTTTAATAACTTTATAAAAATTACACTTACTATTAATTTTGTGAAGGGACCTTTTAATTGGATACAGCATCTGGTTCATTACCCCAAACATAAAAATACATGAAAACATTCCTATGCTATTTTTTAAAACTTTCTCCCTAGAAACCTGGCTACATTTTCGTCCTGTGCTATCTAAAACAATATTTTATTAAAATGCCTTTATCCATCTCATAATCTATGAAACAAATCCTAATTTTTATTTTTTTAAAAAATCCAACTGATTACTATAAACTTGAACTCAGTCAGATGGTTTTTTCTTACTGAATACTGACTCAATTTGGTGGTCTATCCTCTTGAACATGTCTATCAATTTTTTGGGTATGTTTCTATAGTCTATTAGTGTTAAAAACTCTGCCACTTCTACTATTGACTTTATCACTGCTACTTGTCATCATTTGTTGTACTGTAAATGACACATTATGACAGATGGACATTATTACCTGATCATACAACTGAGGAAACACGTTCAACAACTTCAATTTTGCCACCTGCCTAAAGAAAAACTGTGTGTACATTTTACCATGGCTAACAGAATATTTCTTTTGGGAGATCTTATAAAGTATCCCATCTTGTCAGGCTTTACTTTAAAGTATTTTCAAAATCAAGCACCAGTAATTTTCAAAAGTCTGCCATTTAGATTACAATCTGTGCCACCAATTCAAGGCTATTCCTTGGAGATGGCTACTTGGCAAGTGCGATTTTATTTTCTTCAGACCAGATTTGAACACAAAATAAGCTATCTAGACTTTCCAGGTGACCTAAGGGGATTTCCTTCATCTCAATCATAAATATCTCAATCATAAACTGCTTTTCTATAAATCTACTAGTCAAACTCTCTTGATTTTTACTTCCTATTCCCCTATATTCATTTTCCTTATAACTTATTTCGGATTACCTGATCTCAGATGGGAAACTCCATACTTTCTTTCTATATCTGTTATTCTATTTCCAAGCCCTTTGGTTATCTCAACACACATCTGTAGCAATTCTGATTTTAAGTATCTACACTATGAAAAAATGATCTTTCTAGCTTTTCTTTCATATTGGTTATTTTCATTTCTAAGTTAGCTGACCTAACACTATCCTGTTTTAATTGATCTGTCATTTCTTTTATATCTTCTTTTATTATTTCCATTCCCTGCCTATCTTTACTCAATTCATTTTCCATAGTTTTTATAGCCTACTTATTCTTCTCTATCTTTCTCATTATTTGTTTTCTCATTTCTTTTATTTTCTTAATAATTTCTTCCTTTATTGCTTTCTGGCCCAGATTGAATTCACTAATTTATTCCTTTATCTTTTTACACATTTGTCAATTTTTATTATCATCTTCATCATCATCTTTATCATCTGTGTCTCACTTTTTCCCCACAATTTGAGGGTTTTAAGTGTAACCAGGCTTTCTTCATTAGCTTCCATTTTCAACACAAGACTAAATCTACTTTTTTATATATTTTTTAAAATTTTATTGTGTTTTTTTTTACATGACAAAACTACTTATTACTATCTATTTATTTAACTTTTTTTATTCTGATAGTTTAGAAGAGCATCTCCAACACTTAGAAATGTTTTTTAATGAATGCACTATGAAAAATGTCAAAATTAATTTGGAGAAGTGTTCAATAACAGCTAAAGAAATTACTTTTTTGGAACATTTAATAAATGAGCATGACATCCAGCCCCATCCAGAAAAGATTGCAGCTATTCAACACTTCCCCACACCAAAAAACTGTAAGGCAACTGAAATCCTTTTTGGGGTTGTGTAATTACTACAACTGCTTTTATCAAAATTTTACTGAGGACACTGTATATTTATCCAAATTACTAAAAAAGTCTGAGAGGTAGAATTGGACCACTAATCATGATAGTGAATTTAATTTGATTAAAAATAAATTTTTAAAACACCTAATTTTAAGTTATCCTGACTTTAATAAAACATTTTATGTGCAAACAGATAGCAGTTACTATGGTCTGCGTGTAGTGTTATTTCAAGGTGATGAGGATCAGTTACCTCATGTATTGTACTTCTTGAGCAGACATCTGAGAGGTGCTAAATTGAACTACACTATAACTGAAAAGGGAACCCTAGCTGTTGTCTGGGCTTTTCAGAAATTAAGGCATTTTTATTAGGTTCTAGTGTAATTGTATTGAATGACCATAGAAGCTTAGAGTTTTTAAATAAAAGCTACATGAGAGACATATTAGGTGGAGCTTCTATCTCCAACAGTTCAATTATAGAGTACTCTATACTGAAGGAAGACAGAATATACCTGCTGATATTCTTAGCGACCACTCTATCTGTTTAATGTCACAAAATCCCTGATAATCAAAACATCATTGTAAGTAACATAGATTTGGTCAGGGATGAATCTATAGCTGATGATTACAATATCACTATGATTCAAAGTCAGGATCAGAGATTAAATAGGATCATGACTATCTTAAATAATCATGATAATATAAACAGTAAAAATAAATGTGTTAAAATGATTTTTAAAAAAGTATAAAATTTATCAAAATTTGCTTATGTATAATATAAATTCTAATCACAGGGAATCATGGAGGATAGTTGTCTCTAACTCCATGATTGATATACTGATCATGTACATTCATAGTAGCAATGGGCACTATGGAGCACCAATAATTATATATGTTTTACAATCAATATTTTATTGGAATCAAATGTTTAAATGCATAATTAAAAAGATTAAAACATGTAATATTTGTCTAAAATCTAAACATTGCAGTAAATCTTACATAGAAATCATGCAGCCATTATTCCAGATCATCCTAATGAATTTTTAGTGATCAATTTTTATGAGATCCTTCCACCATTCAATCATCAAAAAAGTATACTTGTAACACATTATGTTTTTCACAAACTAGTCTCAGCCTATCCTGTATCTAAAACCAGCACTCGTTATGTAATCAAATGCATGCTTGATTACCAATTCCCATTAGTTGGAAAGCCATAAATAATTCTTACTGATCATGCAACCACTTTTATATATGGTAGATGGAATGAACTCAACACCTCAAACATATTATGGGCTCCATTAGAAACCTGCAGTCTAATCCCTGCAGATGTGTTATATGGGAGCTCGGTAGATTATTCAGGGTTTATGTAGTCAATGATCATAAACAATGGGTTCATAAACTCTCTGAGGTTGTTAATTATATAAACAGCACTTGCAATGAATCCACAGGTTTTACATTTTTTCATCTACACTATGGCAAACATGAAAATTTACTAATTCAAACACCTATACCTATAATGAGAGAACCAATAGATATAAATCAGGATATAAATTAAGCTAAACTAAGGCTACATATTATGGGTGCTAAGAGAGTAAAAAATCCCATAATAGACCACATCCATTTAAAGTTGATGATCTAGTTCTTGTTAGAACACCCCATGATGGCAACCTTCAAGGAAATCAATTTAATAATTTTTTTGAGTTATATGAGGGTCCATATAGGATTTTTAGCAATGTTGGACAAAATGCATTCATGCTAATTACACCAGATAGTGAGAAAGGGATGTATAATGCTAGGAGTTTAATCCCATACCCATTAAAAGTGTAGAAATGTTTTTTTAGTGTTTCTAGTTGATATTCTGAGTAGAATGTCCAAATATTTTATGATTTTATATGTTAAAATAGTATATTAGTTATGTTTCAATAATATAGAATAAATTTTAGTTATAATAAATTATAAAAATAGTAATTATCATTGAATAGAATAAATATTAAGATAGATGTTTAATTTAAAATTTTTATTCCAAAGGGAAATTATGTGCCCTTTTCTATAGGTCAGAAATAGTTCACCACAGTCAATTACTAAAAATTTTAAATTTTAGAATATGTTCTCTTGATGTGTTGATTATATTTTTTTAATAATATCTTAAAGTATAATTTAAAGCTAATGAAATTACGTAGTGCATAATATTCATTATAAAGAATCACTTAAGAACAGTTAAATAAAGCTAAAAATATTATTTCATATGGTTGCAAAAGCTGGCCATAATAAATAACACAGCTATAAATAGTAAAAACATATCTAAAGGTTCGTTTTTAATAGTTTTAAAATTTATAGTTAAGTAAATGTTATATTTAAATTAATAATCATATTTAATAATCATAATTAATATCGTATATTTTAAAGGTAAGTTTTATGGTAGTGAAAGTTATATTTGATTCTATATTGTCTAAATTCTGTTTCCAAATTTTTTATAATTGTATTATTTTATTTAATACAATAAGTGTAACAATTTATTATTCCTAGACAGAAATCGGAAATAGTCTGTCTTGATTATTAATCATGTGACTTATGTAATATAGAGTTACACACACTTGCTTGCTAGAATTTATTAATAAAATTAAAAATATTGTAGAATTGCATTATAGAGTTAAATGTAACGATTAACTAGCATAAAGCTAATAATAAATATTAAGTTAACTATCATTATAAAATGTTTTAAATAGTGTAATAAAAACGAGTGCAGTTAATAAAAAAGTTAAATATTTTAATAAAATAAAAATAAATAAATTAAATATTAAAAGTCGGATAATTCATTAAATATTGTTTTAAAAGTTATTTTAAACGTATTTAATCAATTTAGTAAAGTAATAATTGATTTAAGATTAATATTTTAAAATAATATTTAAGGTTTTAATATGTCATAATTTTTATTTTGAAATTTAATTGTGTAAAAACTGAAACATATGCAAATTTGGTATCCAACTAAAAGTAAGAATCAACCAATAGGATAAGGTATTCTTACAAAGTATAAATACTGTTGCAGTTGATTTATCAGGGTGTGATTAAAAATGTATTGAAGGTAGCAGAAATCATCTCAAAGGTGATAATAATTTTAATTTTATTATTTAGTCAATTTTTCAGTGCTCACATAAATTTTATATGCAAAACTAATTGGACATTTTATTAAAAATATTTGCAAAAGAGAGTGTATAATAAAAATATTAATAATAACTTCATTTCATATGTTTTGCTAATTTTTTAATGTCCCGTTATCAGAAGTATTTTATCAAAAATCTAATTTTGAACTTCGCAATAAAAATATGGATATAGCAAGAAGTAAAATATATTCATATTATAATATTTTTAAAATGTATATAATATTTATTGATACAGTTTCATTGGTGCTGAACATGACGACTGTTCTAATGAATAAAATAGCAGTATGGATATTATACAAGAAACTTAAAAGGAAAAACTGTTTTGTCATCTAAAAATAAAGACATATTATTTTTATATAGTAAGATAAGCTTGTCTAAGATTAAAAAAAACATTATGACAAGTATACTTATGATAATTTTATAGAAATATCATATTAAAAGAAAATGTTATATCCTTTGTGAAGGAAACATTAAATAATTCGACAAGAAATTATTAGGATAAGACTCACGGAGAATATTTAATAAAGCATATATATTATAAAAAAACCTAGTCTAAAAGGGTTAATACACACTTATAAAAGTTTGTTTGGAAAACCTAAAAATTAAGATAATAATGAAATGCTAAAATAAGTACTAAATGGAAATAAATTTATTAAAGAAGAAACCTATAAAGAAAGTAAATATATGATTAAATAAAAGAATGGAACCATGGAAATATATTTATATTGTGCAAAAATTTATTGGATAGATCAAGCTAAAACAAACGGAATATAATGCATTATTACTCCTATATGGGAAATTTAAGAAGCTTCATGGGATTATTTTTTAGTATTACAATTTCAATAATCATCATTCTGGACTATAGAAGTTATAAAATATTATTTTATTAACTATTCCAGAATAGATTGATGATTATTTGGTTTAATTTTCAAGATTTAAAAAGACGTAGTATTTTTACTATGTATTTTTTTTTTTAAATTTTTCACTGCCACGTGTCCGACAAATTGTCTTGTTCATTGCCATAGCAATGAGGAAAGGTGAAGGCTCTTGAAGAAATAAAGTGCTTTTGAAGAGAACATTTAAAAAAAAATCTTTTGAAAAAAAAATCTTTTGAGAAAGACGTTTTCATCTGAAGTTTACGTAAATATGCTTATTGATTTATTTACTATTTATTTTAAAATGTAAATTTTTGATAAATAAAAATAGGAACATGAATATTGATTATTTATGGTATTAGAATTCTATAGTACAATATTTAATAGTTTAAATTAGAATATTTAAATAGAAGTATGCGATGTGATATCTAGTTGGAGAAAAGAAGACTGCAAAAAGTGAAAATGATGAGTTAATGTCACTTGGTAACAACTAATGAATATTGAAAATTTTATAATGTATATTTTGTTTTTCTTTTTACAGATTTCCTATAAAATAATGAATGAAGTATAACTGTTTTAATTATATGTAAACAAATTTTATACAACATTTTAGACATTATGAGATTAGGATTTTTTTGGGAATATGCATACTACGATTTTATACTGATAATATAACCCAACATGATAATAAATATTTATGTGATTCTTTATAAAAAAAACTTTCATATTATTGGATGATCAAAATATTATGTGTTTAGTTTAGAATAAGAAAGTAAAGCAAACTTTTCTTATGGATTAGCAGGATTGCTATAATTATTGTTGAATTTTATTTATTATTTGAATATGCAAGCTGGTAATTTGTCGATGTGAGACCTGACATATCTTTAGGAAATAAGAATAGGATAGTGACCTGGTATTAGTAATGGTATGCATGAATCCAGAATATTATTAAGTTAGGATATTTGGAAAATATGAATAGTATTTTATAATATTTGTGGATGTACAATTGCAGTTAACAAAAGCCCTGTAATTGTATATTTATTTTTGACAGTGTTTATTTTTCTTGGAGTATTGATTGATGTTCAATAAAGCTAAAGGAATAGCTTGACATCATTTATAGTACTTGAGGATATTAGACAAGAAAAGGTTTTGCCTCTAGTTTTATAAATACACTGTGCCATGGTATATTTTATTCGATATGAGTTATGTATTATACTCTAGTTTTTCTTCCCATCCTACAAATCCATTCACTATCTATTTTGCCAAAAAGTAGCTACATCATACAGTAAGGTATATTTAAAAGAAAATAATAGATGATTTAGAGTGAAAGATATGCAATTGTTTGGAATGAGATGTGTTCATTTACTTGTATGAAGAAATAGAATTTGTATGAATTGGAATTGAAAATCCAATGGACTTCAAACGAAAGAATCATAAAATATGTAATAGATTTATTTTATTTTGGAAATAAATGTTGAGATCTTAAGAATAAAATATGTAAAGCAAAGTTGCTTTTGAAATATTAAATAATATTTAAATATTTATTTCAATTTTTTTAAAAAAAATGAATACTGCATATTTTAAATATAATGCTATAAAGTAAAAAACGATCTACACAATAAGTTTAGGTACAATTTATATTTATTCAATAATAGAGAATGTATCAGTAATTATAGTTATATAGTACTATAATATTGTTATAATGAAATGTATTGTAGTTGATAAATAGTGAACAATGGTATCCATAATTTAGAAATAAATTATCAATAGATATTTTACATCATATCGATAATATTACTAAAGTGAAATTGTCTAGTAAAAAATATATCTATGTTCACAATTAGTATTATTTTATGTTTATCCACACTATGTTTTCTATAGATGTTTAATAAAAAAAAGCATACTTGAATAATAGCTAAAGGATGTAAAATGTATTTTGAGTAGGCATTAAATAAATGTAATTTTTTATATAAGATTAATCAAACAGGGATAAATAATATTATATTTTTTTTAAAATTTAAGTCAGAGTAAAGACTTAATGAGGTTCGAATATAAATAATGTGTAATGGTACCAATATTTAAGATGTTTTAAATGTACATATTGTAAACAAATTGTTATGTTGTTAATGTTATAATAAACTTTGTTAAAATTTGTTTTCTCAAAATTTGTGTGTTGGTTTATTGTTTTTCCATCTTCATGAATTTAAACACAGAGTTAATAAAATTAAACACAATATTTTTTGCACAGAAATAAATAAAGAATCATTTTAAGAATTGGACTATTTATTAAGTAATCATAATTTTACATTATCTTATGGTCATAAATCAGTTATCATAATAATACATTGAATCATATGCTTTCCATTGCCACACACGTTTGTTTGTCAGATTATCAAATGTTACCACACATTTATTATATTATTACATGAAGATAATATATTATAATAAATTATTTTATTAATTTATTATGGTAATAAAAATATAGTGAAGAGAAAAGATATACAGAATTAGTTATATAATGAAGAATATTATTATTATTTATTTTTATTAATTTAAGTGTAGTAGGTTATGACATAAAAATCCCTTCTCATATTTTACTACTGTAATTTTTATTATCTTAGAATACATTTATGAACCTGAGATTTTTATAGAGCTAAAGTATTATAAATAGAAAATTAAGTTTTAATTATTAGTTTAATCTTAGTGAGTATGATTCATTAAAGTCATAACAATACTATAAGTTTATTTATTTGAAGTAGTAATATGGGGGATAGTGTTCTTATGCCATTAAGGTAGTATCCTGTAGGATATTGGCTCAATGTAATCTATCTTATCACCTGTATTTTCACTTCCAAGTCTCATGAAAATATTAAATATTTATTTAATTTAGTTTTATAAATTGAACCTTATTCTTATTTTAAATATGAGCTAGTGAAACGTTTAATTTTAATGCTGAATATTTTATTTATTAAGTATTAACTGAGCTAAAACCCATTTTATTTAATATATAATACTGTTAGTAAGTGAGGATGCAACGGACCAGGTTAGGATATATATATATATATATATATATATATATATATATATATATATATATATATATATATATATATATAGTATTTCCAGGATTATTTAATTATGATAGCAAATTAACATACTGATAATATTTTTATGTCACAGTTAATATAAATTCGGAAACTATTTTGCATTCAGTAATAAACTATTATGACGAAATGAAATTAGCAAAGAAATTTTAATATAAGGATCATTAATTAAATATTACTTTCTTATATAGTGTGACATTTATTAAAATCAATAAAATTCTTACATATTTCTGAAGGTTTGTAATGATGGTATATTATAAGAAGTAATAAGATGGACTATTTCCATCATTTATGAGTGAATGTTGAATGCATAGAAAATTTTAAACTTTATTTAAACTTTTCTAATAGAAACAACTTGTTAATAATAACACACAAATAGACAACATATTACATCTTAAAATTTTTACGTCTTATTATTTTATTATCTTTTATTAGAATCTTTATAAAATGAAATACATTACTTCTTTTTTTACTATGTCTATTTTGCATTTGATATTTTATAATACTGAATAATATACCTAATTTAATTAGGGAATTAAAAAATAGCATCAATGAAAACAAAAAATGAAATCATGAAAATTGACGTCTACTTATTCAATATGTTAAAAATATGATTTTTTTTTAATATTTCATAATATTTGAATTGAAAAATAAATTTTGATAGTTAAAGAAAAGTTCTCTAATTTTTATAAAATAAATAATGTCTTCAAAATATACAATTGCTTATCAACTATGACATTTATTCATCTAATAATTTTACCATTTTTCTGTTTTTAATAATCTTGTCAAAATTTTTACCCATATTTATTCTATGAAAAATGAAATTATGTCTAGAAAATTTTATCAATTTTTATTATTGTAATTTAAATGTGAAGCGCTCAGAATTTTAAATTATGAATAGTGAAAATTGTAAGTATTTCCTATAGACCTTTAAAACAATAATATTGCCTATATGACAGAGAACAATGGCGTGCTTGTAAATTATATATATATATATATGTATATATATATATATATATATGTTCGTGTGTGTATGTGTAAAGAACATTTGTTAAATGAGATAGTTAATTATAATTGAAATTTTTAATATTATTTATATTTGTATTATCTAATCTTTGTTAAAAAGCGAAAATCAATTTATTTTAATAACCATAATTTTCATTAATTATTCAATTTGTGTCAAGATTGTTTATAATTTAATATTAGTACAGCGTTAATACCTGCGTTAATAAATAAAGTTTAATAAGTATTTTACTTAGTATCTACTATCTGATTGTACTATAGAAACCTTAAAATTTAATTATCAGTATATCTTTCCACAAGGCTCACAATCTGAGGATGTTGGATGTGTTTGAGTTTTTTTTTCAATTTTCCGGCCGAATTTTATTTTATACAAGCATATGTATCCTACTATTTTTAATTAAAAATTGAAAGAAACAGTGGATCCTATTTAAAATCTCATTTTATATTAAAATTCTAGTGTTTGTTTTGACGAATTGTTGAAAAAAGACTTGTTGAAAAAATAAATAATTATTTATAATATTTTTAGATATTGAAAATGTTTGTAATAAAATAAAATGTACAAAAGTTGTGTAAATATTGGAATAAATTTCATAATATTATAGAGGTTAAAAAGTTATTGTAAGAATAAATAATATAATTTAATAAATGCTAATTGTGTATTTTTTTTTTTAAAACAAAAAAAAAAATATGTACAGACTCACAGGATTTTATATATATTGAAAGTAGAAAAAAAAAAGACAGAGAATATGGTCAGCAAAAAATCAGGATATTTTCATAATACAGTAGATAATTATTTTTAGTGATTGCAAATGAAAACACATTCCAAAGTAAAAGCAACGTTTATTTGGATTGTGTGAAGAAATCTATAAACAAGAGCAATTAGACATTTATTAAAAAATTTTGTAGTATAATTTTCACTACAACAAACGCAAAAATATGTGTAGGTGAATGTGATTTTAGCTAATTGGTGAGTGCAGGTTCAGCAAGAAATGTGCATTTTAGGGATTATATATCTTTGTCACACGTCTTTGGTCATATGTTTTTGATTTCATACCTCCACAAGGAGGTAAGTGGATAGAAACCAATCAGTACTTTACATGAGAGTTGTGTACTGCACATTAAAATGCAGAAATCTTATTCATTAAATGGATAACATCTAGTGTAATAAATAACTAATAAAAATATTAAGATCGATTAGACATTTGTAAAATATTCAAAGTTAATAAATAAAAGATTTATTTTTAAATTTTTATATATAAAACTGTATACAAGTTAAATAATATATGGCATGTCAATAAATTATGAAAAAAATAAAAATATAATTTTATTGGCTAAAAATAATTGTATAAAAATGTATATAAATAAAATTAATTGAGATATATACGATTAAACGTGTATAACATATAAAAGGATTTATACTAATGCAGGAGCAGTTAATTCATAAGTGTTGCAAGGAAATATCTAAGAATAATAACAACAACAAAAATATTGGTCATAAAATTTGAATTATATATATTGATTATGCAGAGGAGACATCACAATTACTGAATATATATATATATGTGTGTGTGTGTGTGTGTGTGTGTTTTGAATATAAAAACTATGATAATAAAGATCAAGTTAAATTATGTACCGAAATGAACAAACCGTTTATGCTATTAAAATCAAACAGATAATATGACAATAGAATATCGAAACAGAGAAAACTATTATATAAATTTAGTCTATAAAATAATAAATGACAAATATAAAAATACGATTGCAGAAATCAAATAGTAATTTGCCGTAAATTATGTACATAGAAAATTTCTAATTTATTTATGAAGCCATTTTACATCCATTATAAAAATTGCAAGATTAATACTCCAAATTAAATGCTGAAAAAATTATATTTACATAATTTACTATTTTATTTGATATTGATAATCTATAAATTGGGGAAAAATGTGAATATTAATAAAAATAATATATAGCAATTTGAAATACATCTTAAATTTTTATGATAGATATAAAGTCTTAATGACTTCTTTCTAAAAGGTTTAACATTAGTCTCTCTATATAAACTGAGGTAAAGAGAAAAAAAAAAAGTAAGATCTTTTCTTTAAAAAAGTTTTATCTTGTGCTATAGATTGTGAATAATTCATTTATAAGCCAATTTTGTTGATGTCTTTTTATTAACTGCTAGAATATATATAATGATACTAGGAAAAAGTCAACATTGAGAAGGGTGTAAGACAGGATGAATCCATATCCCCAATTTTTTTTTAAAGCTGTGTTGCAAGAAGTATTTTGTGGATTAAAATGGGATGCTAAAGGAGTGAACTTAAATGTAGATTATTTAAGTCATTTAAATTATGCAGATGATGTAGTTGTTTTCTGCACATAATACTTTAGAGATGCAGGAAATACTGCAGGAGTTGTCTGATGAAAGTAGGATTAAAGATAAATCTTAAACAAACTAAAGTAATGTTTAATCGATTTTCTCAAAATATAAAAATAAAGATTGATTATGATGAGTTAGAAGAAGTTAACAAATACAAATATATTGGTCAGATTATTAATACAGATGGAAACATAATGGATAAAATTAATCATAGAATTAAACTTGGTTGGAGTGCTTTTGGTAGAAAGAACTTTATACTAAAAAAAATATGCTTATGTGTTTGAAAATGAAAGTTTTTAACAAATGTGTTTTATCAGTTCTTACTTATGGATCTGAGACTTGGACACTTCACAGAAGAGCAATACAGAGACTTCAGCCCACTCAAAGTAGTATTGATGGAAGCATGTTGGGAGTAATAAGAAGAAATCGAATACACAATATATGGGTAAAAGAACAAACATATGAGACTGATCTCATTGAAAAAATTAAAAGACTAAAGTGGAGTTGAGCTCGACATATTGCTAAAAAGATGATAATAGATGAACAATTGAAATAATAAACTGGATTCCAAGAGATTATTAAAACCCAGAAAGAGGCCACATGTGAGATGGATGAATAAAATAAAAGTGTGCACAGGTGATGTGGAGAAGAAAAACTAAAGATCAAAGAAGATGTATTGGACATGAAGAGACCTTCATCCTGCATTGTATTGATAATGGTTGATGATGATGATGATGATGATGTTACATATAGAGCTCATAAATAAGCTCTTAAAAAGATTTGCAGAATATCCCCAACCACAGACTAGTTTCTGCTAGTAGCTTTCTCAGTGAGGTGCTAGGATACTCAAGCATTAGATTTAAAATACCTTGAGAAGACAGCAGTTTATCTAACAGATAAATATTAAGTAGTTTATATTTTTTACTTAATAGTTATTCATTAGATAATGTTCTGGGCTTGTCCTTCGATTTTTAATCTAATGCTTAAATATCCTAACACTTCACTGAGAAATCCAGTAGCAGAAACTGGTCTGGGTGTGGGGATATTCTTCAAAGCTTGATAAGAGCTTATTTGCAATTTCTCAGATCTATAGCCCCCTTTTCTATATTACCCCTGCACATTTTCATATTCCATCAATCCATTTCTCATATTGTCTCTTTCTGATTCTTTTATAATCTCTTAAGATAATGTTTAAGAGTTCTCTTATCTATCTATCTATCTATCTATCTATCTATCTATCTATCTATCTATCTATCTATCTATCTATCTATCTATCTATCTATCTATCTATCTATCTATCTATCTATCTATCTATCTATCTATCTATCTATCTATCTATCTATCTATCTATCTATCTATCTATCTATCTATCTATCTATCTATCTATCTATCTATCTATCTATCTATCTATCTATCTATCTATCTATCTATCTATCTATCTATCTATCTATCTATTTGTAACATGAATTTCAAGCATACTATATCTATCAAATTTATCTTAACCAATAGATATACTTAATCCCACATATATGTGAAAAAGATAAATGATCTCCTATATACAAATTTCATGTTGAAGTATATTGGAGATCATTTACCTTTTTCACATATATGTGGTTATGTACATCAGTTGTATAAGATAGATTTGATAAATGAAAAGTGTTTAATACTTGAGTTCAATGCCGTTATAATTACATTAAATTTAGTATGGATAAAATCATCATCTCATCATCATCAACCATTTCCGGTCTTTAGTTTCTCTTCTCTGAATTATCACCTGAACACTTTTTTACTTCATCCATCCATCTCACATATTGCCTCTTTCTGGGTCTTTTACAATATCATGGAATCCAATTTAAGATTTCAATTGTCCATCTATTATCATCTCTTCTTTCAATATATCCAGCACAGCTCTACTTCAGTCTTTAATTTTTTTTCAATTAGGTAAGTAACATCTGTTTATAATTTTACTCATATATTGCATTTTGGATCTTTTCCTGTTACTCCTAGTATGTTTCTCTCCAAACTTTTTAGTGGTCAGAAGTTTCTGTATTGCTGTTTATTAAGTGTCCATGTCTCAGATCCTAAGTAAAACTGCTAAAACGCATTTGTTAAATACCTTACTTTTCAAACACATAGGCATATTTTCTTTCAATATCAAGTTCTTTCTACCAAAAATCCTCCAAGCAAGTTTAATTCTATAATTAGTAGTTGTAGTTGTTTTTGCAAATAATGATTCAGAGGTGCATGAAATGTTTCAGGTTTATCACATGAAAGTAGGAAAATAGAACTAAAGAAATATGTTAAAAAGCCTAAGGTAATGTTTAATGGATTTCCTTAAAATATGAAAACAAAGATTGACTATGATAAGTTAGAAGTTAACAGCTACAATTACCTTGGTTACAATATATATATATATATATATATAATATATATATATATATATATATATATATATATAATCCCAGTGCATAACGCTTTATGAAATAAATATACAAATATTAAGCATTAAGTCATCCCACATGATTAAGAAAATCATGTGGGGTGATTTAATTTACATATATATATATATATATATATATATATATATATTGTAACCATATGAAAGTTAACAAACTTTGTCTTGTTCAGTAAGTTAAATGAATAGTGGCACAAAGTCATAATCATATGAAATTGCTTAGAAAATTCATTTAAATCTGTTTAATTCAAATGCAAAGTTAACATTTATAAATGGTCTGTGATTATGCTAGTTTTTGTACTAATGAATCAGTAAATGAACCTAAGAAGACTCAAAATCACTTATTCACGGTATGTTCTGAGACAAAATGTATCTTTTATTGAATCTATAGTAAAATCATGATATCGATATCTATATATATATACAGAGTTTTCATTCACTTCATAAACTTATAAGTATGGGTTATGGATAGCTCCAAATCTTGAACAAATGATCATAATACATTTAATTATTTTCATGGTAAAGTGCATGTGTATTAACAAAATTATAAACAGTGTTATGTCCCAAGGTGAAAATATAATGTAAGTGGGAAATAAATTTATAACATAAAAAATCATACAAAGTTAAAATTTTAGATAAAATATTTGTTCCACTTTTATTGTGACATAGGTGAGATCTAACAATAAAATCAATCTAAGAATAAGATAGTCATGGTCATTTTTTAAATTAAGCTTTCAATAACCTTATAAAATAGATGATGATATCTGCTATTTAAGGTCTATTAATTAAATCTTGCATGTATTTACATATTAACATCACCTCTTTAATTTTCCTTTTATTATTATTTCTTTCAGTTTCCAATATTTTTACATTGTTATAATTAAAATCAAAACCATATATACATGATTTATTATGGTCATCATAAAAGACATAAGCTGATAAATTATCATTATTTTTAAAATTTTGTTTTGTATTTGAACCCATTTAAATAACAATAAGTGTTTTTTTTTGTACTTTTTTTCCAATATGCACGTCGATTCACCTATATATCCATGGCCACACTCACATGTCCATTTGTAAATGATACACTTTTTATTTGTATATATATATATATTAACATAAGTAATATCATATGTGCTAGGTGATTTTTTTTCGTGCTTATATTTAAAGGGTATGAAGACAAAATAAATACATAACAATCAATTTTTTTTTTTTACAATTGTATACTCTATAAGAAATAAATCAGTTTGCAGCAATCTGTAAAAATATATGTATTAGAAAAGTTATATTCTGAATTGTTCAGACAAGTTTCAAGAGAATATATCATACTATTAACAAATACATCCAGTGTGATGTTGTTATAATCAACAAACTCTTTTACAATGATAATTCTAGTAAGGCACCACTATTGGTCTGAATCCTGATTTAAGTATAACTCAACTTATTTAAATAAATTACTTTTGAAACCAAAATCAATGTTAATAATAATACTACTCAATTAACTGATATAGTCCTTTGAATCAAACCCCAAGTTTACAGAATAAAATCAAAAATAAATCATTCATACAGATATAGTATACTATAACTATTTAATAGTTATGTGACAACTGTATTTATATTATAAGTTCTATATACTAAAAATTTTAAATTTTAGAATATTTTCTTTTAATACATTAATGATAGTTTGTCGATTATATCTTTAAAGTACCATTTGAAGCTAAAGAGAATACGTAGTATATAAAATCATTTAAGAATAGTTATGTAAAGTTTAAAATATTGTTTCGATTTTAGTAGTTTAAAACGTATAATTTAATAAATGCTACATTTAAATTTGTAATCATATTTAATAATCAAAATTAATATAATATATTTTAAAAATAAACTTTATGATGGTGAGAATTGTATTTAATTCTATATTTTCTAAATTGTTCTTCCAAATTTTATAATTATATTATATAATATAATCAGTGTATCAATTTTATAAATCTAGGCAGAGAAATAGATTAAAAATTGTCTGTCAAAGTTATTAATCATGTGACTTGTATACTATATACGTTCATACACACGCTTGTTTGAATTAATAACAAAGTTTAAAATATTTTAAAAGTTATATTATAGAATTGGATGGAATTGTCACCTAGCATAAAATAATAATAAATATTAAGTTAACTATCGTATAACATGTTTAAATGATGTAATAAAGATGAATACAGTTAGTAAAAAAATTAAATATTTTATTTAAATAAAAATAGATAAATTGAATATTAAGAAATGGAATAAGTTATTAAAAGTTATTTTAAAAGTTATTTCAAATGTTTAAATAGTTTTAATAAAATAATAATTTATTTAAAAGTAATATTTTAAATAATATTTTTTAAATTTTATTACGTCATAATTTCTAATTTTGAAATTCAATTCTACTTGAAATTGAAAATATGTAAATTTGTTCTCAAGCTAAAGTAAGAATTAACCAATAGGAATAGGTATTCTTACAGATTATAAATATGATTTGAAAGGGGTTATCGGGGGATATTAATAATGTATTGAAACCAAAGAAAGGTAAATTATAACTATCAAAAAGATAGTATATTTTAAAATTATTATTTTACTCAATTTTAGCGCTCTCTCATAATTTATTTGCAAAACTAATTAATATTTTAAAAGTAACTTGCAAAAAAAAAAAGAGAGTGTAAACTAAAAAAATATTTTAATAATTTCGTTTAACATGCTTTGTTAAATTTTTTAAAGTTTCTTTATCAGTCATATTTTATCTAAAAATTTAACCTAAACTTTGCAGTAAGGGATGGATATACTACAAAATAAACTGGATATAAGTTGTAATGCTGAAAAAATATTTGAAATATTTATTGATACAGCTTTATTAATACTTCACCAGAGAACTGTTTTGGTACATAAAAAAAACCACAGCTCGGACATTATACGGAGTCTAAAAAAAATGTATTGAAAACGTATTATTTATAAGTTTATCCAAGATTTATTTTTAAATAGTAATGAGACAAATATAACTTATGAATCATTTATATAATATGATATTCAAAGGAGTAAAACGTTATATCCTTTCTGAAGGTAACATTTTAAAAAATATTTTCAAGAATTAAAGAAAGAACCCAGGAGAATATGTTGCAGAAGCATTTTGATATTAAAATATACGATCTTAGAAATATTTAAAATGTATTTAGAAAAGATTTGTTTAAAAGTACTTGAAGTTTTTTTTTCTATTTTTAAAAGAGATTTATAAAAATACCAAACAAAAGTTTAAATGTATCAAGAAGGATACATATATAAAAAAGTGAACACATAGTTGAATAAAAGATGGATCCATGGAAATACAAATAGTACTTAAAAGTTTATCGAATATTTTTAAAGTTAAATTAGATGGATTGATGCATCGGATACGCAGAGAATATTGGTAGAGAAGATTAAAAAACTTCATGGGATTAATTAATATTATGATCTAATAATTATCGTCCTAAATACTAAAACCAAGAATTATTTTCTATAAATTTTACTAAATGGATTAATAATTATTTTTATTTTAAACTTTAACGCACTTGGAGGAGAACATTTTTGGAAAACTCTAGAGAAAATAATAAGCATTTTGGACTTATCAGGAACTATCGTCAAGAAAATATGTAATTATAGTTTTGATTTTTTTTTTATTTTGTTAATCTAGTTTAAATCTAAATTTTTATATAAGATTAGGAAAAACATAAAAACATTAATTTATTAATATTAAAATTTTATAATATAATAATCTAATAATTTAGCTAAAAATATTTTAATATAAAGTGTATGGGTGTGAATTTTTTTTATATCTGCAATGCTCAAGTGGATAAAGGAAGCCTACAGAACACGATGACTAGATAAAGGTTATTGGTAATAATAAAAACTATTGATAATTTATAATGTATATTTTTTTTGTTTTCTTTAGATCATCCATAAATTGGAAGAATGAAGTGTAAAGTTTTTTTTTTTTATTATTATTATTAATGTAAACGCATTTTTATACAACATTTTAAAAAACATTATGAGATAGGATTGATTTGAAAATATGCATACGACAATTTTTTTTTTTTTTACTAGTGATATAATCTAACATAACAAATAATTATGTGATTATTTTAAAATTTTCATGTTATGGGATATTCAAATATTGTCTAAGTAGATTGTATATGATTAGACATATAGAATAATGAAGTAAGCAGACTTTTATTATGGAATCGTAAAATTGTTTAACAATTAATGAATTTTATTTATTGTTTTGTAAATGCAGATAGTTATTTATCGATGTAAGATGTGGAAAATCTTGAGAAATAATGTTGAGATAGTGGCTTGGAAGTACTTAGTGAACAGGAAACCAAGATGATGTTTTAAGAAATAGGTTGTTATAAGGAATGGATATAATATTTAGTCTTTATGTGAATATCAGCATAGTTAACAAAGCCCTATGACTGATACACATTTTATTTGGACAGTGTTTATATTTTTTTAAATATTTGATGTTCTAATAAAGCTGAAGAAATAGCTTTAACATCGTCCCTGTACTAGAGGATATTAGGCAGGTAAATGTCATACCTCTTCGCACTGTGCCATGATTTTGAGATATGTTAAGAGTAATACTCTAGATTTCTTCCTTAATCCTATGCATCTGTTTTCGCTATCTTTATTTCATGTAACTGCATCGTTCAGTAACATATATTTAAGATAAATGATAAATAATTTAGAACTTAGGTTATGCTATCATTTTGTATAAGATTGGTTTATTTGCTTAGAAGGAATAGGACGTTATAACTTAAAATTGAAGATCCAAAGTATCCTAAGGAAAGAAAAGATTCATAGAATATATTTTTGAATTTTATTTCGGAAATCAAATATAATTTTTTTAAAAATAGGGTATCTAAACAAAGATATTTTCTTTAAAGTGATAATAATTTAAATGCTTTAGTATTATTTTTTAAGAGAAAAATAAGTATTGCATGTTTTTTTAAAATACAATAGTACAAAGTAAATTATGTAAACAATATGCATAGTATATTTTTTGTTTATTAATTAACAGACATATATTGATGATTACACTTATATCATACTAAAGTAAGGCTTAAAGAAGAATATATTATGATTAGTAAACATTGTGTGATAAATACTAAAATCTAGTATTAAGTTTTGGATAATATTTTGTGTAATATCTTTGACTTTGCAAGATGAAATTTTTTTTAATATTTTGAGAAATCCATACTCCTTATAAAATTTTGTTTTCTATAGAATGTTTTCTAAGGTTGAGTTTTTTTAAAAATAATATAGATTAATAATATTAATGATAAAATGTTGTTGCTAATAAAGTAGATAAATATATTTGTAATAATTTAACCATAATGAGAAACCAAATAGTAACATTTTTTTTTTAATTTTGTCCTAAATTTAAATAAAGATATAATTGAAATATAAATTATTTTTTTTTATAACCCGGTAGATCAAACTGTAGATTAAAAAGGTTAAGGATATCCACTGTAAATAGTGTAAATAAATTGTTTATTTATTTGTTGTTAGTAATAAACTTTGTTAATGTTTTGTTATTTCAAAAATTTTGTGTCCGAGTTATTTATTTCTCCACATCGCTGCATGAAAACACGATATATGCATAATAATTGAAACAAATATATAATTTTGCACAAAAAATAAATAGAGAATTATTTTAAGAATTTTAAATATTTTATTGGTATTCATTATAATTAGATAATCATAATCTTACATTATTTTATTGGTCATAAATCAGATATCACAATATTATATTAAATTATATGCTATCAGTTGCCACACATATTTTTTTTGTCAGATTATCAAAATGCTACCACGTATTTATTTATTATATTCATGAAGATAAATGATTATATAAAATTATTTTATTATTTTATTATCGTAATAAAAATATAACAAAAAGAAAGGATATCCAGAATTAGTTAAACAATGAAGAATATTATTACTGTTATTTATTATTATTAGTTTCAGTGTAGTAGATTATGACATAAAATCCCTTCTCATATTTTACTACCGTATTTTTATTAACTTAGAATAAACTTTATGAACCTGAGATTATTTTATTTGAGCTAGATTATTGTAAATAGAAGATTAATAATTAATATTGGTTTAATCTTAGTGAGTAGAAGTTATTAAAGTCGTAAGAATACTATGAGTTTGTTATTTAAAATAGTAATAAAGGGGGATAGTGTTCTTATGCCATTGAGGTAGTATCCTGTAGGATAGTGGCTCAATGCAATCTATCTTGTCACCTGTATTTTCATTTCAAGTCTCATGAAAATATTAAATATTTATTTAATATATTTTTATAAATTGAACCTTATTCGAAATTTAAATTTGAGCTAGTAAAATATTTTAATTTTAATGCTGAATATTTTAGTTATTAATTATTAATTGAGATAGAACCCATTTTATATCATATATTATCTGGAAGTGAAGATGTACGAGAATACAGGTTAGAATATATATATATATATATATATATATATATATATTCTAACTTCTAGTGGAGTATATATATATATATATATAACACTCCACTAGAATAAAACTACAAAATTTTTAAAAAAATGCCTATATAAAATTGAAGTTTAATATTCTTTGCTATGGTCAATTTTAGTGTATTCCACCATCTTAAGTAGAAATATGTTAATAATTAAATATTATTATCGTCTCACACCAGTAGCGCTCTCACATGAATGACCTGCTTGCCATAAATTGTGAATATTAACACAATTACACTGTTTATTCAATACATTATCCATACTATTTATAAACTGTGACTTCTTAATTTTTCTTCAAATTATTTTCAATATGCAAAATAAAAAACTCTATCAAAACAGGATTCCCCAGTACAAATCACTGCATCTTCTGCAAAAACAGATTTATATCTATATGCAGAATAATGCAATTTATTATATAATAATTCATGCAACTACTCCTCTTTTTTAATGCACATTTAGTCTCCCTGATGTAATTATATCCACAATGACATACCACTTTATATATAATATTACATTTGTTGCTTTTACCAATAGAATTTTTACCATTAATAACCAATATTCCATTATTTGCACCCACTTTAAATGCAACACTAAAATCTGCAGTTACCAGTGATGTAATCTTATTACAAACAATATCATTCACATAAGGCACTGCTATCCACCCTTTCTTTTCCATATCATCTCTTCTCCATCTATTTCTAAACCTATATATAGCACATAAAATATTTCCCCAATAAATCATTTATATACCTTTCAATATTAATCATTTTATCACACTGAAACTTGTACAAAACATCATTTCTAAAAAGGAATGTTGAAAACCAGCCAATTTATAGGTAAGTGGAACATTTGAATTTGGACAAACTACTCATCTAATTGATAATGGCTTCAACACCATTTTATTATTAATTTTATTACCTTCTCTCCATAAAATCAAATCAAGATATTTTATACTATTCTCACTATCTTTAGAAGTAATAGTCCATGTTAACCCAGTATTATCATTTAATTTAATAAACAGTTTTTGAACTATTATATTTGATCCTACAATAAGCACATCATCCACATACCTAAAATAACTTTTAACACCAATCATAAAATTTTCTTTTAAAATCATCCCTTCATAATATAACACATAACTACATCTAATTGTTGAAACAGGCAAACCCATAGGTCTACCTTCATCCATCATATACAACTGATCTTCAAATGTAGCTATCAAATTCTGATCAATAAATAATAACAAATTCTTCACAAACATATGATAAAACTTGCACATTCCTTTTTCATATAAAATGTGATCAGTAATATTAATAGACTTCTTTCTTTTTATTGAACGATATAACTCTGCAACATCTAATGTAAAAATTTATTATCATTATCCAAATAATATTATCAATCTTTTTAAGTGAATAAAATGAAGATCCAGTTGTATAATCACTAAAACCCAATTCATCTTCGAAAAACTTTCCAACAAAAACTGCTGCATGATAATACATACATCCTCCAAAATCCAACATCAGTCTAATAGGTAAACCTTCTTTTCGTGCACTTTTAAATTTCCAAAAATTCTTGACATAATTGCAGCTGATGGATAAAGAGATAGATATAACTTCTTATCAAACACTTTCTTTAAATATCCTTTAAGCATTGTATTAATAAATTTCAATCTCACTTTATCAATAAAATAAGCATTTATCAATTTAAATTTTAATAATTGAATTTGCTGATGAACCTTTTCTCTGTACAAACTTTTAACCATCAAACATAAGCTTCCACCTTTATCTTCTTTAATATATGTAATATTAATATCTGATCAATATAATCTTATTAAATTAATTTGTTTATACCATGAATCATCACATTTTACATTAGAAATATTCAAGGAAGATATTTTAGAAATCACCTCATCTCGAGCATGATGCATCTCATAAGCACTTTCTATTGCTGCAATAATCCCCATTTTATAGTTTTTAATTGGACCTCCAACAATCCTTATTTTTTACTTCAAAACTGAAACATCAACTCACTATTTTCAATTCATTTTTCTTAAAGCCATTCATCTGCTGAGACTGTTTATTAAACAAAAAAATAAACTTTTAATTATATTTCCGTATTAATTTCCATTGTAAAAATTCTTTATAAAAATCAAAATTATTTTTAAAATCCAGCCAATTCTCAAATTCATTATCAGAAGTAAATTTTTCTAAAACAGCCTTATATTTTTCAATTGATTTTATTTTGTCACAACATGAATTTATTATTTCAGTAATAATCAATCGTTCACCATTACACATTATTATTTTACATCCATCAATTACACCATTAATATTACAGGAGCATATATACTAACAAAATATTAACATTATAAATATTTTCTTGTACATTTTATAATTTGTTTTCTATTAAACTATATATTTTATGTAAAATGCAATATGGAATATGCAACTGTTAAGTGTTCAAAATCAATTAAATATGTGCAAATACAATATCGTTTCAGTTTTGTAAATAATTTTTAATTATAGTTTTACTAAAAATAAAATGGGGAATAAAAATATTGGATTTTACTTTTGTTGTAAACATTGTTGTCAGATATAATTTCAACATGAAAATAGATTTGAATACATTTTTGGAACTTTATCTAATCGGTTCATCTCCAACAGCATTAAAATAAAGAAAAACATAGTATTTCTTTGAGATTGGAAATTATGTTTTGGGCCATAGATAAAAATTAAAAGCATTCTACAAATACCTGAGTGGAATATAAAGCAGGCTGAATTTGAAGACCAAGAAAATATTACTGCTGAGAAAATGTATTGCTAACAGAACTCACGTGTGTTTGGACCTTGAAATGTCATTTGAAAAGTAAACCAATACACTTTTTCTCTGGCCTTTGGAGATCATCTTGCCGCTAGTGTACCATCATGCACCCACATGGAAATGTGTTAATTAGCCTAAAACATGAACTATTCAATTCCTTAACTCTTTGCCTGTCTTTGATGCGACCTCTCGTAAGCAGTTGACATCACTCTAACTCTGCAAGTTTTTATACGAAAATATTCGTTCAATATGTTTTTAAATAGATTTTTAAAAGCTCTATAAGATGGTGCCCTCTTCCGAATTCTTTTACAAGTAAAAAATAAAAAAAAACTGCATTTAAAGCTAAACAAAAAAGAAGCTTATTGGTGATTGGCTCTCAGCCAGTTCTCAGCTGACAAAGACATTCTGATTGGCTGGAAAAAACAAAGAAACTGCCTGATCAAAGAAAATAAAGATAAACGCTGAGATTTTCATTTCGAATGTGATTTAATAATAAAAAAAGGATAATTTGACAAATTAAAAATAATTTTTAAAAAATAAACTAAAAAAACAAAATTATTTTCGAAAAATATCGAAGATTTTTGTAAAAATATTGAAGCTGTAGTAAAAAGAAATATTTACTTTTCTATAACGTAAAAATCAATCTTTTTGTTTATATTATAGCTTTTATGTTGCTGAAATTGAATATTTTAGAATAAATAAATAGCAATTTATTTTTGAAAGAACTTTCGTTCTATTCATAACCTGAAAAAATTAATAATATACTTTTTATAAACGTATCTGAGTTGAATTTAATATTATAGGTGAATATGTTTTAACAATAGGCTTTGTCTTCAGTTTGTGAGTTGGCCAATTAAAAGATTTGATTTTTATCTCATACTACCAATCATTTAATTAGCAGTTAAAAGGTTAAGGGAAGCTTTCCATATCAGAACAAATGAAATATGTATCTTTGAATCATCATGCAGGAGCTAGACTGTTCCCACAGACACTTCAAAAGTTCATAAGGTAACTATTTCCATACAACCACCCAAGAAACTAAAAGTATCTCACATAATCTTAAATTCTCCTATCATTCTTTTAAATTGTTTTGGTCTCCCTCTATAAACTATACTATGTAAATGAAGTTTGCTATCTCTCTTTAGTAATAATTTCTAACCATATATCTATCTCATATTTTCTGAAATCCTTTTACTTTAGTGTGGTCTATTGTAATACATTTACTCATGATGATAATTGTGTATTTCCAACCTTCATTAATATGCCTATCTACAGTAATCATGCAATATTAATTTCTAAACCTTTTTTGGTTTGTATCTTTAATTAAACTACCATGCATTGAGGTTAATAATTGTCTATCCATTCATAATGTATCACTACCCAGTACACTCACCAGATTTCTGTCATGTGTCAATATGTTGTTTTGCGGTTTTATTATAAAAAATTGTTATTTTTCCCCTTTCTGCTCCAAGTAAAATGAAGTAATTCTACCCAGGGTAAAGCAATCATTTTGGCTAATTAATGCTTTAAACGATTTTAAAATGTCATTTAATTAATTTTTGCAATAGTGAACAATATATATATATATATATATATATATATATATATATATATATATATATATATATATATATATATATATATATATATATATATATATATATATATATATAACAAGCTAGTTTCTATTTCATTTTACATACTCTTAGAATATCAGTGACTTAAATATCTCATTTATTTTAAAATTTATGAAGGTGGGATTTAGTTATTTCAAATAGCAGAAAAATAAAAGGAGGTAAATTTTAATGTTTTTTTTTATTGAATGAAATATTCTATACATATATTATTGAGACATAACACATTATTTGGCTAAATTATAGTATTCAAACAAGGGGTTATTAGATTTAATCAGTAAATATGATTTCATGTTTTAGAGGCACCTCTCTGTACTGCATTACTGACATTCAGCTGACTCAAAAATATAGTTGTGCTTCTAATCTGGGGTTTGCCACAAGATCAAACCCAAAGATTTCTGCATGTTCTGTCTCATGGATAGTTGAGTTTCCCAGGATATTTGATGTATAAAAACATCACCTGTGCATTGTGTTATTCTAATACATCTGACCCATACCATGCCAAACCATATTTTTCCCTAAGCACTGCCCTAAAAATGGCATCTCAGACTTCATTTTGTCCAGGAACACAATTTTGTTATTTCTTCACTATCAGGTCAGTACTGCCACTTTTCAAATTATCATTATCTTTTGCTTCATGACCTAGTTTTAATGTTGTAATATTAAAAACCACTTAGCTTAAATACATATAAATTCAAATATTTCTTATTTATTAATTAGTTGTATTAGTCTTGTTATACATTCCAACCATCATAATTATTTTTTCTTTATTTTGAGAGTATGTGCCTAGAAAAAATAAAGCTTCCTTCGTTCCAAATGTTAACTAAAAGAATCCGTTGTAAATATTCAGCTACATAGTAAAATGGAATTTCAAAATGTATTTTGATTTATTTTCATGACTGCAATGGTGAAAATAGTTTTTATTATGTATTTTATTAATCCAGGAATTCTCCCTGAAACTACATATTGATCACTTATTTCCATATCCATGGATAAATGTGTTAATAGCAAAATAATGTAATCTTTTAGAATAAATGATTGGCATTTTAACACTGCACCCACTAAAGATGTATGTTCATATATATATATATATATATATATATATATATATATATATATATATATATATATATATATATATATATATATATATATATATATATATATATATATATATATATATATATATACTATTGTGTCTATAAAAGAGCATATGAGGGTCATTAGTGTGAATTATTTTATGTAACAATCAACAACCCTAACAGACAGCACATCCATGTGCATACTAATGTACCATTTCAATTTAATATTTTAATCATTAGACTAATAAACTATATCTGTTACTTACTTATTTGAGTGTTCCAATTGTTTTTTCTTCCACTTTCAAAAATCCAACCAAAACATATACTTTCCTATCAGGTTTAGAAATGGGGTTCAAATCCTTTGATAATATTTTAAATACTCTCCATGATAATTTCATGAATTTATACTACATCCTTTGTTAAGTAATGTCATAATAGATGTGCAAGTCTCATTGTCTCTCTGATCTGCTAGTAGGCTGGACTAAATAAAGAATTCCTTGTGCCATCATATATGTTATTTATTGGGTATTTGAGCTGGGGCTTAGGGAATGGATTCAAATCCAGGATGGTCCTGACCTAAATCTTGGTTTTGACTAAGTTTGTCGTGCATTTCTTAAGGTCCAGACATGTTAGATGGATCAGCATGTTTTGACTGGTACAATATAAACAACTTTAAATATTTCTGATAATTTCACACTAAAGAAAACGTTTTTTTGTTAAAGAAAATAAACTTTTAACAAATCATATTATATATAGAATAAAAAGTTGATGTGACTTTTTAGACTATTTTTTTAAGTTCTTTAAAATGCTGCTGGAGTATAACCAACAAATGGTAATTATTTAAAAAAAAAAATACTACTCCTGTCTTTATTTAGTTAATTAAATAATGTTATATAAACACTATATATAATAAAATATAATTTGTTAGAATTAAATACATGAGTAAGAGATCATAAAATAAAGCTTAAAATAATTAATATATTTAGGATAGCAGTCTAAACAATTTTCTTTTTTAAAATTATAGAATAAACGTTTTAAAGTCTAAATTATGTACTGTTTCTTGCCGAGATTTTTATTTTTAACGCATATAATTCTTCCATGATGCTATATTAACTGATTCCATTTATAATCCTTTTTATTTTCTTAGAAATTTGTTATAATATTCGTTATCAATCTTCTGTCATTGAATTTTGAGGTTTAAACATTTACCCATCACTTGGAATTCCCTCTACACAGCTTTGTCAGTTTTACAAAATGATTTCAGGTTAATATTCAGGCAGTCACCACTTTTACCTCTTTACTACTTGGTCATCGTTACGATGGTTTGATTATGTGCATTTTAAAAACACCTTAATTGACTTGATTTTTTAAGAGAAATTATGCGATATAAACGTACATTTTGTTATTACATGATATTACAGTATAATGTATTTTTTTTTTGTTACCCTACAGTTTCAAATGTAAATCATTTAGCTTTAAATTATTTACTTTTACATATGTAGTTGCTTCTCCAGCAGTTCAATTCTGTAGATTTAGCAAGCATCTTATTTATTTGAAATTTATCCAAATGACATTTACCAAATAATCTGGAGCTATTGGATTATCGATTTCTTTGATTTTTTTCAATGATTGTTTTTAGTTCCATTCTATGTGGGTCAACCAATTTTCCAATAGTGAATTTACATCATATGTACCATAACGTGAAGTATATGAAGATTGTAAGCCTTATTTTCACATAAATGCATTGTTTTATGCACTGTTTAATGGGTGTAAATTGCTTAAATGGGTTGTTTATCCATCTTGTGAGGAGTATTCTATGGTACTTTAATTTATTACATCTTATAAATTTGTGATTGATGGACTCCTCTTTCCTGCTGCACATAGGGTCTAACTTTTTTATATTACTTTGATGTGTCAGGTAGGCATTTGTGGGAAGGGAGTCTAGGTTATTTTTGATTATAAAATGTTGGTGCTTTGGATCGATGAACCAATAATTTACTGTAATGATATAAATAGCTTGAACGTTTTTTTCTTTTTAAATCTCCTATCTCAAAACAGATTTTATTGCCTTATTTTAAAATTAATTCTTTTTTTTTAAACATCAGTATACTTAACTGAACTGTTGTGCAATACATTCTTCTAATCTTTGGTAAGAGCAACATTTTAAATGGTTTCTTAATTTGTAAATTCATCTTCAATTTAAATATTATTAACTAATGTGTTACATTACTTAATATTATTTTAAATTATGACATTTAATAATTTATTATAATATTGAAATATATCTGTTATTAATACATATAATACATTATTGTAAACTTTTTTTGTTATTTTGTTATAATAATTTGTAAAACTTTTGAATGCTATATTTCTTAGTTATCAACACAATGTAAAACCAGCTTTGACATATATATATATATATATATATATATATATATATATATGTCAAAGCTGGTTTTACATATATATATATATATATATATATATATATATATATATATATATATTGTAGCCCTTGGGTTTCCCCAAAGCTCCCTTAGATTTTAGACTTAGTTATGTATGACAGTGTTTGACAAAAAAATTCTCATGAGCTCTATATATATTTTCATCAGACAAGCTTTTTAGCCAATGCTAAGTTTGAATCCAAATCATATTCTTATGGATTGTGTAATTTTACTTAGTATAGAAACTAAACATTTAATCATTAAAATTTCTAAGCAAAAATTGTTTTATTTAGTATTGATTCATAAGGGAATTTAATAGATAAAGTTATAATTGAGAAGTTTATGAGTTAGCAATGTTATCAATTATTTTAATAGTTTAAAGATTTGAGAGAAGGGAGAGGGTTGTGCGATTTACAAAACTACTTTGGGGGATGAAAATAGATAATCGTAATTTTACAATAATAAGTTAAAACACAATAATTGATAAAATAAAATTGTAAAAAAAAAAGAGATCAAGAATTAATCAGAGTATTGAACAATCCATCTAATTAAAATTTCATGTGTGAGAGGTGCATGTATGTATATGATTTAGTTGTGAATTTTAATTATAAAGCTAATGATTGAATAATAATTATCCCATGTTATCTTATTGGAGAACTCTTTAAAGAATAATTAATGTTAGAACAATTCATTTATAGCGGCTAATTTTCGGTCAATATTCTTGGTTTGAAGTTTGGTTGCTATGCATTTTTTTATTATTATTAAAGAAACAGTGGTTAAAAGAGCTGTTTCTCATTTATTATTTGGGGAGAGTTTTCTTTCATTTGTTCTTTGGGGAGATTTTTACCAATGGAAAAATACTAAAGAAAATCGTTTGATATCTGTGACATTGGAATGTATAAGTTTAAAAACAATGGGTGGTCAATCCATTAAAATGAAGACATAGATGGTTTGGCAGGTCAATCATTCAGGAAGGAATAAGTTTAAAAAAAACAATAGGTAATTAATCAAGTAAAACACAGATATAAATGATTTGGCAGGTCAATCATACAGGGGGAGGGTGAAGGATTCCAGGCAATGTAAGAGATTGATTTGTCTTTAGAGGGGTTCTGTCTTTTCTTGCTGGTCATCATCAGTTATCTAAAGAACTCTGTTGTTAGGTTAAATAAGCAATTTTTTTAAAAAGAAAATAAATCATAAGTTTGTTATTTTCCGTTCGGTCTCCTGAATGACAAAACTTAGCCAAATTTTATAACATTCGTAAAAAAAGACCATTGAGTAATTTTATATTAGATGCACATCCTGTCCTCTTCAAAAATTGACCAACTTTATGATTTGTCTTATATCTAAATATACCCAATTTATCAGGAATCAGCGAGTAATGAAACTTAAACTGCAAAGGGAATTTTGCTCATGAAAAATTGGAGAAACACTGAGTTATATGAATCATAATTCAATTTCACATTAAAATTTATGAAGTTTAAAAGTCTCAGCTATATGTACTATCTAAAATTCCCAGAGAAAACTAATTTTGATGGTGAAAATAAGGTGGAACTGAACACTACAATCCCCAATGAAGCATCAAATCACTGTAAGTGAAATGATAAATACATCAATAAGTGGTCATTTATATATCAAAATTTAAAAGCTAGTTATTTTCAGCTATAAATATGTAATTAATGCCCAGAACCCAAAATAAAAAAAAAGCCTTATAATCAACGTGAACATTTTATTACATTTTAGCATAAAGATTGAACTTATCTAAAAGTGACTATTTCAAATAAAGCCCCAGATTAAGGGTTTGCAAATAAAAGAAACTATCTAAAGTGATGTGTGTGCATGGAGAACAAACAAAAGAAGAAAAAAAAAGCTGCAGCAGAAATGGAAAACAGAGATCGAAAGGATGATCCGGCAGGACTGATTAAGTATAATTTTATTATTTGTTTTTCGTTTGTAACATTTATTCTAAAAAAAAAGAGATTTTAATCATATATATCCGTCTAAAGTTATTCTATGTTAAAATTATTATTATTATTATTATTATTATTATTATTATTATTATTATTATTATTATTATTATTATTATTATTATTATTATTATTATTATTATTATTATTATTATTATTATTATTATTATTATTATTATTATTATTATTATTATTATTATTATTATTATTATTATTTGGGTAGATACGTTAATGTCAAATCATTTTCTATATGCCTGTATTAAATGCTTTACATTTTTTTAAGAAGAGAGTGAGAGATATTGTTAAGTGAAATGTTTCTAAATCGGATCAGATATTATTATCAAATGCTTAGATTTATTTATATGTTTTATAAAGGTTGTGTGAATGTTGGGATAAAACATCATCATTATGTTGTAAAAGTAGCTAAAACTAACTTAATGGCAAGAAGTCCAATCATACATAAAATATCTCCATTGCAAAGCATAATGTGAAGGCATATTAGGTTAAAATAATTAATGGGAATTATTAAATCTTATTACTGGAAGAGTTATCCTTAAATATAAATCAGTAATTGAAAGCATTAAACACTGGGAGATAAAATTAATGTTCATTATGTCTTAGTTAAAATTAAAAATAAAACATATATGAAGGTAACTATTATCCTTATCTGTCTGTTTTATAATTATTACTCCATGGCAATCATGATTATCTAGTAATTAAGAATTAATATATGTATTTTAAAACCCCGTAAAATTATCTCTTGTTTTAGGGATCTATTTTTTATCCTAAGGTTGTAGAACAGAGGAAAGTCATGTGAACTATAGAAATAATGTACATATTATTTTATTGAGTTATATTTGTTAATGAAATTTATAATTTTTTTAAAATAAAAATTTATAAATGTCTCAATGTTTTGTGGGTTATTACAATCTAGAAATCTTAAATCCAATCATCCATCAATAAATTATTATTTATATTTGAAGTATCATTTGGTAAATCATAACAGATAAAATTTATTTAAATGGTTAATTTTCTAAGCTTATGTAGCACAGCAAGATGCAAGATTACCAACACTCCAGAAATAATTCAGTATAATTGAAGTATAGATTATGAATGGTGGGATGGTTATTGGGTGATAGTAGATGCAGTGGTTGGGCATAAAATCTTTTCCCCATCTGTTGTATTCAAATAATCTCTAGATGCACTTGCTTATGATTTTTTAAGGATGAGAGTGTTTGTAATTTGTTATTTTCAAAATTTAACGTAAGCTTAATTATTCGAGCTTTAGTATATGTGCACATTGGCTACTTAAAGTCAGCCAAGATCAACTTCAGAGGTGGTCATAAGAGAAGGGGGATTAACACCAGTAATCCATAGCAGCTTGTTCAACTTCCAGACCTTATTGTTCTAAAACCCTGAGAAGAGATTATTATAGGCAATAAATGAGCTAGTACAATGGAAAATTTGAGAGTAAAAGAGATAGTAGTGCAATGGACATATAAATGTGAGGATGATGGAGAGATGGATCAGGAGAATGAATATGGACATAGAACTATTTGTAATCCGAAACAAAATTTTAATTGTGACTTTAATGATAATGAATCCTGTGTTGAGAATATAAATTATAATGTGAGTTGACATTAAAGTTTTTTTTCTTTAACAACCATGAGTTTCCAAGAGTATTAGTATTATTATTTTAATGCATTCTCGGTGTCCTCTTAGTCTATTGATTATTTATTAACCCATTTATTAGATATCATTATTAGAAATTATTAATAAGCTATTGAATTAAGATTTAGCCTCAATATTTCCATTGAAGTTGCAATTTGTCACCCTGACAAATATGATTATGGATGTTCTATCCCTTCACCATCAATTCTGAGAGAGGGTTTAGTAACAATGTTGGCTGTTAGAGGAGGAGCATCCACCCATCCGTTCGACCTGAACGGTTATAAGCGGCGTGCAATGTGGCCGCAAGTGTCTAGAGTAAAAGGTTATAAGATATATATATATATGTTGAAAACGAAGATTTTTACGAGTTGCGTATATAAAAGACATATTTTGCGGGTTTCATCCGTTTTAAAAAATGATATTCCGACGTTTACGTAGGAATATCAAAACTTAAAAAATTTTAACATGGATGAACCCGCAAAATATGTCTTATATATATATAAGTGAGTTAAAAATCAATTTACATTAAAAGATACAAAGACTGATTTAAATTGGCACTCTAGCTGTTATTGTTCTGGATGGCTGTACATAAAAAGAACTAAAAGACATTAAGAGGTGTTCCACTCTCTTATTGTAAAAAAGTTAGTGAGATTGGCAGCTAGAAGGCAATTCAAATATTATTTAAATAGATTTGTAAATTTTTCACATGTCATTATAGTTATTTATTATTAAAATATTATATATATGTTTATTGTAACAAATATAAAATATTTGAAATGATAGTCGCCATAATTTAAAAACTAAACAGGATATGCTCCAGTGGTTCATCATTTGTAGCCGAATAAAATTAAATGTGAAATGATTTACTATGTTAGCTGATATACTATCTATAAGTGAAGGAGGATGTCGCTGACAGATGAATAAGAACATAGACATATCATGTTTATAATTGGGTGTCTATTGGTAACTCATTAAATATAACACCATAGCCAGTTTGCAACTATCATAAGCATTAATTTAGTTACTCTAATAAACACATATTAATAAATCATCAATCATCAAACATTAAAATAACATAATTATGAGAGGACTAAATAGAATTACATTAGTTAAAAATTAATGAGTTGTTTTGATTATTGAAAGTTATATCTTTATATAGATGACAATGACTAAAAGGAAATATAGTCAAACATACTTCTAATTGAATTCATTGAATTAAGAATGGTTCCAACACAATTGAAATAAAACAATATATAAATTATAAATATTTCCTTTATTGAACAGGTTTTCATCCATATTAGGGCCTTTTCAAAATACACTTTACTAATATAATCACATGACACTTATATATATATATATCCACTAATGTTCCTTTTATACAATTGTTTTATATAATGATGTAACTTATATATATATTCACTTCCCCCATTTTTATATACATATTATTTTTATACAATAAATAAAATTACATCAAGTATAATTCAATAATTATATACATATATTATACACCATAAATTATAAATTACATTAACTCTATTAAATTAATTATATACACACACTTTATACACTAAACTAAATTATATATCATTTCTCATATATTGCTACTAACCATATCTTCAAATACAACCTTATTTATTTATAGTTAACTAATTATTAACATTAACTAAATATTTACATATATCATATATTTTAATTTAAACAACAACAACAGCAACAAAAGAAAAAAAAAATCAAATATAAATTAAATTTTCCAGTTGTCCTTTAATGCCCATTTACTACTCAACTTTGCAGGTCCTTTAACTAAATTAACACATTTACTCATATTCTCATTAATATATACTGTCTCAGAATATTTCCTTCTATTATAATCTTTAACATATTTTATGTTAAAGATGTTAAAGAAAACTGATTCAACAAAAAAAAAATATATATTTGTGTAATTCCAGTTGTGTTGGAAATATTATTAATTATTGAAAACATCATTATGTACAAATTTATGTTTGACCATTGTTAAGGAACGCATTGAATTATATGGATATTTCTGGATTTATTATTTATCAATTTGAATTTTACATATATTTTGAAAAATACAGGTATCAGAATCAATATATATATATATATATATATATATATCAAATGAAATACATTAAAGATTGTAATATTATGCATGCAAGGTAAGACTTTTTGATTTTTTTCATGCATGAATTTTAAATATTATAGGAAAAAAAAAACCATATATTAATCAAAGAAAAAAAAAATTATATTTTATAAAAGATTGATTACATTACTACAACCCAGAAAAGTAATATATCTTAGAAAGAGAATGTGCTGATTTCTTCAGTTAAGTTTTAGGAAGAATTCATCATATTATTTAAGGATACTAGATTATGCATTAACAATGTTTTAGCAATGTGATGATGGAAATGATTCAGTCAAATAATAACTCAACATTATTGTAGTAGTAATTTACCATTGCTTGCTATATTTTAAATTTAATGTATATTACATTGTATTAGATGAAAAATGTTCATTCTCTTCTAAATAATAAATTAATTTATTTGGAATTTGAATAATAAAAATAGCTGAGCAATGTTTTCACTCTAAAAGGTCATTCATTTAGATAGTGCTAAAACTCAACCAGATGACACTATTATTGAGATAAAATAAGAACTAAGTTGAAAGCATTGTTCAGTTATTTGTTATTTAAAGTGTAAATAGATTAATCTTTTCTTTGGAAGTGAAAAACGCTTATCATAGAATTACATAGTTGAAGAAAAGAATTAAAAAAATGTTATATAAAACATTTTAATGACTTACTTTTATTGTTAGGATGATTTTTTTCTAGATATATTAATTAACATGAAGTTGTTCCACTAATATATGATAAATTAAACACGTATCAGCACATATTCATATTTCAACAACAAAGTACAACTGACAGACAAGGGTAAATCATGACTGTGTAAATAAAGGACATTCTTGAAATTGCTAGATCATTTGAATTAATTATCTACAGAGACACACTTTTTTTTTGTAAATTACTGAATATTTTAATAGATTTATCTGTTTTCATCTTCTATGTAGACCATTATTATAATTACTATAATTACAATTCAACGGATTGATAACCAATAAGCTAAATTTATAATATTATTATTAATTTTTCAGTATTTTAATGAGGCATAAAATAAACAGCTGATATTTAATTACGAAGATGATTTATAATATTACATTATTTATTAATTTTGAAATTTATTAGAAGCTATATTTACATAGATGAATATGCAAAAAAATAATAAGCACCGGTATGTGTGTTATGTGAAATGAGAAATCTTATTAAAATATTTAAAACACGAGAAGATTAAATAAAATTATATGTCGTAAATGCTTGAACATACTCAGATATATAGTTTTACGTGCGTACAGACAGTTCTTTTTTATTATAGCGAAACATGTGGTAATTTAGGAAATAGATAAATATAATTATATTTTTTTTTTGTTTCGTGTTTTTGTTTACTTCAACTAAAAATTTATTGGGAATTGGGAATTATATGTTTATTGAAAAGGTCTTCATTTTAAAATGCACTTATCCACTACCATTCCTTCTGAGGAAAAATACCTGATAAAAATTAGAAAGTTAGAGAAGTTACTTTAAATATCACTGTAGTTAAATCTTATATTATGGATAGATAAATTTGTGTGCGTGAGATTTTAATTTTATAATTGAATATTTAATTTTTATACATCTATAAACCATTTACAATATTTTTAATCAAATTCAATTCGTTCAATCTTAACATTTGTATTTATATTTCAAAGAAAACGTAAAGTGCTAATATGAATAATTATTTATGTTCAATAAATAAAGGGAACATTTTAAGTATACAGTTTGTATATAAAGATTGTAATACAATTGACACTATTTTGTTTCTGATTGTACTGTTGTTTTAAATAATTAATTTGTAATAAGAATACATCCGATATCTATCTTGACATATATTGGATAACAAATAAAAACTTAAAAATATTTAGCTAAAATTTTAAAACAATATATATATTGTTTAAAAAAGTTAAATCTTCACTCTATATACTTACCCTGGCATAATGTGATTTCTCGTTTTCTGCTTCTTTTTTGTAGCCTGTTAAAACTGTGTTTTATTTCTCCTTACCTTTACCTTCTTACAATATTTATTTTATTTATATATTTTATGATCCTTAATATTTATCAAAAGATTAAGTGCTAATGTTCTGTTATCAGACACATTTCATTTAACTCCAGTTATATGTAAAAATGTAATAACAAACCAGTATTAATTATAATTTTGTTTTAAGCTAAGTTGACAAAAGTCAACTGCAATTAAAACATGCCACTTTTAATGTTGAATTTTAAACTACTTCTGAGATTAAAAAAAAAAAAAACAAGATATAAGTTATTCCTAAAATCAAAGTCACTAATTTAAAAAAATGTTGAAAAAATTATAGCTATCTTTTGGCTTAAAGCAAAAAGAAAAAAAAAGTTAAAATGTCAAACTACTGCCTTGTTTTATACTTACAGTAGCTGTTAAAACAATATCAATTTATTCAGGCCATAATACCACCCAGAGAAAGCAACAATAATCAATAAATTCTAGAAGGTTCAACAATCAGGCACTAAATAGGGAATGAAATGCCCAATTTTCTGGTATATTGATCAATTTTAAATTGCATTAGGTGGCACTAATGTGTAGAAAATATTGCTAGTGTTCCAAATAAAAATTGTGGATGTATAATTTTTTTTGGTTACAATAGTATAGTTATAAAGTACACATGAATTCAAGAATGTAAATTGATTCCCTTACAATATATTTTTTAATGTTAATAGATTACGATTTTTATGTGCAATGTAGTACTTTGGTACTTATAACCATCATGAACTACAATGACTGTTTATTATTACTACTACTATTACTACTACTACTACTACTACTACTACTACTACTACTACTACTACTACTACTACTACTACTACTACTACTACTACTACTACTACTACTGTTACTTCTACTGCTGCTGCTACTGTTGCTACTGCTAGTGACTGTTATTGCTACTGCTACTGCTGCTGCTACTACTACTTTTACTACTACCACTCTCCACTACAACTATCACAACTACTACCACCACAACTACCACCACAACCACCATGACCATCATTACCACCACTACGACTACTACTACTACCACTACAACAACAACTACTACTACTACTACTACTACTACTACTACTACTACTACTACTACTACTACTACCCTCACTACCACCACTACCATTACTACTACTACTACTACTACTACTACTATTACTACTACTACTACTACTAAACTACTACTAATACTAATACTAAAACTAATCTACTACTAGTAGTTTTAAAAAGGTTTTTTATTTGGTCAATATTTTGATTACATGTTAAAAATGTTACATAATTTCAAACAAGCAAGCAAAGGTTACAAAAGACATAAAAATAAAACCAAATTGGGATGTAAAAAATTCCCTAAGAATACATTAATAATGAGTAAGCTATCTATTGATAGTTGTAATAAGTTTATTATAAAAGCCCATTCTGATTTTATTTAGGTTTTAACATAGTGCAGATAAAGTTATGAGGCTCCAAGTGTCATTGACTATATCGGCAGGGTCAAAAAATGATTTCCAGTTTGAATTTTTAGCATTTTATTTTTAAAAAATTACATGAGTTTTTGCAATGTTGGGTTGAAGACAAAATAACACCTTAAGTACCAAAGTGTAAAAATAATGAAGATGGAAAATCTTATAAAGAGACAGATTCCATTTTGAATATTTTATATTAAGATGTCATATGTATTTTTGGAATTATGAATGAGTGTGGGTATAAGTTTTCTATATGTATGTAGGGCAGTGCTGTGACATAAGAGACAGATAGCTTGAATGTTATTACATTTCCTTTTATTGGAAAGAAACTCACTTGTTGATAAAGCATTCATATTAATTTTGATGATAAAGTCTAGGTATTTAGGTTCTAAAAACCAACATTTAAACTTCTGTATTAGTGATTTGCTTGATGTAGTAGATCTAAGTTAGTAATAATAAGATATGCATTCCTGTATTTTATTTTTGCTGTAAACATTTCAGGCAATTTGTATTTAAATATATGTTTAATTAGGTTATTAATAAACTAATGGTTGATAGGTGGAGGTGTGTCAGTAGGAGATACTAAAATGAAAATTTGAAAATTCTGAAGGTTAGTGTAGATTTTAAATAGTGTATTATAGGTTTTTAGATAATAAAAAGTAGTTATAGAATGCAAAGTTAAACCATTAAATTTTGAGTGCTTTTGGAGTTTATTAATGCTAATAGAAATTGTCTTCTGGTTCCAGATAAATTTAGTACATAGAAAATTATTTTTTTTTGATGTATGAGATAGTGAATTTAATGATGGGTGAATAGAAATTAATTTTGGGATAGATTAGAATGTTGATTAGAAATATTTTACTGTGTATTGAAAGATAGGCTTTAGTTAAAAAAATATTTTTTGTATTGAAGTGATTAATTGATTTTGTATATTTATAATCATTATATTTAGTGACTGATGGAAAGTATTCCCAGTAAGTTATAAGGGCGAGTATTAACCCTTGTTTTAATTGGAATACCAGTAAGTATGGACCATGTGACCATTTTTTGAGATTGAATTTTAGAGTATAATTATATGTGAATTTTTACAATATATTATGTAGTTTAGGTAAGAATTTGTGTGAAGGAAGGAAAATGGTTATGCCATCCATAAATGAGATTTGTTTAATTGTGTGGTTTAAAAAGTTGTATGTATTCCACATAGTTCTGCTCCAATTTAAAGTAAGAGGTGATTAATGTAGGTGTTGAATAGGAAAGCAGTAAAGGGGTAGCCTTGAAGTATTGAGTTATGTGGAGTGAATTCTGATAACATTTTTCCATTCAAGATGATGTGAATGGTTCTATTTATAAAAAGGTTAGCTAAAATATACTTAATTGGAATAGGGATTCCATGACTACAAAGCACTTCTAAAAGTTTCTCAATATGCACAGAATTGAAGGCAGCTTCAATATCTAATTACTGCAATAGGTGCTGCCCTTCTTTGATGGCAGATATCATCAGTTAATGCCATAAATAAGACATCAGTCTCTGGAATGGAGATACCTTTTTTGGAAAATTGAAATTTAGATAGAGGAGGTAATATAAGTGGTTGAATTTTATATTTAATAATAGATTAAGTAACTTTAATGATGTGTAAGGACATAAATATAAGTCTAAGATTATGGAGAGGCGATGGTACTAATTGTTTTTTTAAGAAAGGGAACTAGTGAGACAGGATAGAATAGTTCTATAATATGGATTTGATTTGATAAGTAATGTAGAATATTGTAAATTATAAGAATGGTAAAGTAGCTAAGGTGTTCAAGCAAGAAATTTGGGAAGGCATGGTATGTGTCCCTGTATGTGAGATGTTTGGGGTTGTTTTTAAATTATTTGTGATATCTTCTTTAGTTATATTTTGGTTTGTTGATGATATACCGAAATATAGTGGCAAAAGAATTGGCATAGGTAGTTTTTGAAATTTGGTTTTAAAGTATTGTTTAATGATGGAAGCATATTTATTCTGGTACCCATTTTATCATTTATTAATATGGATGAGGGAGTGATTTTATTAGAGTTATAGCCTAACACCCACTTGATATGTGCCCTTGACCAGTTATGGGTGTTTTTTGAAAAGATTTTGGCTTTTTTAGTGGAAAGAGAATCAGCTAGTGTGAATTGTATATGTCTGAACTCTGGCTTTAGCATTATTATGGTGTTTATTAAATTTGAGTTGGTAGGTGTGCTTTTTAACCTCAAATGCAACATATCTAATTTTTTGCAAAGGGTTGTACAGGAATGATTTCTGGTGGTGTAATGTTTCATGTTAGAAGCTAGAATATTAATGAAGGAAAATGAGACTTCTATTGGTTGGAGTAAAAATATGTCTATTTTTTAAAAATAAATATATGTATTGAATATAATGGCTTTGCAAGCATTTGTTTTTAATAGCAAGCAGGTGATATTGTTCAGTGAGAGTTTTGAATGAATCTGCATATCTAAGTTAAACATAACATTAAGAGCATGGTTGTTAGAAAAAGCCACAAGGCACAAGGATGGCGTAGTTATGAAGTGGAATTTGGGAGAGCAAAAAAAACCTTCCAAGCTCATTAGCCTTTTGTTAATTTTATGTAGATATTTCATTGTAAAATCTTGGTATGGCATATTAAAGTCACCCAAGAGAATTGTGGGGTGTGGGATTGTTGCTAATGTTGAATTAATTATATTAAAAAATTGGTGATTGATATTGGTTGATCATATAAGTATAATGCTATTAAATTTATTGTAAATGCTGCATTATGGAGGGTAATGATAGTCATGGGCTAGTCTAAATATAAGATATTGAAAGATTGGAATAGATAGTTCTTATTGATGATGACTCCCATTCCTACAGCTGAATAGTTTGATGTGGAAAATCTAGTAAAGTGAAACTTGGCAAGATGTTGCTCAGGTTTCAAAGAGAAATTTATTGAGCATTTAGTTTCTTTAAAATGGAGAATATGTGGTGTGAAATGCTGAATCCAGTTGGATATGACAATCATTCTTTGGGATGAGTTTATCTCTCTAACATTAACTTCAGTAATTGATATTAACATAAATATTTCTAGATTGTATAATGATTACAGTAAGTAAATTGTTGTTGTATGTATATTGTATCTAGGTGTTGTTGATCTTGCTAATGGAGAGTATGATTTTATGCAGTGAGTATTGAAATATGCAAAATAGAAAAGTTTATCGATTATAACAATGGGATAGGATGTGAAAAGAAGGTAATATTTCTGTACAGTGTATGGTGTGAATAGATACAGTATATTTATTAATAAAAAGAAGGTTGTATTATTAAATTTATAATATGTAAATATAAGTGTTTGTTTATTATATAGTTTACATTTATTATGTTTAAGTACATAATATGTAATTATGTGTGGTTGTTTGTACTATAGTTTGTATCTATCATTTTAATTGCAATATATGTGTTCAAGCTGGTTAAGTGCAACCAACAATGAACCCCTTCCAAACATAACTAATAAACAAATCATAACAATAGAGTAATTAAAACAAATTGAATAAAAATAAATAAAATGGTTGAATATAGTTCTTCACTCATATTATATCACTAATTATTAGTTGGCTTAATGTGAATAGGATTATCTGTATTGGGACTATCTGATGAGTGTTAAGTAGTAAGTTTTAATTTCTTATTTGTGCTATTGGGTATATCCACTCCAGCAAAATACATCTGTTGTTATGCTGTGAAAGTGACAACATCTGAGCACAGTTATTTAGACCGGTGTGTGTCTGTTAAGGTTTCTGTTGTTTGCAGGTTGGAGTTATTATAATTCATTTTTTTCAAAAGGAGAAAAGTGTTTGTTTGTAACATGATTCACATGTGGTTGAGATTTTATAGCGGTATACTAAGTGTCGCTATATTGAGCTGACTCAGTTAAACCTATTCTTTTTTTTTTCTTTTTACATTTTTTTTATTTTTTGTTGCTATTTGGAATGTTGTGAAATCTTCAGCAGAAATATCCCCAAGTTCATTTGATGAGGAGGAGCTGTTATTCTCATCATCAAGTTCTGAGTTGCTAGTCATTGGTGTGATTGATAGGCAGTGATTTATGGCTAATATATCCAGAGGTGTTTGCATGGATTGTTTGGTAGAGATAATCAAGGTTGATGAATCTCAGGTTTGTGGTATCTCTATGTCAGTAATTTCATTATACATTGTTTGATTTAAATTTTGTGTTATTTTCATGTTGATATTTTTGTTATACTTTGTTTGATTTAATTGATTGGTGTAGCAATGTGTTTTTGAGCATTTTAATCAACAATTTTGACATAAATTGCTGGGGCATTCTTTTTATAAATGCAATTTCTGGTTGATTTGGAAGCACTGAAATGCTAAACCTCTGAAACTGATAATCAATGGTGAGATTTCTGTTTCATGTAGTGTTGGTACATCAATAGGTGTAATATTTTTATTTAGTGTTATGTTAAAAGTCGCAATATTTATTAACACTGGGATAAATGCCTTTTTATCAAGATAATTAAAGTTAGTTATTTTCCAGTATTTTTTGAGGATTAATTGTAAATCAATTTCATTGAAATCAATGTAACAGTTTTTGATTTCTCCTGGAAGTGATGCAGGGTGGTCCATATCAATATATCAAAAAATTCTTGAGTTTAGAAATTTAATATTGTTTTTTAAAAAATATACTTTTGTGTTTTATTATGAAATTATATGTACAAATATATATTATTAGGATGATTCAATATTTTATAAATAAATGTCCATAATTTTCTTTCGACAAAAGTTGATGGAATTTATCCATGAGAAATTTAAATAGATCACATTCCGAGTTTGTAATGGTTATTATTATTGTTTTCATCTTATGAAATTTTTTGAACAATTTAAGCAGACATTGAGGCATAATTTTATTGAATTTATTTCTGTAATATGCATATAATTCCGATGTAATTAATTGGCTCTGATTTTCATTTATATTTAGGTTGCTTTGTTTTTCTTCATAATCATTTTCTATGCCTAATAATTGTGATATGCATTTTGGTGAATTCTGCACGTTAGTGCAAATATTTTCATCATGAGATTTAATGGCTCTAGCGTATCTATTATTTTCTTTTATTTCATTTTTATTCATATTTCGTTTGACTAAGTGTTGATTATTATTTGGCTTATGCATAAATTTATTAGTACTAATAGTATCTATTGTTTTCGGCAATTCTGTGAAATTATCCATGTTTTTCATAGACTCTTGCATGCTCTTTTGCATGTTAACAGTGCCAAACATTGTTTTTGATTTCATTAGATTACATTGTGTTAATTGCTTGTTAGTTTGCATTGTGTTATTCGATTTAACTTGATGATTAATTGTAATTTGATCATTCTCAGTTTAGAGTGACAGATTATTATTAAATATTATATTATTATGAGAAATAAAAAAAAAATATTTGTGGTCTCATTTGCATTTGCCATTTCACTTAGAAGAAACGAATCTTTCGACTCTATGATTAAAGAAAAGATAAGTATATAATAACTACCTAATTTTTTTTTTCCCTGTATCAATGATATAATAGCACCAATAACAAAAAAAAACAGTTGACTCAGGAAGTAAAATTTTGATGTCAATTTTTAATTTATTTTGCAGCAAATTTAGCTTTCTATTGATTGCATTTTTTTCACTTAATGTTTTTTTATTTTTGAAATTAAAAACTAACATTTAACCTACATGCAATTTTAAAATTTATAAATTGATAAATAGTTGCGTAAACATTCCTTGTATGTATGAGATTCTTAAGCGAATTAAATATGTAAAAAGATAAATATAGTTGCACTCCAATATAATTAAATCTATTAAACATCAGTTTGTACTGACTCTAAATAATTTTGCAATTCTCAGGTCACGTGACAGATTGGGAAATACAATATCAGGTCCCCCACATGTAAATCAATGTGTCAATTTTAAAATCAACACAGCATTGTTTTAGATTATCACTGACTAAAAAGTAAAAAGAAAATAACAGCATTTTTTTAAAAATATATATATTTTCTCATTTTAAATTATAAATCAAATAATTTATATATATATATATATATATATATATATATAAATATATTTGATATATATATATATATATATATATATATATATATATATATATATATATATATATATATATGGATTATCTCAAAATATGAAAATAAAGATTGATTATGATGAGTTAGAAGAAGTTAACAATCACAATACCTTGGTCACATTATTAATACAGATGGAAACACAATGAATAAAATTAATCACAGAGTTAAACTTAGTGGAGTGTTTTTGGTAGAAATAACTTAATACTAAAAGGAAATATGCCTACATGTTTGAAAAGGAAGGTTTTTAATAACTGTCTTTTACCAGTTCTTTCTTATGAATCTGAGACTTGGACAATTAATAGAAAAGAAATACAAAGACTTCAGACCTCTCAAGGAAATATGAAAGGATGAATATTAGGTGTAACAAGAAAATATCAAAAACACAATATATATTTGTAACAGAACTAACAGGTGTTACTGGCCTCATTAAAAAAATTAAAAGATTGAAGTGGAATTGGGCTGGACATGTTGCTAGAAGACATGGTAATAGATGGACAATTAAAATCATAAACTGGAGTCCAAAAGATTGTAAATGACCCAAAAAGAGACAACATGTTAGATATATGGATGAAATAAGAAAGAGTGCAGGGGTGATGTGGAGAAGCTAAATATTGGAGAAAATTGATTGAATTTGGAGAGACCTTTACCTGTAGTGGATTGATAATGTTTGATGATGTTGATGATTTCAGCCTAGTTTACAAAAATGATATTAACTTTAGCTAATTTATTAAACATTATTTAGTTTTCATATGGATACTGCTATCTTCATAAAGCAATGCCTTTTAGTGTGTGCTGATGTACATATAAATATTACTAAATAATATTTAATAAATTAGCTAAAATTAATATATCTTTTGTAAACTAGGCTGAAATCATCATCATCAACTATTAGCAATCCATTGCTGTATGAAGGTCTCTCCAAGTTCAATCAATCTTTGCTGATCTTGAGCTTCTCTTCTTTCATATCACCACTGTACACTTTCTTATGTTATCTATCCATCTCACCTGTTGTCTTTTTCTGGATCCTTTACAATCTCGTGGAATCCAATTTAAGATTACAAATGTCCATATATTATCATATATTCTAGCAATATATCCAATCCAACTACACATCAGTCTTTTAATTTTTTAATGAGGTCAGTACCACCTATTTGTTTTCTTCTTATATATTGCATTTTCAATCTCTTTTTGTTATTCATAACATGCATGTTTCCATACTTCTTTGAGTGGTCTGAAGACTCAGTGTTGTTGTTATATGAAGTGTCCATGTCTCAGATACATAAGTAAGAACTGAAAAAACACATGTATTGAAAACCTTCATTTTAAACACATAGGTACATTTCCTTTTAGTATCAAGTTATTTCTACCAACAGCAATCCAACCAACTTTAATTCTATTATTAATTTCAACTTATGTTTTCATCTGTATTAATAATATGATCAAGGTATTTACAATTGTTAACTTCCTTTACCTCATCATCATCAATCTTTATTTTCATATTTTGAGAAAATCCATATATATATATATATATAATTTAGAATTTAAAATGAGAAAATCTATTATTTTCCTTTTTTCAAAGGCTGTTATTTTCTTTTTACTTTTTAGTCAGTGATAATCTAAAAAAATACCTTCTAGATTTTAAAAATGTACCAACTAATCGATCTGTCAGGAACCTGATAATATATTTTTCAATCTGTCATGTGACCCATTTTCTGCAAAATTATTTAGAGCAAGTACAAACTGTGACATGTAACAGATTTTGATATGTTATTATGTGATTACATTTTTTCTTTTTACATTTTTAATTTTCCTAAGAATCTCATACGTATAAATGTTTATGAAATGATTTATCAGTTTTTAAATTTAAAAATTGCATGTAGATTAAATGTTAATGATTTCATTTTAGAAATTACAAAGAAAATGTCATCAATATGAAAGTAAATTTGCTGCAAACCTCTCCTGTAAGCAAATGCAATAGACAGGTATTATTTAATATATAAACCCCATAATTTGTCACTAATTGAGAGATCTAGGAATGCCCAAATTTGATTTTTCCAGGAAGAAAAAGTTCACTCTCTTACTACAAATGGAGACATATCAGTCTGGAAGAAAATTGGTAATATTTCTTCACCACAGAGCTCTATAAATCTATTTTATAAATTTATATTTAAATGAATCCAACTATAATGATCATTTGTTAAAATATAAATTTTCAATTACTTAAAATTTTTGTAAAATAATATCTCTAAGTGATAACTGTAACAGTGTTGCCTATAAATGTAACTTTTTAATATTTTTTTCCTGTAAATGGAATCAATTATTATATAAAACATTCTACTGTCTGTAGCCATGCCTAATTTCTATTCTACCTATTTTATTTCATTCTAAATTCATATGTTATGATATGCCATAATGTCAAAGTAGAGAATAATTAATTTAATACAGTTTTAGGAAAGTCAATTACAAGCTCTCTGGTGTAATGTTCTCATTGCTTTTTAGCTGTTATAAATCACTGCTTTGAAATCTATCCAGAGAGATAGCAACAGATTGCTATGTGTTCATTGTTATCTATATTTAATTACATAATATGTACTTGTCTGTTGTTAAAGATTGTGATTTATTGTTATATCTATTAGTTAAGTAATGAAATATGTTTTCTCCTCCCTAGTTTACATAACAAGATATGCTTTCTCTTTACTAGTTTCATCATAGAGGAATATATATATATATATATATATATATATATATATATATATATATATATATATATATATATATATATATATATATATATATATATATATATATATATATATATATATATATATATATACACACACTCAAAACTACTGTTAAAAGACTTGTTTTTTTAAATATTGATGATATTCAGTATTATATATTTGAAAAGTAGATTAATTAGGTTTTTGAATGTTGTAATGCAATTCATTTTTCCCACCATCTGCCATTTTTCTAATTATCACTTTGTATTATTTCATAGAAACTTGAAAATAACATTCACAATGTTTTTGTTTTTGCAATTGGTATTTTACTTATTTTTATCAATTTTTTCATGTGGAAGAGAGGGTATTTTATGTATTTCAGTGATTTCTGTTTTGGGAACTTGTATTTCAGAATGATTTTTTTAATTCTTTGTTGTTGTTTTTTTGTAATTTGGATTTTACTTATTTTTAATCGATTTGTGGAGGAAATTGTGTTTTATCTGTTTCAGAAATTTCTATTTTTGTAATTTGTATTTTAGAGCAATTTCAATGATATCTTTGTTTTTCCATAGGCATTTTAATTTTACAGCTATTTCTTGTTTTTTTTAATTTGTTATTTTAGAGTGATTTCACATATTTCTTCATGTTACCTTAGGCATTTTAATTTTACAGTGATTTCTGGTTTTTGTAATTTATACTTTAGAGCAATTTCAGATATTTCATTGTGTTGCTTTAGATGTTTTAATTTTCATCAATTTCAGAAATTTTGGATAGAAATTTATCACTTTTAAGATTCTTGAGGGTTCTTGATAGGTACTGCAGTGTCACTTAGTGGCACAGTACAAGTAACCAACTAGTACCTGTTTTTATTATTATTATTATTATTATTATTATTATTATTATTATTATTATTATTATTATTATTATTATTATTATTATTATTATTATTATTATTATTATTATTATTATTATTATTATTATTATTATTATTATTATTATTATTATTATTATTGTTTTTGTTGATGTTATTAATATTATTATTATTATTATTATTATTATTATTATTATCATCATCATTTTTTCAAAAGGCACTTCATTAACTCAAAGAAATTTTACATTGTTTGCATTTGTTTTTTACATAGTTTTGCATTGAATTATTTGGTATTATTACATATATTAATTTATGGTGTAACATATGTTATTGGGGGGCTATCTAATGGGTGTTTCAGATATGGATGTTTCACTTGCAAAGCATTGTCCATTATTTATTAGTTAATTAATTAATGTATGAAATTACATGCATCAGTTGGCAGTTGGAGTATTTTTAAGGGATTTTCAGTTGTGACAGTTCTAGTTAAATTGAGAACATAGACCATTGTATTTATGTAAGTGTGCAATTTCTTGAGTTTCTTCTGATTATAAACCATTGTGGTTGTGTGTCATCCAATTTGGAATAATTGTTTATTAATTCCTGCATATGTGGCTAAAATTATATAGTTCATTTTAATATTTTTTTATAAAGTTGTGTGTCACATTGATATTGGTTTACTTGAACTTTGGTTTTGGTATTACTCTTTATGATGTATAAATTGTATAATCAATAGATGTAAATAGAAATGAAAATTAGAATATTAACTTTCGAATTCTCCCACATACTAAGCTTGCCAGTCTACATTTTTGTTTTTTTTTTTCTTTTATTTTATGGACTTAGTTTGATGTAGACTTACATACAACATTGCTGGGTGTTTTAACAAAGATCAATTTACCACATATAACTGGTAACTGGTTATTAGTCTGTCCATATTTTTAATGTGTGCTAACATGTTTTTAAATGCTAATAAGGTGTTTTTGCCAATCAAGAAAATGCATCTGATGCACCAGTATGCATATAAGATGAACATGACCACTCTAATGCTCGGCATTGATCTTTCCTGGAAAGCAACAATTATTTGATTGATTGTGATACCAGTCTTTCTGTAGGCATTATACATACTTGATCATGTTTGGGTTATAGACAGACACTGGTATATGAGGTGGTGTATTATCTCCTCTACTTAGTGAAACAGCCTTCAGAAGTGATCAATATATAGATATGGTCCCATATAATATATTAAATGGGTTGTCAGCATAACACTTAAACTCATTTTGATCATGAAGTAACATTATTTGGGATCAAGTGCCCATTTTTAGAATTCCTTGAGCAATTTATTGTTACTAATTACTAATATAAGAGAGGAAACACTCACATCTGTTTGAGTGTTGACTAAATCATAGATTTCTCTTTATAAATATATATGTATAAACTGATCTAGATTATGTACTGTGGTTTTGTATTGGTGTGACTTTAACTAATTGTTTGAGTCTAGGGAATTTTACAATTGTGGTGACTATTAGGTTAGTCAGCTTTTGTATGTGGAAGATGTTAATGCTATGCAAGCCAAGGCCATTTTTGATAAAGTGTATGTTGAGATTGCTATGTTTTTTTAAGTCCAGAGTCACTTATTATATATGGCTTTAATTGTTGAGATAAATGCTTTGCAGAAAGAAATAGCTGGCACATAATGAACATAATGAACTATTTCTGTTGTAATGAATTGATTAATTAGCTGCATGTTTGTGTATAGACTTGGATAAAGAATCTACCATTCTATAGGCTTTTTCCTTAAGCTTATTTTGATTGTGACATCTCATTTTTATTATTTCCATATGAAATGTAAACCCACAGATAGAGGTGAGCTTTGAGGTGTAGTTTGATGCACATTGTTTCCAGTTAATAGTGTTAAAGTGGTGGTTTTTGCTGGAATAGACATTAATTTGTGTTTCCGTGAATACTCTTGCAGTATCTTTTGCAGCTGTGGTATTTGTTTTTGATGTCAGGAAGATAGTAACATCATCCATGTATGTAAGGCAAGCAGTGTGCTCTGCTGTGTTAGGTATCTCAATTCCACCAAAGGTGTGCTGTATGCTATCAATGAGATAGTTGATGTATATAATAGAAACAACAGTGAGTTAAGAGAGGTTCCTTGGGATATTGACTGAGTTGGGGTGAATGATGGGGAAATTGTTTACATTTAGTGTTACATGAATCTATTTAAAAATAGGTTGGCAATTATGTGTAGTTGTGTTGTAGGGATTTAAGTATATTTGAGCATTTCTAGGCCTGTAAGTATGTTTACAGTATCAAAGGCAGTCTCAATATTAAGCTGTACTACTATGGGTGCATATTTTTGCTGTTTGCCTGATGTCAGAATTGCTTTGAATAACAAGCCTGTTTTTATTGTTGAAGAACCTTTCTTTGCATACTGTGCTTTGGAGATTAGTGGCAATATGTATGGTTCAATTTCATCTTTAATGATTTTTTCAATAATCTTGATCAAAAATGGTCCCATAGATTTAGGTCGAAAGTCTGTAGTGAGTGGAATGATTTTCTTTATTATATAGCACTATGGCAAGTGTGTAGACCTCCTCCAAGGGCCAGATTTTCTGTGACAAATAGTTACCTAAACAACTTAAATATTTTGCTGTAAATATGCTTTGATGTATTAATATAAATAGTGTAATTCTGGGACTTCTGGGTGACAAGTATCTGGAATATTATTGAGTCTATCTGTGGAAATATCTGAGGTGAATAGGGTTTCAGTCTTAGGCAGGCCAAACATATCATGTGTTATTATAGTTGATTCTTGTGCTTGTAATTTTTTTTCTGAAAAATTCAGAGATTGACATGATTATATGTTGCATTATCTGTTTGTATCACCAATGGCACTTTTATATTCGGCTTTTTCCAAGTGTCCACCTCATGTAATCTCTCATCCAAGTATGAGGTTTGAGAATACATCTTTTAATTTTTTTAATTTTTAAATAACTTTAGAGTGCATCACAAGCATTATTGTATACATACATAAGTTTAAATATGTACTATTGTGTGTGAAGTGTGATGTGTTAATCCAGATTATTGTCTGATGTAACTGGTCTGGTAGAGATAGAAGTTTCAATGATGGCGGTTGCTTCATGGTATATGGATGATATTAAAAGACAGTATACCAATAAATGCAAAACATTATACTGAGTCAAAATTCATTTCTTTGATTTTATTTAGCATTATACATGTCTTGGAAAAAATGAATTCAGTGGTTGCTGTTGGGAGTAAAACTCTTATTGTTTTTGTGAGCAGATATTGTTGATGTTTGGATCTGATCACAATTGATTGTAATTATTTGAGCTGAATGACCTTAGTCACCTGTGGGAGTTAATTTTTTGTAATTAGTTGGTGGAATATTGGGTAATGGGAGTGAGGATCAATTACTAAAGTGGAGTGACTATTATAAAAAGAGATGACATAATGTGGTAAAAAATGTTGATCACTTATATTAATAGCATGGCTATTCTATGAAACCATCATTGTGTGAAGTCTCGGTATGTTAAAATTTTTGATTAGCACAGATGGATTTACTGTGGTAGACAGCCTTAAATTCATGTTTGCAATTATGATGTTTATTGTATTGTTTTGGAAAAGCATGTAGACAAAATCAACAACACACACTTATACAAAATGGTTATCATAAATTCAATATAATATGCATACATTTTTATTATATCTTTTTGTGAAAACTATTACTCAACAAAATAACTCTATATATTTTAAAACTTATAAAAAATGATAATTATAATATATTCTAAATTAATTCAAGGTTTTTTTTAAAGTCAAAATATTTATTCTGCCATATACTAAGTCACTCTGTGAAAGCCAGAGTAATCAAATGATACCAGAAGGCTTGTGCATAAAATCCCTGTCTAGTGCCTAATCATCCAATATTCCCAGAATAGGATCTAACTTGTGGCTTTTATCAGTGAAGAGCCTTGGACCTGAGAGCACTGCACCTAGATCTTAGGATCTAATGCAACCCTCCAGTAGCTACATTTTATCTCTAATTAACTACAAAACTATGAGAATAAAATTGAAAATACAAGACTATTTTCAATCCAAGCTCATTATCTTATATAGTTATATAGCTATTGATTATTCCTGTTCACACTGAGTGGCACTACAGTATGGAGAATTTTGCCTGTTTAAATAGTAGTTATAAACAAGCATAAGAAATGGTGATCATGTGATGTTTAGTTGTTTAATATCAATCCTGCCTAATAGGATAGTGGTAGCTATGGTTATTAAAGAACCAAAGACACCAAAATTTATGGGTACTGAACTGAGTTTGGACCTATATAAATATATAAGCTAATGAGCTTGGATTGATATTATTATTTAGTTTTCAATTTTATTCTCATAGTTTTGAAGTTAAATAAAAATAAAAGCTGTCTGATGGAGAGTTGCATTATATTCTAAGATCTAGGTGCAGTTCTCTCACATCTAAGGTTCTTCACTGACAAAAGCCACAAGCTAGAAACTAGTCTGGGGATATTGGTTAAGTAGTCACTAGAAAAGAATTTTATGCACAAGATTTATTGCATTCATTGATTACTCTGGCTTGGACTGATTGGCACTATTGTATAGAGAGTTTTGCTTTATTTAATAACAGTTATGAGCAAGCATAAGAAATCGTAATCCTGTTTAGTAGTACTTAGAAAATATTTGAAAGTGTCTAAATGCTTTGATGTTTTAGGTTATAAAATCATCATGTATAAAAAAAACAAAATTTATTTTTATAATAGAATAATTACTAATGAAGTTTGAGCTGTTTAAGTACAATCCATTAGTAGTGAGTTTAAAATATTCCAAAATTTAACAATAAGTTATTTTTTTACCTATATGTGATATATAATATATAATACTTTGGAATCAATAATAGTGAGTTAAACACTACTCCAGAATATTCCAGTAACGTGTTTTATTTCTAAGGTGTGGTACATAGGTATTAATTTCTCAAGATATGGCATTCATAAATTATAAGTTTTTTTTTAAAAACATAAATAAAATATAATGTATTAGTTACACATTTATTTTAATAATAGTAATCCAATGTAAATATGTTTATCCAGATGAAGTTCAAATTAATTATTTAAAATTCATTTTTAACTATAATTGGCCAATACACTGATGTCTATCTAGGAGACATTAGGTTGCTATAGCAAATATAATATTAAGCAAAATAAAGATTTGTGGTGAGTACATAATTGAATAACATGGTTTAAATGAAAATAGATTTCCCATTCGATATTAGACAATTCTTACCATTCTTCGAATTGTTTTGCACTTACAAGTGATCTGTTGTAATGTTGTCTCCAAGAGGCAACCTTGGTCTGCAATAGGAATATTTGTGGCATCCTTCATCGTTGAACACTAACTGCTACTTTTGCAGGAAGCACTATTGCTTCCTGAAAATAAAAGTGATAAATTATATTTTACTGACATGAATGTAAATGTTTATTTTAGGAAAGTTTATTCACATATGTAGACTTATTTTACATTCAATAAACATAAGTTGCATTTTAGTTAAGATATATAAAAAAAATGGGGAAAAAATCCATGTTTTTTTTTATTTTATTTTAACTCTGACCTACAAAAAAATCATTTTATTAAGTGGTGGATTCATGGTGGTAAGTCATCCATTCATGATTGTATTCGATATAATTAATAATAATATATTAAAATGTATAGAGTGGATATTTTGCATTTTCCCTTCATGCTTCCTTTAAGACTTCGAGATATCAAATGGTTTAATTTTATTTAATAGCAATCACGTTTCTGTAGCGTAAATAAAAAAATACTTATCCATAATTAAAGCATATATTACTTACAAATCCATAATATATGGAGATTATTAGTTATCAGAAATTAGCATAACATTACCTTTAGCAATAGAGACATAAGAAAAGTAACTTAAATCCATGAAAGAAAAAATGTTTTACACATAAAAAATAACAACTTAAAGATCACCAATATTAAATGACTCTTAATCAGTGTAATAGTCAAAATTTGAAACTCAAAAACATTCTTAACATAACTTCCATTTTACGGCTTTTGTATAAATATAAATTTAAGAACGAATTACAATATATTGTTAATATTTGTAAAGTAGACTTAGTTAAAATTCTTTTTGTAATTGTTTTGTGAAAAATCTACCTTATCCTGAAAAAGATAAAGCAAGTGTAATATCTTCCAATATAATAACATCTGATACTTTTTTCAGTTTCAAAAACACTTAAATATTAATTATCTTTTATATTGATGACCCAAGGCCAATTTATTTTGTTTTATAATTTTACATAAATAAATGATCATCTATCTATAATAAGATAAAAAGTAAACAATGTACCTAATGTATAATCCCCAGTAATCAAAAATAAACTAACCTGATAAGTATTTATTTTACTTCTCTACTGAATTTAAGAGAGGTGCTGTAATGTTCGTTTTCCTGAAGAAGAATAGATTAGATTAGTAATTTTATTTTTATTATTATAAGTACTAAATTATTTTCTATACCTGCAAAAGTTTTAAGTCACACAAAAATTAATATTTAAAAAAATGAATATAGGATTTTATAATAATAAAATATCAATGATTATAAGCTTAAAAAATAAATTTCATTAAAAGAAATTACAAGGATTTAACATTCCTAAAAAAATTATGTTTTAAAGCAATTTTAAATACTAAAAATAAACTAATACTTAATGTACTCAACACATGTACTTTGGTTAGAAAGATTTTATTAAATCAATTTAAATGATGCATTACTAATGACTTTCTTAATTAGTGTTGCAAACTAAAACATAAATAAATAAATGATGTGTTAAACAAAATGTTGCTAAACCTCAATTGAATTCTACAATTTAAAATATATATATAAGAGTAAAACAGACTTTTTAATAAAAGTAGAAGTTTTACCTTTAGATTCTTGAATAGTGAATTTAAGGCAAACGCTCTAACCAACTGATATATATATATATATATATATATATATATATATATATATATATATATATATATATATATATATATATATATATATATATATATATATATAATGATACTTTTTAATAGTCTATTGCAAGTCTAAGAAATTTGTATAAACCCTATAAAAATATCATTATTACTCACAAAATTGTCAATTAATGGATCATAAAGAATTAATTATGTACCCATTATTTGTTTAATTGTTATGATAAATATATATATATATATATATATATATATATATATATATATATATATATATATATATATATATATATATATATATATATATATATATATATTTAAAATTAATTATATATTTTATTGATACAATAATTTTAGAATGGCAGAATAAAATAGTTTAGGCTTCTTTGATTTTTTTTTAAATCAACTTTTATTTCTCATAAATTAATATCTCAAGTTGTGATTATTACTAATTTTGTAGAAAGAAAGGAGTCTACTAACATGCTATTGAAATGATACATTAAATTTACACGAACTTACTTATCAATAAATGATATAAAAACATGTAAATCACTTATGCTTAGAGTTTATTTTTATATAAATACATCTATCAACACTGCTTAAATAAAGATTTGATCTTATTATAATCCTGATATATCAATTAATAGATTAGTTGTACATATATAATTTATATTCAGCAGAAAGAAAAATGTTCTCATGTCAAAGATAATCTAGATAATTTACAGGTATATGTAAATAAATGATGAATTAGTAATTGTCACTGGATCAGATGTTAGTAAACCTAATGTATCTTGTTTAGATGCTGAGAGAAATTATAATAGGTGCAACTCCAATGCACAACAACTAGAAAATCTAACATTAATTAATGCAGGGACAATCCCTAAGTGTTCATCAATTTGTCTTCAAAAATAAACAAGGAAAAAATAATTGGCAAATATAACACAGTACATATATTCTAAAAATTAGAAAATTATATGATAAGTTAGTTAAATATAGACATCATATCAATTATTTTATATATTTTATTGACAATAACATAATTCTTAAAGTTCTCTGAATAAAAATTTATGCTAACATAGACTAACATCTTATGGAACATGCAGTTAAATTGGATAATACAATAAAACAAACATATTTGAAAGATTAATTTGTGGTAAAGCTTAAGTTAATTGAAAAAAAAAAGATTTAAATTTTGTCAGAACACAATAAATCACTGGAACGGGTTGTTTTAAGAAAGGGGTTATTAGTAAAAAAAAACATAATGAAATGAATCATGGGTTTAAATGTAAGGAAAACTTTCCTAATAATCCAGGATTTGAATTAGTTACTAATCTTTTAAAAACTCAATCAATTGTATAACTTCTGATAGTCATAATATATTTAAGAACTGAAACTGTTCAATTATTTGTTCCATCTTTATATTACATCAGATTGTATTGAAAAGTTATGATTATATCTGGTTAGTAGTGCTGATTTAGCATTGATTCAAAGAACTAAATGATTCTTCTAATTGCACCAATCACATTTTAGTTACTAGAAACACCATTATCTTTAATTATAATTCACATATTAATAGCAACAAATATTTAGCTAATAAGAAAAAAATGTTATTAATCTAACTAACATTCTCCTTAGTGAGACAGAAAGTTCACTCTTAAACAAAGATTTATATTTTTGCCATACAGTACCATCATATTATCCAAAAAAATGAATTCAAAATTCATCAAGATTAAAATAATTTTTCAAGAAAACTCAGATGAAAATATTTTTTTGAAATCATAAATGTAGTATTATTAATAAATGAAGATCTGACTGGATGCAACTAAATCAAATAAATGTTTTATTAGACACATATATTCATAATGTTTACCAAGATATTATTAATGAGATTTTAATAGCACAGAAAGTATGAAAGTAATTTGGCATTAAAAAGAAATATGCATCACACAGTTTTGAGAGAAGAGAGAATATTATAATAAAAATAGATGACAAATGAGAATTAATAGTGATAATAAACAAAGTTGAATTTGTTGAAAAAGATCTAGAAAATTTACATGATAAAATTTTTTATAATTCTATTCCACTAACTACTAAAAATGCATTATTCAAGGGTCTACTTTTAAGCCTAAAAGATATGAAAATTTTCAGGTCTGATAGATAAAATGTGTATAATATTTTAATACCAACTAGAATTCATCTCAGTATTTTGTGTAATTTGCAAAAATCATAATTTCAGCATATGTTGATAATTTTATTAGACTTATTCCAAGATCATTTAGTGCTTACATTAAAGATACTACAGACTTCATTTCAATTTTATAAAATATATTAAGTCTTAATTACAAGATGATTTTTTAGTTACTTTAGATATTGTGTCATAGTACATTAATATACCTCATAATGATAGGATTGGGGCTATTAAATGTGGTCAACAAGATAAAAAATATGATCGTCTAATGTTACAACTGTGATTGAAGTAATATATTTAATGTTGTTAAGATATATATATATATATATATATATATATATATATATATATATATATATATATATATATATATATATATATATATATATATATATATATATATATAGTATATATATATATATATATATATATACTTTCAATTCTATATATTATAAACATAAACAAGGAGACCACCTTATGAAAATGGTTTTATGATAAAATTAGAATCCTCTATACATGAAAATGCTAGATTGAAACCTCAGCATAAATACATAGATGATATTTTCATGATATGGTCACATGTTAAAATTATTTATACTAATAGGGTACTTATTACTACTGTATATAGAAAATTGACTGATAACCAACAGTATTTACATTTTATCATAACCACCCTAAATATTTAAGAGCTAATATTTCCTACAATTAATTTTTAAGAATGAGAAGGATTTGTAGCAATGAAAGATTATTTAAACAAAATAATTAGGTTTTATTTGATAGATTGCTGAATATGGGGTATCCTAAAGCATTGTTGGATAATCCACAAATAAAGACTTCACAGATTGAAAAAAAGGAACTTATTTCACCTAAGACGAACAAGAAGCAGTTAGATGTTCCACCATTGCTTATTACTTTTAATAGAGGTTTACCTAATATTAACCATAAATTGGGAACACCTTTCAATATACAGATTATTAATAATCTATTTAATCCCAATTCATCTAAGGTTGTATATTAAAGATATATATCACTTAAAGATGAACTTGTTAAAATAAATTTGATTAGAAATTCTGTAACAGAAAAATATTGTTATCTGTGTGATGATATCTTACATGTAAACATATTGTTACAAAAATAGTCCAAAGTATAGTAATAATAATTTTAATAGAGTGTAATAGATGTTTAAACATTATGTAGGTGAGTCACCAAACAGTTTACATTTTAGTTTAACTAACCATTATTTTGATATTTTGCATAAAAATGAAGTCAGACTGGTATCAAAACATTTAGATATTCCAGATCATTCCATTGATGATTTAAAAGTAGTGATACTATAGAATGGTTTTTCTTCTACAAGAGGTGAAAAAAAGATTTTTTTCTAGTTTTAAATTCACGACCCTATACCAACACAGAATGAATTTAAACATAGGCACAATCACAACTTTTAAGTATGTAGTTTGCTAATGCATTCTTTAATCATTATTATTATTTTATTATCTATGTATATTTTCATTTATATTTATGTGACTATGGATATACACATTTTTACAACTAATAATACTATTAAAAATATATATAATTAAGTCAGATGTCATATGATCTAATTTTAATAAAGTTGTGTTTACAAATGTTATATATAGAGTTCACAAAACAAAAACTGTTAACAAGCTTTGAGAATATCCTCAACCCCGGACCAGTTACTGCATCTAGGGTCATCAGTGAGGTGTTAGGATATTTATTAGATTGAAAATACTAGGACTAGCCCAACACTTTATCTAATGTATAACTATTGAGAAGAAAATCTGAAACTTTCAGACATCTATATGTCTAAAAATCCAACTATCTAACTCAAATAGCCATATGGGACTGAACTAAGTTCAGATACACCATATGTTAATAACTCTAGCAATATAAAATCGCCAAAGCCTTAATAGCAAAAAACATTGATTTTTTTATCAATTTATTTTTTGCTACTAAGCCTTTGGCGATTTTATATTGCTAGAGCTATTAATGTATGGTGTATGTGAACTTAGTTCAGTCCTATATGGCTATATGAGTTAGATAGCTGGATATTTAGACATATAGATGTCTGAAAGTTTCAGATTTTCTTCTCAATAGTTTTACACTGGATAAAGTGCTGGACTAGTCCTAGTATTTTTAATCTAATGAATATCCTAACATGTCACTGACGATGCTAGATGCAAAAACCGGTTTCGGGTTGATATTCTCAAAGCTTGTTAAGAGTTTGTTTTGTGAACTCTCTCTCTCTCTCTCTCTCTCTCTCTCTCTCTCTCTCTATATATATATATATATATATATATATATATATATATATATATATATATATATATATCTATATATACTAAATACATTATTTAATTAATAGTATAAGTATTTCAGTTTTTATACAAATATTAATATAAGCACAGACTGGTTTTTGTATATACACTGATTTATTTAACAGTTATATATATATATATATATATATAACTGATATATAAATTGTTTTGTTTAACATATATATATATATATATATATATATATGTTAAACAAAACAAGTTATAAATTTTGTCACTTGCTCTTAGCTTGAATTTTATGATCACTAGATGGAACTTTACCAATAGCACACTAGCAAGCTCTGTTTACATAAATGCTGAGAAAAATATAATTCAGTATCTCTTTCATTGTTTCCAACCTTTAGACCATGGTTTTGAGATAGTTGGCCCACGTCAGACTCATATAGCTATCTAGTTTGTTTGACTGGATTTGAAAAAATTTACATATCTGAAAAAATCATGCTTTCAATCTGATAGTAATGTGTTTCATAAATACTGATTGTAGAGTTGGTATTTAGAAATAGTTTCTAGTCTTCTTACCCTTTACTGACATGGCCAACTAGCTCGAAACCATGGTTTAAAGGTTGGAGACAACAAAAGAGATATTGAATTCTATCTCTCTCAGCATTTATGTAAACAAAGTTTGTTAGTGTGAGCTATTGATAAAGCTTCATCTAGTGATCATATATCTACATTTTTAATGTAAATTGAAATAAATTTGTCATTGGTTGGTTACATTTTTTTATCAAAATCTTTTAACCAGTAACATTTTTTTCCAAATATGTTATTTTTGAACAAGTCATTTTACTATATATGTTTTTCTTTCTGATGAAAAACAATCATCTGGTTAAAATATTAAAGTAATTTTATACAAAAGTATATATATATATATATATATATACTATTTGTATATATATATATATATATATATATATATATATATATATATATATATATATATAATCATTTGTATAAATATTGTAACAATACATGGCAGCCATGAATGGGTGTTCTTCAGATTCATGAACTGAACTTCAAAATGGTGGATTTTTTGTTTGAGATTCTTAATTATTCGGTATAAATTTATTAAATGAAATTGATAGCTATAAAATCTGCATCATTCTTCCTAAAAAAAAAGGTTCAACATTCACATATGTCTGAAATCAAAAAGTATTTTATTAACCTTTCTGATATGCAGTCTAATGCCCTTTATTTTTCTATATTTTCTGACGTCTACTTTGTCTCACTAATCGACATAAAATATATGATAAAATGTTTATTACTTTTCTGATTAATTGGTATTATTTATATTAATTTTGGCTTATGGAAAAATATTTTTTAAAAAGGTTAATAGATGCCTACAATTTCATAAGAATAATGTTGTCTTTTCTTTAAAAAAAATGTTCCAACGATATACATACACCCATTTGGAGATCAATAATTTTCTTTAAAATGTTAATAGTCTTTTTTTTATTAAAAGTATTACTAGTCTGACAAAATATTATGAGTCTTTTTAATTTGGGGGGAAGATTTTCTAAATATATACATGAAACAGTATATATATATATATATATATATATATATATATATATATATATATATATATATATATATATATATATATATATATATATATATATATATATATATATATATATATATATATATATATATATATATATATATATATATATAACAAACTAACCAAAGGAAATACATATAAAAACAAAAAAAAAGACTTATAAATCCAATAAATAATATTATATTTCAACCAGAGGACTGGTTTTCATCAGAAAGTAAAAAAAAATACACAGTAAAATGGCGATAATCAAAAATTACAGATATGGTAAAAGATTAAAAATTTAACAAAACCCCCCTGATTGGTCACAAAATCTAACACAGAATATGTACCCAATCAATGACAAAATTCAAACAAAAAAAACAAAAAAAGCACATTCCCTCCTAAGCAAGCTTAAATTCTATTTAAATTAAAATAAATATAAAAATAAAAAATCCAAAATTAAAAATTAAAATATACATGTGTGCATACATAGAAAAATTAAACTATGCTCACATTCAAAAAATAGCTGTGCTCACATTAATATTCATTAAAAACTAAAATACTGATACATTTTAATCAAAAATTATAGTTAGTGCAAAATACAATAATTTATAACTAATTATTTATCTATAAACCAATTAAACACAGATATTAAACATCCATGTAACCAATCTTTACATAAAAAACCTCATATAAGAAAATTTTCACATAAAAAACACACATATAGAAATCATTTAGGAGACCAGGTAACCCAGAGATGTAATAGTTCCAGTGTTTAAATTCAATCCATGTGGTTCTAAGGTCTTGAATTTAAAAATAAAAAAAAACTCTCCTTTTGTTTTCTCTCCCTTGTAGAAGAAAAACTTTCCTGAAGAATCACTACTTTTAAATCATCAATTGAATGATTTGGTAAGTTAAAATGTTTTGAAACTGATCTATCTTTATTCTTATGCAAAATGTCAAATCTATGATTAGTCATTCTGACATGTAAACTATTTGCTGACTCACCTATATACAAGTTTAAACATCTACTACACTCTATCAAATATATCAAATTAACACTTTTACATGTAACATAATTAGGAATATACCATTTGAAATTACAATTCTTAGTACTAAAGACCACTTTTGTCACAACAATATGTTTATATGTAAATCATCTTTTATCTTTACATGGAGAACATCCTTTTCCCTGTACAGAACTACTAATGAAATTTGTTTTGACAATTATATCTCTAAGTGATCTATGTTTTCGATATACAGCCTTAGGTGGATCAGAAAAAATAGATTTTAAATTATCTGTGGACTGTAATATGTTAAAATGTTTTGCCAATATCTGGTTAATATTAGGTAAATCTCTATTAAAAGTAAGAACCAATGTTGGAACATCTAATTGTTTTTTACTTTTTTCAGATAAAATAAGTTTCTTTCTATCAATTAAAGAAGATCTCCTTACTGCATTATCCAATAATGTCTTAGGATACCTCATATTGAGCAATATATTATATAAAATACTATTATTTTGTTGAAGAAATTTCTCATCATTACAAATCCTATTCATCCTTAAAAATTGACTATAAGGAATATTAGCCTTTAAATGTTTAGGATGGTTACTATAAAAATGTAGATAGTGGTTATTATCAGATGGTTTCCTATATACATTAGTAGTAAGAACTCTATTAGTGTAAATAACTTCAACATCAAGAAAATGAGCAATTGATTTTGAAAAATTCATTGTGAAATTAATATGTTTATTAAAATTATTTAAATAACTTAAAAAATTATGAAGTTCAACTTCACTATGTGGCCATATGATGAAAATGTCATCTATATATCTAAGCCAAGTGTGAGGTTTCAGCTTAGCATTATCAAGTATAGAGGACTCCAGTTTTGACATAAAAATATTCGCATAACTTGGTGCCATCTTTGTACCCATTGCAGTACATTGTTTCTGTAAATAGTATCTAGAATCAAAAGTAAAAAAAATATTTCTTAAAACCAAATATATTAATTCAACCATAGTAGTAATAAGACCATGATCATACTCTCTATCTTGTAAAGCACATTTAATAGCCTCAACTCCATCATCATGAGGTATATTTGTGTATAATGATACAATATCCAATTAACCAAAAACAATCAACTGGTAATTCAGATTTAATATTTTCTAACACACAAACAAAATGAGTAGTATCTTTAACATAATAAGTAAATGATGGTGGAATAAATTTAATAATATTATCAACATATGCTGAAATATTTTCTGTAGGACTACAAATACTAGCTACATTAGGTCTGCCTGGACAACCAGGTTTATGAATCTTTGGAAAAATATAAAAAACTACTAGGATGAATTTTGTTTGGTACTAAAAAGTTATATACATTATTATTTATAAGACCCCTAACTCTCATATCTTTTAAACTAAAAAGTATACCCTTGAATAATGAATTAATAGTGGTTAGTGAAATAGGCTCATAAAAAATTTTATCATCTAAAAGCTCCAGAGCTTTTTTAACATAATCATCTTTATTCATAATTACTATTGATCCACCTTTGTCAGCTGGTTTTATAACAATTTCCTGTCTTTTCACTAAATTATGTAATGCATTCATCTCTCTCAATGTTAAATTACTCTTATACTTATTATGTTGTTTAAGTCTAATTTCATTAATAATATCCTGATATACATTATCATTGTACATATCTAATAACACATTCCTTAGATGTGGTGGTGTCCAATCAGATCATAATTTTCCAATAGTATCACATTCTTGGTTTCCAAAAAAATTCTCTTAATCTAAGTCTTCTTGAAAAATTATCTAAATCCTGATGAATTTTAAATTCATTTTTTTTGATAAAATGACTGAACTGTATGGCAAAAAGATAAACCTTTATTTAACAATGAACATTCTGCCTCACTAAGATTAATGTTAGTTAGATTAATCATATTGTTTTTCTTATTAGCTAAACATAAAAAGTCATTGCTATAAATATTTGAGTTAGATTTATTAGTATTTGTATTTCCAGAAACTAAAATATTGTTAGTGCATTCAGAAGAATATGTGACTCTATGAACCAATGCTAAAACAGCATCACTATTAAGAACAATTGGTAACATTTCAGCACAATCTAATGAATGTGAAGATAATATAAATGATTGATCAGTATCAATTGGAATCATATCCGATGTAGAAATATCTGACACAGTATGATTATCAGAAGTATTACAATTAATTAGTGTTTGTGACTGATTAGTAACTAATTCAAATCTTGGCTCATTACCCATAACTTTGAACCAATGATACATTTTATTATGAAGTTTCTTCACCAATAACTTCTCTCTCAAAAAAACCCATTCCTGTAATTCCTTCTGTTCATCTATATTCATTAAATTACAACTACCAAAATGTATAATTTCTTTTTCAATTAATTTAAGTCTTACCAAAAATGCATCTTTCAAAATATGTATTAATGCAACAGATGCTTCTCTTATTGTATTATCCCATTTAATTGCATGTTCCCTAGGAAATTGGTCTATGTTAGCAATAATTTTTATTCTGAGGCCTTTAGGAATTATGTTATTGTTAATAAAATATGCAAAATTACTGATATGCTGTCTATATCTAACTAATTTATCATATAATTTCCTAAGTTTAAGAAACAATGTACTATGTAATGTTTGTCAATTACTTATAACCTGCTTATTATTTAGACGTCTAGAAAAAAGTTTAAAGATTGCCCCTGTATTAATTAATGTTAGACCCTGTAAATGTTGTTTACTAGAATAATCCCTATTAATATCAAACTCTGTATCTATGCTAGATATTGTGTTAAAATCAGTGCCAATTATCAATCCATTTTCTATTTGGTTAACTACACCCACCTCTAAATTACCCAGATCTCCTTTACCACCATCTATATGTTGATCTGAAGCAGCAAAACCATCAATCTGTTGAACATCAGAAATAGTCATTGTTAAAAAGTACTTCTGTTGGGAAATGTTACAAATTATATCATCCAATGAAAGGTCTAAAGAATCATCTTTACATTGAGTACAATCTTTTTTAAAAACTTTTGGAGATCTATCCCATAATGATTCCTCCAAAACATTCCCTGGCAAACAAGATTGTTCAACATCTATTAGGATCCCATTAGTATCATGCGGTATAATAATTTGTGATTCCTGACAATTACATATTTCAGTCTGTGTCCCCATTTCACATGTCAACACAGCTTCCATTTGAGTTCCAACATTAGCAAAACTATATTCCCTCGCACTCAACAAGAGGATTTGTAATGATGAGAAATTTCTGCAACAAAATTATAGTATTTTATATAATAGATTGCTCAATATGAGGTATCCTAAGACATTGTTGGATAATACAGTAAGGAGATCTTCATTAATTGATAGAAATAAACGTCTTTTATCTGAAAAGAGTAAAAAAAACAATTAGATGTTCCACCATTGGTTCTTACTTTTATTAGAGATTTACCTAATATTAACTGGATATTGGCAAAACATTTTAACATATTACAGGCCACAGATTATTTAAAATCTATTTTTTCTGATCCACCTAAGGCTGTATATCGAAAACATAGATCACTTAGAGATATACTTGTCAAAACAAATTTTATTAGTAGTTCTTTACAGGAAAAAGGATGTTCTCCATGTAAAGATAAAAGATGTTTTACATGTAAACATATTGTTGTGACAAAAGTGGTCTTTAGTACTAAGAATTGTAATTTCAAATGGTATATTCCTAATTATGTTACATGTAAAAGTGTTAATTTGATATATTTGATAGAGTGTAGTAGATGTTTAAACCAGTATATAGGTGAGTCAGCAAATAGTTTACATGTCAGAATGACTAATCATAGATTTGACATTTTGCATAAGAATAAAGATAGACTGGTTTCAAAACATTTTAACTTACCGAATCATTCAATTGATGATTTAAAAGTAGTGATTCTTCAGGAAAGTTTTTCTTCTACAAGGGAGAGGAAACAAAAGGAGAGTTTTTTTATTTTTAAATTCAAGACCTTAGAACCACATGGATTGAATTTGAACACTGGAACTATTACATCTCTGGGTTATCTGGTCTCCTAAATGATTTCTATATGTGTGTTTTTTATGTGAAAATTTTCTTATATGAGGTTTTTTATGTAAAGATTGGTTACATGGATGTTTAATATCTGTGTTTAATTGGTTTATAGATAAATAATTAGTTATAAATTATTGTACTTTGCACTAACTATAATTTTTGATTAAAATGTATAAGTATTTTAGTTTTTAATGAATATTAATGTGAGCACAGCTATTTTTTGTATGTGAGCATAGTTTAATTTTTCTATGTATGCACATATGTATATTTTAATTTTTAATTTTGGATTTTTTATTTTTATATTTATTTTAATTTAAATAGAATTTAAGCTTGATTAGGAGGGAATATAGTTGTTTTTTTTTGTTTGAATTTTGTCATTGATTGGGTAAATTTTCTGTGTTAGATTTTGTGACCAATCAGGGGGGGGGGGGTTGTTACATTTTTAATCTTTTACCAAATCTGTAATTTTTGATTATCGCCATTTTACTGTGTATTTTTTTTACTTTCTGATGAAAACCAGTCCTCTGGTTGAAATATAATATTATTTATTGGATTTATAAGTCTTTTTTTTGTTTAAATATATATATATATATATTGTTTGTATTTTTTATAAATTTAAATTTATAAGTCTTTTTTTTGTTTAAATATATATATATATATATTGTTTGTATTTTTTATAAATTTAAATAATAATGAAAGCATGAAATAATATTTAATATCACATGTTCCATGATCCTCTGATGCACTGAATATTAATATAATTATTTAATCTTGTATCTTCTATTTTATATTTTGGTTTAAATATTGTCTATTAAAACTTCAGAAAAAAAATTCCAATTAAAAGAATACATATATATTAATTTGTTTTAAAATGTGCATTTTGAATATGTTATCATGTAGAAATATGATTCTATGGATATTATTTAACAATATGTGATTTTTGATCTTAAACTAGAAGAAACATTAGCATCCAAATGACAATGTAAAGATAAGATCATCAAAATTTTTATTTTTCAGAAACAATAAAGTGGGCATAATCGTTTTTGCTAGTAGGATGATATTTTTGAAGTGTAAATCATTAAATAATAATCATAGATGCAGTGGCTATACCCTAAACGCAATAATGATAAATCAATCACTTCAGATCAAATTTATTTTCCTGCTGTGATTTTTAATTTTGTTTTATTGATTTTGTGTTAATTTAATCACCAAATCTAAAACTAAATCATATCGATTTAATGAATTTTAAAAAAAAATAATGTATCTGTATGATCAGAAAAACTTACACTGAAACAAGTCCAACAAAGTTTCTGATTGGAAGTATCTTTATTTTTATGTCAGAAGTTACCTATGAGAATTCTTGAGACTGCTCTTGATTTTGAATTTTTGTTGATAATTTTTCTCTATATATGGTTTAAATATTTATAATTATTTTTGCAAAATATTTCTGAAATATTTATTTTTGATAAACATAGTTGCTTTTAAAAAAGATACGTAAAAAAAAAAAAAAAACATAATGATAGTAAAATAGGATGTTATGATTGCAATAACAACTTTAGATATTTTAAAACTAATTATAAAAAAAATATTTTAAGTTATAATTTCATATGTAATTTAACCAATAATTTAAAGTTCTACAAATGTTGTTAAAACAATTTTAATTTTCATTATAAAATATTTTTATCAGGACATTTTTAATTGCTATGCTGAAATAATATTTTTAAGGACGTTTTTTATTTATAAAGTTATATTTCTTAAAAGTAATTTGAAAATTTTTTGACATGTAATTATGAATAAATTTTATTAATTATAAAAATTTGGAAATTTAATTAAATGGCTGCTGGGGGATATAAAAATATGAACATATAGCTTTTTAATATATCAATTTGTTCAGTAATGTTAGTAGTCTACATTTTTCACAGTTTATATTTGGGTATTTTTATTTGAATTTATTTTAATGAATAAATTTTTAATTCAATTTATTTCTCTTTTAATGTTTTAGGTAAGGGTACGAATTCTAAGCAAAATTACTTTAAAAATCAAAATATCAATTTTTCAATTAAAATGAACGAAGAGTATACACACTTAAACAGATATAAAATTTGGAATATATTTTTATAAATAATGATCATTTTGGAAAAATAAGATTTTTTATAAATCTTTAAAACTCAACTTGAAATAACATTTATTGTTTTTTTTTTTTTTAAAAAAAAATTATACTTACAATTATAAAAATCAATAAAATATATTTAAAATAGTATTAGCAGATGTGTTTTGTTTTCTCTCTGACAACTGCAACTAAATACTTTAGATATTTATTGCTAAAAATATTGTAATTCAATGAAAAATAAATACTAAATGTCACATATTTATTTAAAAACAAATAGTTAATAATATTTTAAAAATAATGGTAATAATTAAAATAATTATGCCTAAATTTATTAGTTTGTTTCTACAACATAAATGAAATGCAAGATAATATTGACCTACTACATATTTTATCTCTTCTTGATATAAGTATATATTGTCTGTTTTGGAATGTCTACAAACTCTATATGTCCTTTTTTTATTCCCAAAAACTTCTGATATTTATATATTTTAATTACAGCCACAGAAAAGTATTTTATTACATTTTTTATTAATAACAATGTTAAACAGATTTCTGCCATTAAGAATGTACACCAACATTACATGAACATCAGTCTTTATGCATAGACAAGCTATTTACACCGAGACATAACTCTCCATACTGTAGTGCTATGTGCAATTCAGAAAAATCAATGGATGTAAGAAGATGTGTTCACAGATAACAGAATTAAAAATAAACTAATCAATGCTATGAAGAAGAAATATCTTGAAAACAATTTTTTTTTAATCTCAGGAAGTAATCTTTGAGAATATACAAATGTTATTAATGAAGAATTTAAAAAGACACATATTGATTAGAAAAAATAAATAAATAAAAAGTAAATCAGTTTGAAAAGTTATGTTGTAATTAAAAAAATAATACTTTTTAATTTATTTTTCTACTATAAAACTATTTTATTTGTTTGTCAAAACAAAATGTAAACTTTAATGTGGTTGGCACATAAATATCATGTGAGTGTTGCAATCAGAATAGAATATTTTCAATAACAGAAATTTATATAAATTGCTTGAAAATGAAATATTTAAATTAACTTTATAATTAGATTTATCAATTTTAATGTCATTAAACATCAATAGATAAAAAAAAATATATAATTAAAAGGTGGATATTGTTTATTCTATGAAGAAACTTTACGTTTGTATGTTTTAGTCCGAGTTAGTTTTTTTATTATGATTTTGACAGAAAAGCAAATGTATTTTCATTTGTGTTTCTTGATTTTGCTTTGTAAAATTAATAAATATTTACAACTTATATTGACAATATATAGCTTTTGTTTTAATATATGTTATTTAAAAAAGTCTGCTACAATTTTATGCGAATCCTATCAAGATATTTCCTTTTTTTAATAATTTTATTATTGTTTTTGTTTAATAGGAAATATATTTTGAATATTTAAAAAAAATATTTATTTTTTACTTTTAAATATATGATTTAATATATTTATCTGAAATATGCAGATTTAATGGTGAATACAATTTTAATTTTGATAAATAAACTGACTGCAAAGTCCAAAAAAAGTTAAATATATTTTCTTCTTTTTTAAATATTTTATTGTTGTTATTTCATTTATTTTTATTTGAAAGTTATTTTATTTTTGATAAATAACTGTAATGTTTTAAATAAAATGTCTTAATGAAATTAAGAAAAACAAAGATTTAATGCCTCCACCCCACAGAAATGTTCATTCGAAAAAAATAAAACATTAGTGTAATGATCTCACGAATGTGTTTTAACAAATGTAACAGCTAAATTGTTTTTCCTTAATTGATTATTTTATTAATCAGACATCAGTGCTGTGATCATCAATGTACATTCTTATACAAAGGCATAACTCTCCATACAGTAGTTTCTCTCACTACAAGCCAGGTTAATGATTGGATGCAGGAAGATTTGTGCATAAAATACCTATCTAGTGTCTACTTATAATAGATTAGTGTAAAAATTGTGGCTCTCATCAATAAGAAGCCTTGAATCTGAATGTACTGCATCTAGATTTCAGGTGCAAATACAATTTTTAAGCATCTATCTTTTACCATATTAAGCCAACTATAAATCTTTGACACCAAAATGAATACACAATAAGGTTTTCAATTTAAGCTAATTAGCTTATGTAGTCATATGGATCTTAACTCAGTTCAGCATCCATAGTTTCATTTGTTTATTAATAACCACATTTTCCACAGATCCAAGGCTCCTCACTGACAAAAGCCACAAGCTAGAACCTAGTCTGGTAATAAATGATGAGTAGGCACTAGGTAGACATTTTATGCACAAATCTTTCTGCATCCATTGAATAATCTGGAGAGTTGTGCCTATGTAAACAGCTTGTGTAAGAATAAAAAATATTAATCGTATGATATTTAGAGGTGTAATACACACCCTTCCCAATAGTCTCTTCATTGATGAAAGCCACAAGCTAGAACCTAATCTGGGGATATTAGATGAGTAGGCACTAGATAGGGATTTTATGCAAAATCATTTCTGCATTCACTGATTAATCTGCCATGCACTGAGTGGGAAAACTGTATGCGGATTTTTAACTGTGTGAATAGCTTGTGTAAGGATAAAGAATAGTAATCTGGTAATATTTAGTGGATTAATACCAATCCTGCCCAATAGGATTATGATGACTGTTGTTATTAAAGAACCAAAGACATCTAAATGTAAAGATTCTGAACTGAGTTCAGATCTATACAACCACACAAGCTAAAGAGCTTAAAACATTATTGTGGAATGAACTCAAAGCTTTATAGTTAACTAATTTAGTAAAAGGTGAACCGTGAAGAATTGCATTAGTACCTAAGTTCTAGGTTCAGTGAACTTAGATGCAAGGCTTCTCATTGATGACAGCCACAAGCTATAAACTAGTCTGAGTATATTGGATGAGTAGGCCCTAGATAGGTATTTTATGCACAAACCTTCCTGCATCACTTCATTACTCTGGCTTGCACAGAGTAACACTTCTATATGGAGTGTTTTGCCTTTGTGTAAGAATGTACATTGATTATAACAGTACTGAAGTCTGATTAATAAAATACTCAATTAAGGAAAACAGTTCGTTGTATAATTATTTAATACCTATTCATGAGATCTTTACACTCATATTTTAAAGTTTTATTTTCAGATGTACTTTTCTGAGGGAAAACCTTAAATGTTTGTTTTTTCTTAATTTCATTAGTAGATTTTATTTAAAACATTAAACTTAATTAAAAAATAAAATAACTTTTTAAATAAAAAGTAAATAAAATCATAGAAATAAAATATGAAAAAAGAAAAAACTATTTCACTTTGCAGTCGATTTATTTATCAAAATTAAAATCGTATTATCCATTAAAGTTGCATATTTTAGATAAATATATTAATCAAAGCATATATTTAATAGTAAAAAAAATCAAATATTCAAAATACATTTCCTATTAAACAGAAGCTATAATAAAATTATTGAAAAATAAATATCTCTTGGTAGACTTTACATAAAATGTAGCAGACTATATTTTTTTTTCTTTAAAAATAACATATATTCAAACAGAAGCTATATATAAACATCACAATTTGTAAATATTTGGCAATTTTGCAAAGAAAAATCAGTAAATAGAAATGAAATTACGTTTCCTTTTCTATCAGGATCTTATTAAAAAAAAATAGCTCACACTGAAACATGCAAAACTATACTTTTTCTAAGAATAAAAAAAGATAAATAAATAAAAGAAATATTTTTGATGTATTGATTTGTAATAATATTTAAGTTGATAAAACTAATTATAAAGTTCATTGTAACATTTTGTTGTCAAACGATTTTTATGAATTTTTATTTTATTCCCATGTGTCAAAGAAAAAAAAAATCATATATATCGTTTGACAACGAAATGTTTCAATGAACTTTATAATTAGATTTATCAACTTAAATATCATTACAAATCAATACATCAACACCTCACATGATATATATGTTACAACCATATTACAATTTGCATTTTATTTTGGCAAACAAATAAAATAGTTTTATAGTAGAAAAATAAATTTAAAAAAATGAATTTTTTTTTTTAAAAAAATTACAACACTTTTCAGATTGATTTATTTTTTAGTTCTTTTTTTGCATTGTAAAAAATTGTCTTTGTGCATTCTTCATTAATAAATTTTGTATATTCTTAAAGATTATTTGCTAAGATTAAAGCAATTTATTTTCAAATGACATTGATTTATTTATTTACTTTTATTCTTGTTATTTATGCATAATACAAATCTATATATTCTCTTCTAATCACTAGTTAAATTTCTGTATTTTAGGCAGAATTGGTGGTTTTAATAAAAGTAATATGTTTGGTTAATTTAGTATTTATGTAGGTGGCTGATAACTTAAATTCTTTTTGAAACAATATATATATATATATATATATATATATATATATATTATTCAAAAATATTATATATATATATATATATATATATATATATATATATATAACTGGATTTGAATATGTGTCTTCGAAACACGGTCTCTTAGGCAGAGAAGAACATACTCGAAAAGTATGTATGCCCAAACGATAGCTATAAAATATATAACAAGCATTACATTTCCAGGACATAGCTTCTTCCCAGCCATTGAGTTCAACACCACATTCAAAGCAATTTTTTGTTTGTGTATAAACATGGGCACCAGTTAATTATCCAAGAATGAATAAATAACGTGCTTTGAGCAATGGCCACTAACTCAATGCCTAATATCCATGACTAGCTCAGCTATTTGTTATCACTATATGACTATACATAATTAGTGGGGAAAAGAATTGATAAAGATTTGTAAAAGAATTGATAAAAAGAATTGACCAACAAATACAGTTTAAGTTTTAAGACAATTTATTAACTAACATTAATTTAATAAATTTAAATATCTTTATAATTTTTTAACTAATATAACACATGCACATTTTAAATTAACACACTATAATATATATCTTATGAAAAGCATAAATAATGTTTGGCATTTATAAAATTATATAGCATTCACAAACACGCACATCAATAGTTTATTTTATGCATGGTTATAGAGTTCAAATTACTTGTCTCTGGAGGCTTTATGGATTTTAATGCAATGGCTATTATGGTATAAATGAAAATAAGCAAATGTTTTACCTAGGATTTTGAATGTAGATTTAGAACTTGTTTTCTTCTTGTTTGCTGCTTCTTCCAACCAGCTGGGACATTTCCTTGATGAGTTTTTTTATTATTCATGATTATTACTATTGGAGACAATTAGATACTGATGGAGATTTTCAAGTTGTTAAGCTGACATTATTTCATGGGCAGATCTTGCTGTTTTCATCGGACATCAGGCTGTGGATAAAAATGTGTATTCCCAAAAGCTGTTCAGCACTGCATTTTGTTTCTGGATACAATTAACTCAACTGATTGTCCTCTCTTGACTTAACTAACTCAATTAATTTCTGAACTCACCTGATCATTATCTGATAAAATTTTACTATTTATACCTGCAAAGTGTTTTTCTTTTTGATATACTCCGGCAAAATCTGTTGTCGAAATTCCATTGATAATCCTTTGACAACGTGTTTTGGAAGATTGTTTAATTAGTAATAGCCATGCAGACATGTTGTTTTATCTAATCTTAATTAATAGCTAATCCTTTGGAGACATGCTTTTTAATCCTGTTGTTTTATATTTTAATTAATAGCCATCGCTGCATTTTTAAATCTTTAATTTTCATTTATTTATAATATCATTTATTATGCATACATTTTTTTCTATTATTGATAATCACACATATATACGCAAATATATTACTAGTTTTAAGATTACTTTTTCTTTAATTCGAATGAAAAGAAATTTGTATTTTTTAAATTTTAAATTATATTTCAACTAATAATAATAAACTCTACTTCCTTTTTATAAAACTTTTAGTTTAACTTTTTTGATGCAAACTCCCCTCCCACTTTTAATCAATTATTTTCTAACTTTTCTTTCAAACTCTTTTATGAAAGATTATATTAATAATTCTTTTAGATAACATTAAATGTGCCAATATTCAATATTGGTACAATATATATATATATATATATATATATATATATATATATATATATATATATATATAGAATATATATATATATATATTGTACCGGTCGAAAACCACCACCCCCAATGTCAAATCGGATTCAAACTCAGCTTAACCAAAACCGAATTCAAACCCAACTCAACAGCTCAGATAGCAGAAATCGACGGCACAGTGCTATGCGCCAAGAACTAGCTCCACGGTTGGTGAGGACTAGAGACCCTTGCACTGACAGGAATATCTAATAATTAATTACTTTGAATACTTTTTAAATCAAATCATATGTATGTTCGGGTTGCCAACACAGATAGCGGGTATGAACATTTAAATAATTATAAAAAGAATGATGAACTAAGAAACCAAGTATGCTAGACAATATTTAATACTAATAATAATTTGTTTTGTTCCAATCAAAATATAGAATGCATTAATTACCTCTAGTCTTTAAAAGAATTGATAAATATAATAAGAGTGGCGGTCCTTATCATATGCCAACAAGTATTACACAACATGCGATTCTATGTCTATGCCCCCAACGAGAAATATAAAGGCAGATAAAGGTATTCATTAAGAACGGAAATGATTGTTCTAATTTTATTACGGTGGAATGTGAGATTTATTTTCACATTCGGAAATCTATTCATGAAAAGCAAAACGTATTTTAAGGCATAACTTTAATCTTGATTTGAAAACTGATTTAAACTAAATATATTTGAGAATTGGTTCGACTTTAATTTAAATCACTTCATCACGAATTACGAGTACGGAGTGGGTTTTACCGGAACAAAGATGCAATGGTACTGACGAATTACAAGGCAGAGAGTAAACTTGAAAGATGATCGCTAGTCGATGATCGAAGTCCTATGGCGGCTTGCATTTGGCAAGTCTTACGCCCTTTGACTAATGAATCGGAAAGGAAGTACTTTTTTCCTCGAGAAATTTAAATAAGAGAATATGATCACCGACCAGCCTAACGGAGCGGAAGATGGCCCTACATCAGAAACATTTGATGATGATGACTTGATAGTCATCGTTGAAAAACAAAACCCATGTAGAATGCTCTACGTGATGACTTGACCAATTAATTAAAGTCAAACGAGCTTTTTATCGAACTATTTTAAAACGTTTATAAACTATATTAATTATGCCCTAATATCGTGCCCTTCCTGAATATTAATATAAAATAACAAAAGTGGAATTAAAATACATTTAACCCTTTATCGACCCTTTTTGCAATAAAAACATTTAAGGTTATATTCGAATAAATATATATTAGTAGAACAAGAAATCAATATTTTAACATTATTTGAATACGTATATATATACTTATAACGTAGATAGGAGCTGGGGACATAGGTGAAACATTGAGCAAACAATTTATGATTAGCTAATTATAAAAATAGTAAACGTATAATATTTTCTTTCGACTCGATGATTAATAGAACTTATAAATTTAGTTCTAATGGGCGAGAATAACTATTTAAAATTTATATTATATTATTTGCGTGAGGCAAATAGAACCAAGGAGCTCATCGAGTCGAAAAGTTATTGGCATATAATTTTAAATACGACATTAATAAAGCACACAAATATATATATTAAATGAACCGCCAAGTAAGAAAAGAAAAAGTTTAAAGACTAGAGATTTAAAGAATTACCGAGATAAATTTACAGTAGCATGAATAAAAGGTGTTACAAAGATTTACATTAAAGAATAACAGAGCTCTTAAAAAGAAGGAGTATAAAATAAAGTTCGAACTGGCCAGAAAGTTTAACGTTCATATTACCATTCCGTGCTTGTCCTTAAGTTACTCCTCCAAGTTGTTGAAACGTAGGCATCATTGGTTAACTACTGGAGTAGTATTTTAGTAGCTTTCATTATTTTAGCAGAATAATCGATCCGGAAAATGGTTCAGCAGCTCCAGTGAAGATTCCTAGGGACTTTAGGAACCGTAGCCAGATCCCTGATGTTCTAGCCCTCTATCATGATGAAATACAATTTTTATACACCCAGAGTTCACTGCACTACTCTACAACCAAAAACTAGTCCCTTCTCCTGCCTTTTCAGGGCTATATATATTGTCCAGATGCCTTAAGGCTAGCGCTCATTTTATTATCAATTAGTTGTTTTCAAATACATTCCCTCGATAAGGCTTTCAAACTAATTTTTGAATTCCTTTCCTAATTAGAAAATGAATTCTTAAAATCTGACATGATTTTAATTAGAAATTGAATTCTTATCTTTTTCCAATTAATAAAACTTTACTGTTGTTTTTGAGAATTTGAGAGCTTATCGAAAGAATGTAGTTTTTAATCAACAACACTTTAACAAATTATTTAAAATTAAAAAAAAACAAGTATTCCCGATGCAATGAAACTTTCGAACAATTATATATTTTTAATATTTACAAGTATATACGCACAATCCACGCAATTTAATATATATAAATTCATGAACATTTTATCATGAATTTATTTAGAGAATTGATCCAATTTTAAGCTAAACTAATTAATTTTAATACGCATTTGAAATAAATTATTTATTATGGAAATTAGCGTGGATTGAACGTATAAAGCCCCATTGCATCGGAAATTTAAGGTTAGTATTAGGGTAAATAACATGAAGCTAGAATCGAACTCAGATCCGACTGCTTCATTTCTTTTCACTTCAAAAAAAACAATGAAAAAAAAATGACTTTACTTATGCAGGATACAGTTGCATAAGTGTATAGACTCTGGGAGAACAGCCTGAGTGTAAATAATATAACCTGCCCAAACTACAAAAATTATACATGTCTCACTACGATCAATTTTTTTGAATATTCCGCTTATAATAAGTTAAAAAAAATCGGTCCGTTTATCAAGTCTCGTTTTTCCCTATGGTCATGTCAGTTGGTCTTCTGTACATATATCTGTCTCTACAGTTTGTCTTATTGTTTCCCCTGGATCAGGTGGCACATATGGTTTTAACTTTTGATAATGGTCGTAGTCTTGGTCCTTTCTCGTCAGTGTCAAGTTTCTGTAATCTATTGCTGTCATTAATTCTGTGGCCTTTTCTGCGACTCGAATGCACAAAACCAATTCTTTAACATTATCTCTATGAACGATGGGTTTCTCTCCTGGGTCTTCTTTGAAAGTTTGAATCTGTATCAAGGATTCAGGCATTGAGCATCTGTAACTTCTTTATACTAAGTTGAGGACTCATCATCTGTCCCATTTCCACTTTTAATTTCATTGGACTAGTGGTCTGAACATCTTTTTCTTTCTCATATCTATATCGGCTTCTTCCCCCTGTTGCGTAATTGGACTCATCCTCACCACTGTCGTCTTCCTTGCTATCTACAACTTCCTTTGGTGTGGCCTGATCATCTTCATCATCTATTTTTGGGACTTCAGAGGGATTTATTTCTTGCTGAAGCTTTACATTCTCTAGGTTTGAGTTGGCTTGGATGCCTCGTGCTTCATCAAGCCTTACAAGCCTTTCCATCATCATCATCAGTACCTTTCGGTCTTCTCTCATTTCTCTGAGGATCGTTTGGAAAGTGTCTTTTCCCATTTTTGAAAATAAGAAAATAATGTAATAAACAATCAATATAATGAACAACGTGGATTAACTTATAGTACTCTCTGTATGCTTAAAAATATTTTTTTCTTCAGTAATTTTAACTAGGTCTCTGACTACAGGTCCATTGCCCAATCTTCACTAGCTGCTTCATATTATTTCCCCAATCTATGTAATCTGCCTTTTTTAGTTTACCTATGTTTTCTTGGTTAGCTCTTTATATTAACTGTTTGAGTGAGACATGTATTCAAAAATATATAAAAAAAACATTATTCACTTTCCCTTTGTTCAGCTGTTGTGTTCTCCCATGTATGAAAAAAAAACTATATAGTGATATACAATATTATGTATTAGCAGATACAACAACTCATTCTGTATTGAACACACTTGGTTTTTTTTTTATTATTATGGCGATTGACCCACTACTGTGCTGACAATCAAATTTGCTGACAAATTTATTTATATGGGCGCCAGTGAGCAAAATGAAATCAATAGGGCATGTGATATAACCCATTGACCCCCAAACCACATATGATTGACTTCACTTTTGATAAAACAATTGAATTGATGATGAATATTTATTAATGAATAAAGATAACGCGTTCCTGACCTGAGTTTAAATATAGGAGTTTAAATATTACTAAGCATGAGGCTTTCACACACAAAGAAATGTCAAAATTAATATTACAAGCAACTTTTATTGGTGATATTATTCTAAATCTTGCTAGCATGAAAGTCGTGCAAACCATTTAAGCATTTTGCCAACTGCATCTGGCTGCTTGGTGTACACAAAGGGTCTTCACCTGCTTTGAGGTTACTCTAGAAACTATTGTCATTGAAGCGTAATGTCACACTGCATCGGACCGCTTGACAGATAATTCCTAGTTTGAAGGTCTTCGCCTCTACTTTGAGGCTACTAAGAAAGAATACGGAGTGAACATTAAATATATGTGCTAGCAAGCAATACTTTGAAATTTAAAACTTTTAACATGATATCGATATTAGATATTTTTATTTATAACGACTGAGATAAACTAATTAATTTTGACACAGAAAAACATTTCATTTATGGCAAAGACAAAATATTTCATTTATTTTACCCCAATGCTTTGATCTATGGACTCTTACTACTTTGCTAACGATAATTTTCTTACTGTCACTAACGCGTATAAACAAACGTATAATATATAAATGGATATAATACACGTATAATTAATTACACTTATATTTAACTACGAATCTTTTGCTGAAGAACATTAAAAAAAAATCTTGAAAACATTTTTTTATAAGAAAGAATTAGAAAATGATATTTTTAATTTATTAAATCATTTCAGTTATGCATTATAAATCGCATAACTTTTTCAAATGTATAAAACATTCTAACAAACATATCACTTTAAACATTTAATTTATTGAGATCTGAGTAACTAAAACAAAATTACTATCTCCAGGGCATGTGTGGGGTTTATTAAGTCGAGCCACAACGATTGTGCAGCCAAAAACATAACCATGTACCGGTCGAAAACCACCACCCCCAATGTCAAATCGGATTCAAACTCAGCTTAACCAAAACCGAATTCAAACCCAACTCAACAGCTCAGATAGCAGAAATCGACGGCACAGTGTATGCGCCAAGAACTAGCTCCACGGTTGGTGAGGACTAGAGACCCTTGCACTGACACGAATATCTAATAATTAATTACTTTGAATACTTTTTAAATCAAATCATATGTATGTTCGGGTTGCCAACACAGATAGTGGGTATGAACATTTAAATAATTATAAAAAGAATGATGAACTAAGAAACCAAGTATGCTAGACAATATTTAATACTAATAATAATTTGTTTTGTTCCAATCAAAATATAGAATGCATTAATTACCTCTAGTCTTTAAAAGAATTGATAAATATAATAAGAGTGGCGGTCCTTATCATATGCCAACAAGTATTACACAACATGCGATTCTATGTCTATGCCCCCAATGAGAAATATAAAGGCAGATAAAGGTATTCATTAAGAACGGAAATGATTGTTCTAATTTTATTACGGTGGAATGTGAGATTTATTTTCACATTCGGAAATCTATTCATGAAAAGCAAAATGTATTTTAAGGCATAACTTTAATCTTGATTTGAAAACTGATTTAAACTAAATATATTTGAGAATTGGTTCGACTTTAATTTAAAAATCTGAAGAGCACACTTCTATCAACGAATTACGTAGTACGGAGCGGGTTTACCGGAACAAAGATGCAATGGTACTGACGAATTACAAGGCAGAGAGTAAACTTGAAAGATGATCGCTAGTCGATGATCGAAGTCCTATGGCTGGCTTGCATTTGGCAAGTCTTACGCCCTTTGACTAATGAATCGGAAAGGAAGTACTTTCTTCCTCGAGAAATTTAAATAAGAGAATATGATCACCGACCAGCCTAACGGAGCGGAAGATGGCCCTACGTCAGCAACATTTGATGATGATGACTTGATAGTCATCGTTGAAAAACAAAACCCATGTAGAATGCTCTACGTGATGACTTGACCAATTAATTAAAGTCAAACGAGCTTTTTATCGAACTATTTTAAAACGTTTATAAACTATATTAATTATGCCCTAATATCGTGCCCTTCCTGAATATTAATATAAAATAACAAAAGTGGAATTAAAATACATTTAACCCTTTATCGACCCTTTTTGCAATAAAAACATTTAAGGTTATATTCGAATAAATATATATTAGTAGAACAAGAAATCAATATTTTAACATTATTTGAATACGTATATATATACTTATAACGTAGATAGGAGCTGGGGACATAGGTGAAACATTGAGCAAACAATTTATGATTAGCTAATTATAAAAATAGTAAACGTATAATATTTTCTTTCGACTCGATGATTAATAGAACTTATAAATTTAGTTCTAATGGGCGAGAATAACTATTTAAAATTTATATTATATTATTTGCGTGAGGCAAATAGAACCAAGGAGCTCATCGAGTCGAAAAGTTATTGGCATATAATTTTAAATACGACATTAATAAAGCACACAAATATATATATTAAATGAACCGCCAAGTAAGAAAAGAAAAAGTTTAAAGACTAGAGATTTAAAGAATTACCGAGATAAATTTACAGTAGCATGAATAAAAGGTGTTACAAAGATTTACATTAAAGAATAACAGAGCTCTTAAAAAGAAGGAGTATAAAATAAAGTTCGAACTGGCCAGAAAGTTTAACGTTCATATTACCATTCCGTGCTTGTCCTTAAGTTACTCCTCCAAGTTGTTGAAACGTAGGCATCATTGGTTAACTACTGGAGTAGTATTTTAGTAGCTTTCATTATTTTAGCAGAATAATCGATCCGAAAACGGTTCAGCAGCTCCAGTGAAGATTCCTGAGGGACTTTAGGAACCGTAGCCAGATCCCTGATGTTCTAGCCCTCTATCATGATGAAATACAATTTTTATACACCCAGAGTTCACTGCACTACTCTACAACCAAAACTAGTCTCTTCTCCTGCCTTTTCAGGGCTATATATATTGTCCAGATGCCTTAAGGCTAGCGCTCATTTTATTATCAATTAGTTGTTTTCAAATACATTCCCTCGATAAGGCTTTCAAACTAATTTTTGAATTCCTTTCCTAATTAGAAAATGAATTCTTAAAATCTGACATGATTTTAATTAGAAATTGAATTCTTATCTTTTTCCAATTAATAAAACTTTACTGTTGTTTTTGAGAATTTGAGAGCTTATCGAAAGAATGTAGTTTTTAATCAACAACACTTTAACAAATTATTTAAAATTAAAAAAAAACAAGTATTCCCGACGCAATGAAACTTTCGAACAATTATATATTTTTAATATTTACAAGTATATACGCACAATCCACGCAATTTAATATATATAAATTCATGAACATTTTATCATGAATTTATTTAGAGAATTGATCCAATTTTAAGCTAAACTAATTAATTTTAATACGCATTTGAAATAAATTATTTATTATGGAAATTAGCGTGGATTGAACGTGTATAAAGCCCCATTGCATCGGAAATTTAAGGTTAGTATTAGGGTAAATAACATGAAGCTAGGATCGAACTCAGATCCGACTGCTTCTATATATATATATATATATATATATATATATATATATATATATATATATATATATATATATATATATATATATATATATAAAGTTTGATATCTGTATTCATTTCACAATATATGTAAAATACAAATCAATATATATATATATCAAAATACAGTACAATTTATATAAATTATATTCTTTTAGAAGTACTTTCGACTATATACTTTGTAGTCTTTATCAACTATATAATGTGGAATAATCAAAATGAGACAACCCTTAACAATACCATAGTTCAATTCAGATTTCTCACAATTCTGTTATCTTAACATTTGATGACTGGTGATTCATTAACATTTGACGACAAATGTTAATGAATCGCCAGTCATCAAATGTTAAGATAACAGAATTGTGGGAAATCTGAATTGAACTATGGGTATTTTTAAGCGTTGTCTCGTTTTGATTATTCAATGTTATATAGTTGATAAAGACTACAAAGTGTATAGTCGAAAGTACTTCTAAAAGAATATAATTTATATAAATTGTACTGTATTTTGATATATATATATATTGATTTGTATATTATATATATATATATATATAAAATACATATTTTGCGGGTTCATCCGTGTTAAAAACTTTTAATACCAATACACTGACGTTTCGACTTGGTCACACAAGCCATCCATAACTCTGTGGATGGCTTGTGTGACCAAGTCGAAACGTCAGTGTATTGGTATTAAAAGTTTTTAACACGGATGAACCCGCAAAATATGTATTTTATATATTTAACCCGTGCAAATCTTCATTTTAACATATATATATATTAACAAAACTTAAATATATTCCAAACAACGGTAAACAATTTATAATACAATATAAATAAAAACTTAATAAAAACTCATAAAGAAATATTTTCGATTATATTCATAATCATTTTCAACTCAACTTTCAAAATGGAATCATCTATTACCAACCGGAAATACATGTCAATTTAAATATCCCAAAATTCATTAATCCTAACATTTGCTGACTGTCTATTTATTATCGTATTTTTATACCTACTAATAAAAACTGCCTCTTTAATTTTTTTTTTTCATTATCTCTCTCTTGTTCTAAAATTTTTATTTTATTTATATCAAAATTAAACTTAAAATTACAATTTCTATCATGATCATAAAAAACAGATTCAGTATATAACTTGACTTCATTACTATTATCATTACATTTCTGTTATTATATTCTTTCTCCATAGTCCAGATAAGACCTTTTAATTTATTATTTTCATCGAAAATTTTATCAATCATTTTTGAAGAAGCACATATAAAAACATCATCCACATATCTCGTATATATCTTAATATTTCCCATAAATATAAATTTGTTTAAAATTTTCTCTTCATAATATGACAAAACAAAACTGCATAACTGTGCCACCATTGGTAATCCCATTGGCCAGCATTTACTCATCTTATAAAATTTACCATTAAAGGATGCAACAATAATTTGTTCAATAAAATTTAAAGCGTTCATCAGAAAACATATTAATTGATTATCCACTTTATTTTCCAATAAAGCTTGATGAATTATCTTAATTGAATCAAGTCTATCAATAGATCCATACATCTCAGAAACATCCAATGACACTAAAACATCATCACAGTCCAAACTTAAATTTTTAATTTTTTCAACAAAATCAAATGATGATGTTACAGAATATTTTCCAAATCCAAGTAAATCTTGTAAAATTTTAGCAATATATTTACTAGTCTTATACACAAAAGACCCTCCAAAATCCAAAATTATTCTAAGTGGATAATCTTCTTTATGTAATTTTACATTAGCAAATACACATGGACAAATAGCACTTGAAATATATAATGAATAGTACACATTATCATTTATTCCTTTATTATTTGCCTTTAATAAAATGTTATTCATAAATTTCTTTCTTTCTGAATCAGCATTATATTTATCAATCAATTCAAAATTTAATTTTTCCAATTGTAAAATAACTCCTTGAACATATTCATTATTTGAAATCAAGCACATCCTACACCTTTGTCTTCCTTTAAGCAAATCTATTTATCTTTCATTAATTGTCATTTATATAATCCAATATCTCTTTTCCATGAATTATCATACTTATTAGAATTTTGTAAATTAACATCCTTAACAATTTTATTAAACTCGTCTACAGTCATTAATTTTCCATCATAAGAATTTTGAACTGATGATATAATCTCTAGTTTATAGTCATCAACTATATCACCTACATATTTAGAACCAAATCCTATTACATACTTTTGTATTAATTTCAAATCACATGATGATAAATTGACATAATTTACACTTTGATCAATCTTTGAATATTTTTTATTAAATAAAAAAATAATCTTATTATCAAATTTCTTCTTTTCTTTAATATAAAATTTATCATAATAATTTTGACACATCTTTTTAAATTCAAAACAATATTCAAAATTATTCAATCCAATAAAATGATTAATAACCTTTAAATACTTCTGATTATTAAACAAATCTTGCTTATTTCTTCTAATAATTTCAAGCAAAATATTACGTTTCACTTCAAAAATAAAACTAGGTTTCAAATCCAGCGATTTATTATATTTAAAGCAGCAGCAATTCGGGAATATTTTAAATAACTTACAAACTTTCAAAAATTCCAATCGACATTTCGTTTTAATAATCTTTAAACACATCTTCTTCCATTCTTTAGACAACCATATCTTATTCATATATTTGGTATCCTTTAATCACGTAACAATAAAACAAAATAAATGTCCGCCAAACAATAAAACAAAATAAATGTCCGCCAATATCAATAATACAATAACAAAACTTAAATATATTCCAAACAACGGTAAACAATTTATAATACAATACAAATAAAAACTCAATAAAAACTCATAAAGAAATATTTTCGATTATATTCATAATCATTTTCAACTCAACTTTCAAAATGGAATCATCTATTACCAACCGGAAACACATGTCGATTTAAATATCTCACAATAAATTAATCCTAACATTTGCTGACTGTCTATTTATTATCGTATTTTTATACCTACTAATAAAAACTGCCTCTTTAATTTTTCTTTTTTCATTATCTCTCTCTTGTCCTAAAATTTTTATTTTATTTATATCAAAATTAAACTTAAAATTACAATTTCTATCATGATCATAAAAAAACAGATTCAGTATATAACTTGACTTCATGACTATTATCATTACATATCTGTACATTTTTCAAAACTCTTTTATATAACAATTTATGTTCTTTAATTATTTTCTCTATATTACATCTAGATTCCTCTATATATGATAAGTTACACCCACAAAAAATTCTATAAATTATATTACTCACGTTATTTTTTTCTAACTTATCTTTTGAATTATTAACCATTCTATTTAAATTACCTGATCCATAAAAAGAAACATTATATATACCATTATAAACTTTTTTCATAAATTTTATTTGATTATTATTATAAAAAGGCAAAGAAATCCACTTCTTACTCTTAATTTCTTCCTCACCAGTATTTCTATTAATTTTCTTACTAAATTGACAAACCACATGATAAATTTCTTTTATATTACAACCTACACTTAACAATTCACTTATATAATTTTCAATATTTTTCTTTTTATCACATACATATTTACACAAAATATTATTTTTATACAAAAAAGACCTAAAACCAACCATGTTATAATTATGTGGTACATTAGATAAATAGGGAATATACCCTCTAGTTTCAATAGGTTTAATAAACAATTTATAGTCAATCATATTACTGTTCCTTGAAATTATCAAATATAAATATTTAATACAGTTATTATATTCTTTCTCCATAGTCCAGATAAGACCTTTTAATTTATTATATTTATCAAAAATTATATCAATCATTTCTGAAGAAGCACATATAAAAACATCATCCAAATATCTTGTATATATCTTAATATTTCCCATAAATATAAATTTGTTTAAAATTTTCTTTTCATAATATGACAAAACCAAACTGCATAACTGTGCCACCATTGGTAATCCCATTGGCCAGCCTTTACTCATCTTATAAAATTTACCATTAAAGGATGCAACAATATTTTGTTCGATAAAATTTAAAGCCTTCATCGGAAAACATATTAACTAATTATCCACTTTCTTTTCCAATAAATCTTGATGAATTATTATAATTGAATCAAGTCTATCAATAGATCCATACATCTCAGAAACATCCAATGACACAAAAACATCATCACAGTCCAAACGTAAATCTTTAATTTTTTCAACAAAATCAAATGATGATGTTACAGAATATTTTCCAAATCCAAATAAATATTGTAAAATTTTAGCAGTATATTTACTAGTCTTATACACAAAAGACCCTCCAAAATCCAAAATTATTCTAAGTGGATAACCTTCTTTATGTAATTTTACATTAGCAAATACACGTGGACAAATAGCACTTGAAGGATATAATGAATAGTACACATTATCATTTATTCCTTTATTCTTTGCCTTTAATAAAATGTTATTAATAAATTTCAGTCTTTCTGAATCAGCATTATATTTATCAATCAATTCAAAATTTAATTTTTTCATTTGTAAAATAACTCCTTGAACATATTCATTATTTGAAATCAAGCACATCGTAAACCTTTGTCTTCCTTTAAGCAAATCAATTTATATTTCATTAATTGTCTTTTATATAATCCAATAACTATTTTCCATGAATTATCATACTTATTAGAATTTTGTAAATTAACATCCTTAACAATTTTATTAAACTCGTCTACAGTCATTAATTTTCCATCATAAGAATTTTGAACTGATGATATAATCTCCAGTTTGCAGTATTTATATTGTTTATAGTATTTATATTGTATTATAAATTGTTTACCGTTGTTTGGAATATATTTAAGTTTTGTTATTGTATTATTGATATTAGCGGACATTTATTTTGTTTTATTGTTACGTGATTAATGGATACCAAACATATGAATAAGATATGGTTGTTTAAAGAATGGAAGAAGATGTGTTTAAAGATTATTAAAACGAAATGTCGATTGGAATTTTTGAAAGATTGTAAGTTATTTAAAATATTCCCGAATTGCTGCTACTTTAAATATAATAAATCGCTGGATTTGAAACCTAGTTTTATTTTTGAAGTGAAACGTAATATTTTGCTTGAAATTATTGGAAGAAATAAGCAAGATTTGTTTAATAATCGGAAGTATTTAAAGGTTATTAATCATTTTATTGGATTGAATAATTTTGAATATTGTTTTGAATTTAAAAAGATGTGTCAAAATTATTATGATAAATTTTATATTAAAGAAAAGAAGAAATTTGATAATAAGATTATTTTTTTATTTAATAAAAAATATTCAAAGATTGATCAAAGTGTAAATTATGTCAATTTATCGTCATGTAATTTGAAATTAATACAAAAGTATGTAATAGGATTTGGTTCTAAATATGTAGGTGATATAGTTGATGACTATAAACTGGAGATTATATCATCAGTTCAAAATTCTTATGATGGAAAATTAATGACTGTAGACGAGTTTAATAAAATTGTTAAGGATGTTAATTTACAAAATTCTAATAAGTATGATAATTCATGGAAAAGAGATATTGGATTATATAAAAGACAATTAATGAAAGATAAATTGATTTGCTTAAAAGAAGACAAAGGTATAGGATGTGCTTGATTTCAAATAATGAATATGTTCAAGGAGTTATTTTACAAATGGAAAAATTAAATTTTGAATTGATTGATAAATATAATGCTGATTCAGAAAGAATGAAATTTATTAATAACATTTTATTAAAGGCAAAGAATAAAGGAATAAATGATAATGTGTACTATTCATTATATCTTTCAAGTGCTATTTGTCCACATGTATTTGCTACTGTAAAATTACATAAAGAAGGTTATCCATTTAGAATAATTTTGGATTTTGGAGGGTCTTTTGTGTATAAGACTAGTAAATATATTGCTAAATTTTACAAGATTTACTTAGATTTGGAAAATATTCTGTAACATCATAATTTGATTTTGTTGAAAAAATTAAAGATTTAAGTTTGGCCTGTGATGATGTTTTAGTGTCATTGGATGTTTCTGAGATATATGTATCTATTGATAGACTTGATTCAATTAAGATAATTCATCAAGCTTTATTGGAAAAGAAAGTGGATAATCAATTTTATGTTTTCTGATGAAGGCTTTAAATTTTATTGAACAAAATATGGTTGCATCCTTTAATGGTAAATTTTATAAGATGAGTAAAGGCTGGCAAATGGGATTACCAATGGTGGCACAGTTATGCAGTTTTGTTTTGTCATATTATGAAGAGAAAATTTTAAACAAATTTATATTTATGGGAAATATTAAGATATATACGAGATATGTGGATGATGTTTTTATATGTGCTTCTTCAGAAATGATTGATAAAATTTTTGATGAATATAATAAATTAAAAGGTCTTATCTGGACTATGGAGAAAGAATAGAATAACGGTATTAAATATTTAGATTTGATAATATCAAGGAACAATAACATGATTGACTATAAATTGTTTATTAAACCTATTGAAACTAAAGGGTATATTCCCTCTTTATCTAATGTACCACATAATTATAAGATGGCTGGTTTTAAGTCTTTTTTGTATAGAAATAATATTTTGTGTAAATATGCATGTGACAAAAAGAAAAATATTGAAAATTATATAAATGAATTATTAAGTGTAGGTTATAATATAAAAGAAATTTATCAAGTGGTTTGTCAATTTAGTAAGGAAATTAATAGAAATACTGGTGATGAAGAAATTAAGAGTAAGAAGTGGATTTCTTTGCCTTTTTATAATAATAATCAACTAAAATTTATGAAAAAAGTTTATAATGGTATATATAATGTTTCTTTTTATGGATCAGGTAATTTAAATAGAATGGTTAATAATTCAAAAGATAAGTTAGAAAAAAAATAACGTGAGTAATATAATTTATAGAATTTTTTGTGGGTGTAACTTATCATATATAGGGGAATCTAGATGTAATATAGAGAAAAGAATTAAAGAACATAAATTGTTATATAAAAGAGTTTTGAAAAATGTACAGATATGTAATGATAATAGTCATGAAGTCAAGTTATATACTGAATCTGTTTTTTTTATGATCATGATAGAAATTGTAATTTTAAGTTTAATTTTGATATAAATAAAATAAAAATTTTAGGACAAGAGAGAGATAATGAAAAAAGAAAAATTAAAGAGGCAGTTTTTATTAGTAGGTATAAAAATACGATAATAAATAGACAGTCAGCAAATATTAGGATTAATGAATTGTGGGATATATAAAATCGACATGTGTTTCCGGTTGGTAATAGATGATTCCATTTTGAAAGATGAGTTGAAAATGATTATGAATATAATCAAAAATATTTCTTTATGAGTTTTTATTGAATTTTTATTTATATTGTATTATAAATTGTTTACCGTTGTTTGGAATATGTTTAAGTTTTGTTTTTGTAATATTATATATTGTGCCCTTTTGTATGGGTCTCCATAAATTGTTGTATCAATTTATTAAAAAAATTTTAAATTTAAGATATATTTAGCTATATGATATTAATGTTATTTATAACAATCTTTTAAAAAATGTAATTAAAGTAATTTATGAGTATTTGATATGTGAAAATTGTGCTGATGTTGAGAGAGACGTTTCAATAGGGATGATAATAGTATATGGTTGGGAAAACTGGCCATAATTAATACTGCATTAATAAATTTAATAAATGAATGTTTAAAGCTAAAGGTTTTAAAAAAGTTAAAATTAAATGCATATATTTATTGTTGATAAAAATTAATATTTAATAAATGAATATAAATATTTTAATTATTAGTAGTACGTAATAGAAGATTAATATTTGATTTTAATAATATCGAATTATTATTTTAAAAGTTGTTATAATATATTATTTATTTTAAAAAAATATTTATTTTTTAAAAAATGAATTGTTAGTTTATTTTTAGATTATTACAAGCGTTTGTAGCTTTGTTGTAAAACAGATGTTAGTTAGACACATACACACATGCTTGGGAGTTTTTTTAGTAAAGTTGCAAAACTATTTTAAAATTTTGTTATAAAATTTATAAGTATTATATTGGCTATCACGAGATAAAAATAAAAAATAATTAATGTGAAATATTAAATCTGATTTTTAAAATACTGCTTTAAAAAAACATAACGAATAAAAATAGACTTAATTTGTTTATAAAAATAATCTTATAAAAGTTAAAAGTGAAATAAAGTAAGAAAGAATATTTTAAAAAAATATTTAATGGATTTAAATAAACGATAAAGATTAATTTAAGAATTTAATAATGTGATAAATAATAAATATTAAATAAGTCATTATTTATTTTTAATTCTGTCTTGTTGGTAAAATATGTAAATAAGCTAGCAAGTTGATTGTTTAATTTACCAATCAAGTGGGGAGTTTCTTCGGGTATAAAACCAAGGTTCAATTGTTCGGAGGGAATTGTGATTGTAATTTTTAAAGTAAAGTGTGCTATTAGAAATAGCTAAGTAATTATAGACGCTCTCAAAATCGTTTTTAAAATTATAAGAGAGTAGTTTTTTAAAATAATTTATAAAAGTTTACCGACAAATATGCAGTGCTAATTTTAATTATAATTTCCTATTGATCGTTTCTATTGAAGCTCAATTTACTATCAAATAGTCATGAAAACATCGTATAAGGATAAAATGTATTGGAGACTTTATACTAAAAATTTAACAAACGCTGGATTAACTAGGAGAGTTATTAGATGCATAAAAGTAATACGTTGGACCTTATATAAATTTAAAAGCTGATTGTAATTAATTTTTATAAATCAGATATTTAAAAGAATGAGAAATACTTCTTTATGAAGAAAAGTATTTGTAAATTATAAATCTAAGTATATAACTTAGTAAAGATGGTAAATAATACTGATTATATAAATATTTGCCTTGGTAAGTCTTTATGGTTTAAAAGACTAAATTCTGACAGTTTTAAAAAGGCAAATAAATTGGAAATTTAATGGGTAAAGAAATACCTATAAATAAAATTATTATATTAGTAAAATCTGAACGCTGGTCGTACAGAAGAATCTAAAAGTAATCTTACCTAAATATTTGTTAAGGAATGCGCAAATCAAATATACGTGGATATCCAAGTCAATTTTAAAATAATTAAATCAGAACTTTATAAACTATTAATTAATACTAAAAATAATAACTTTAAAATAATTTTCCTTTAAAGAAATGAATCCGGATTATAAAAACTATTTTAATTATTATTTTATTCTTATGGTGGAACTGACTCTTATTTTTATTTTATTTTATTTTTTAAAAAAAAGAACGTTTTCATTTTTTTCTTCATAAAAAACTTTTAAAACACATGATGTACCGGAAAAGGAAGTAATGTTTGGTGAAAATTTGTGCCTAGGAAAAAGAATAATTATGGTGAAAAGAAGACACCGTTGGATTTTATGTAATATGTTTTTATTTATTAACTAACATAAATATTTAATTAATTATTGATTTATTAAAGATAGGAAAGGTACATTTACATTTTTTTTTTTTTAAAAAATAATAACTAAATATTAATATAACTTTTCATTGCATAAAGTTTATTTTATAATTATACAACACGTAATATTTTAAAGAATAATTGTTGAGTGTAAATGTGGAATTATCTTGTAAAAACCATGATCCTGGAGGACATCGTGTGACGGACTGTACATTAAAGTATCATTTATGGTAAAAAATTATGTGATAATAATAATTTGATGTATTTACTATGTTTTCTTTAGATCAACCAAATGTTATTTGATTGTTGAATGGATGGATAAATATTTAAAGAATATACACGCATAATATTAGTAATAGTAGTTTTATTTTAATATGCATACTTTAAATTGATGATGTAAATTTAGTACAACATAATATGAGAACCTAGAAATAATTATATGATTCTTTCGTGAATAAATTTTAATGTTTTGTTACAATATTAGGAATTAGATTTATTATATTATTGTAAGATATTTATTTTTCTTTTCAAGTTAGTAAGAGGTATAAAAGTCTATATTTTATTTTATTTTTATTAGATAAGTAAGTTAATTTTACATAGAAATTTATATTTTGATTGAAGGCTTATCGTATATAGATGATGAGGTATAAGAGATTTTTGGATAAATATTATTTTTTTTTTAAAATTGGTCATCTATTTTTCTGAAGTTAAATAAGTTAAAATGACTTTTGTAGATAGAAGTTTTTTAGGAAGGAATAAGAATAACAAGTAAAGAAAAGTAATGATTTAAATAGAAAAGAATCATAGAATTTTATTTAATATAATACGTTATAAAATTTGGAAATTGTTGAATAGTTTTAAATATTATTTTAAAAGAACATATACGTATTGCATATTTTGATAAGACATGTAGTATGACATTATATCGGAATGAAATAAATAGTTATAATATAATAATTGTTATTATATTACAAAATTATATCAGTTTATGCATTAATTGATCTTTGAGTAATATTAATAGTAAATATACTACATACTAGTACATTATAATATAAATAGCAGTAAGACTTAAGTGAAATAGCATTTTAATTATTAAAGTTGGTTTATTTACATATATATGCTATGTGAATGATATTTCACATAAAACCTTTTCTTGTATTAATTGAGGACAAATGATGTTTATTAAAATTTAAAGTCATAAACTTAATTAAATGTTATTGATAGAACATTTTAAGAAATGTATAAATTATCTATTTATGATTATGGAAATAATAACAGTGTAAAAAATCTTGTATTATTATTTTTTTATTTTATTTTTCTTTGGTTTCCACTTTAAATGTAAATAGTGTAAATAAGTTATTTGTTAAAGTTGATGTAAATAAATTTGTTAAGTTGTTTAAAAGATGTGTCGAATTCATTATTTTACACCACAGCATTTGACAACAGATAATTTGAATAAACATAATATTTGCACAATATGAATTTATTATTATTATTATTTTTAGAAAGAAACACAATATTTTATTAATATAATTTATAGAAATTGATTGACATTAACATATAATATTACAATGGTCACAAAGTAATTATAATGCACAAGATAAGAGTATAATATTATTTATTGCCACAAATTGTTAAATTATAAGATTTTGGTCTATTTTAAAATTAAGATACTATATGGAAATAAAAGACATGTATATGATTTACTTATTTTCTTAATGATTAAAAGTATAATCCAATAGATAAGATTAAGATATACACTAAAGATTATTATTGTTAGTTATTGTTATTAGAATAAGTTAGGTGTATTTAGGTTTGATATTAAATCCCTTATCATTCCTATCTACATGAATTATTATTACTTTAAGATAATTAGAAGAACCTGAGATCGTTTAATTATATTTCCTTAACAAAAGATTGAGATTTATTTATCTATTATTATTAAAGATAGTTCATTTATAAAAGTCATAAGAGTGCTGTAGAGTTAGTAATGAGATAGTAAAGAAGTAATAGTATTCTTATGCTATTGAGACAGTGTCTTGGAAAGACATTGACTCAATGTAAATTCAATTACCACTTGTAACTTCACTTCATAGTCTCATGATTTTAGTAAATACTTATTTAATTAGTACATAATATTGAACTATATTAATTTTGGATAAGTTATAATAAATCTAATAAGATATAGTATTATAAAAATATATTAAAGATAGTTATACATATTTTAGCCGAGCATAATGATTTAATTGAGCTAGTCATATTTTAAATTATATCATATATCGAGAAGTGAGGGTACAATATATATATATATATATAGATATATATATATATATATATATATATATATATATATATATATATATATATATATATATATATAAATTATTAATCAATGTCTGTATTCCAATTATAATAAAATATATATAATTATTCAAAACAATACAATAATTAATACAGTAACAATATTTTAAACAAATATATACCAATTTAATTTGTCCTAGAATTTTTTCTAATATTAAATTACATAAACAAGATAAACCTTTAAGAGTAATGATTGACTTTGGCGGATCATTTTACTATGAAACCTGTAAATTTATAGAAACATTATTAAAAGATGTTCTTGGATTTGGAAAATATACTATTAATTCATCGTTTGATTTTGTAAAGAAAATTCAAAATATTAATATTAATAATAATGATAGTATTTGTACATTTGATATATGTGAGATGTACGGTTCAATAGATAGATTAAAATCTATAAAAATTATATTAGATGCTTTAAGGTTAAAAAAGTTGATGTTAAAAAAGTAAAATTTGTAAATGATGTATTATATTTTATTGATAAAAATATATATGCTATATTTAATGAAAATTATTATAAAATGGATTATGGATGGCCTATGGGACTTCCTGTAGTTTCACAAATATGTAGTTTTGTAGTATCAAGATATGAAGATATAATTCTTAATACTAATATATATTGCCAAGGTATTAAAATTTATTACAGGTATGTTGATGATGTTTTCGTTTGTGGAAGTTTAGATATTATAAATGTATTATTCAATGACCTAAATAGTTTAGAAGGTTTAAAATGGAGTAAATCTTTTGAAGAAAAAAGATCAATTCAGTATTTAGATATTAAAGTTACACGTAATAAAAATAAATTAGATTATTGTATGGTAATAAAAGATATTGAAAAAAGAGGATATATTCCTTGGTATTCAAATGTGCCAATTGCACATAAATTATCCAGTTTAAAATCATTTTTATTTAGGAATAATAAATTATGTAAATATAATTCTGATAAAATAGGTAACATAAATGTATTTATTATGGATTTGTTAAATGTTGGATATGATCATAAATTAATTTATAATATTGTTACTAAGTTTAATAATAATAGAAATATTTTAGATGCTATAGATATTGATAAAATAAAATATACTTGGATATCAATACCATTTATTTGTAATGAACAGGTTAAATTTATAAAACAGATATATAAAAATATATGTCGAGTTGCATTTTATACTACTCCTAATTTAAATAGATTAATAAATAATTCAAAAAATAGGTGTGGTATTTTAAATCAAAGTTGTGCAATATATAAATGGCTATGTTTTTGTGGAAAAGCATATATTGGGGAATCTCGATGTACATTGGAGAAAAGATCAAGGGAGCATTTGTTATTATATAAACGAGTGCAAAAATCAAGACAAGAGAATGTTAGAAATGATGATGTATCACCATCAGTATTTTTTGATCATAATGTAACATGTAATTATGGTTTTGATTTTGATTTTAATAAAGTTAAAATTCTGTGTATTGAAAGAAATAATAATAAACGCAAAATTAAAGAAGCTATGTTAATAAAAAGTGAAAAGCAACAGTTGATAAATAGACAGACAGCCAATATAAAAATTAATGAATTGTGGGAAAATTGATGTATGACGTATTGCTTTTGTTTACATTTGTAACGGTTTTTTTCTAATACAATTTGAGTCTAGTTGACAACGACTACATAGATAGTTGAAAGTACTTCTATTATATTTGTTTAAAATATTGTTACTGTATTAATTATTGTATTGTTTTGAATAATTATATATATATATATATATATATATATTGATATATAGCGGACATTTATTTTGTTATATATATATCAAAATAGACTTAACTTTTAGTGAGCAATGGGAAATAGGTTCTGTAAGTTTCACAAATTGCATAAAAGCAATGCAACAAGGAAAAATAACTTAAAAATTTGCATTAAAAAAATAAGGAAATAAAGTATGACTAATAAAAAACTTCAAATATTTAAAAAAAAAAATACAAGACCAATTTTTGTTACTTTTTTATTAACTATAGTATACTATTTAATTTTACATTTTTTTCATACATATTTTAATCATTACTGCTATTTGACAATATGCGTTCATATGTGAACTGGTAAGAAATCAGATTTGCCCAAGAGAAATTACAACTAGTGCCACTCTCAGTCTGGTATTTTGTCAACAATGTAATCAGTAATTAAACTTTGAGATGATGATTTTACTAACTGTTTATAAATCTCATGATATTGAGACATTTAACTATTTAGTTGTTGTTGGAATTTAAGAGGTTGTTTATTGCAGAAACTCTCTCAGATTTCAGAATTTTTTGACATTTGTCTTTGTCTTACACATCAACCCTAAATCAATGATTAACAGATTTTTACATATCAGAAAATAATAAATTTGTCTTGTTTGTTCATTATTGAAATAAATTTTAAATGTTCACATTTTGTTTCCATATTTAAAAAAAAAGAGATTGTAATCAAAACAAAAAAAAATTACATTATCATTGAAAAGATTATTTTCAGTTTCCAAAATCAATAAAATCTTCATTATTAATTTTAAATATCTAAGATTTTTTTTTATTTTTGTTATATCTAACAAAATACATTTTAAAAGTTTAAAATTTTTGAATGTTTATTGCAATAATTTTACATATATGTATAAATCTATTATTATTATTATTATTATTATTATTATTATTATTATTATTATTATTATTATTATTATTATTATTATTATTATTATTATTATTATTATTATTATTATTATTATTATTATTATTATTATTATTATTATTATTATTATTATTATTATTATTATTATTATTATTATTATTATT